>JAZGTH010000023.1:7005000-7017500 GCA_036877525.1 Chromobotia macracanthus | reverse complement strand
GTCAAGCAACACGTTCAACAGGAAGGAGAGAAACAGGATCTGTTTAAGCAGCGTCAGACAGACACAGACGCTTCTGGACAGTAAAACATCTTCGATTTTGCCAGAGGCTGAACCAGCATTAGCAGCAGTGTGAACATGCTGAGGCAGAAAATGGATTTTTAAATATGTATTCATTGATTGCTGTTCTCTAAGTGTTCTATTGTGACGCATTTTTCGCACAACAGAGGGATTTGAAAAGAAGCATAAACTAATTTCCTTCAGTTGTATTAATCAAACAAAACATTAAGGTCTGAGTCAGCATTTTCAGCTTTCATTCTGTTCCAACCTGAGACCTGTGACATCATAATAATCCAATAAACAAATCGACATTTTCTCTGTGTCTTTAAGTCTTCAGTTTAGGCTGTTTAATTTATCCTGACTCACATTTACTTGTCACTGTGTAGAAAAATAAAAAACATAAGTTGTTTTCCTGCTTATAGCTCTGACACAAGATGATTTCAAACCAGCCTGTAAAATGCAGCAATGACCAAAAATTCTCACTTAAGAGGAAAATCAAGCACAAGTGTTTAATGCTGGCTACATGTCCGGATACCAGATACATTACAATCCCAATCAAAAGTAGCCGTTGCATGAAAAAAAAACACAAAACATTTTAACAGCATTAACATGGTTAAACTGGGTAATCAATTTTCAAGAATTTTGCAGTTGTTTAGATGTACTAAGGTAAAAATAAATATTTATGCTCTTAATAAATCACACCTCGTAATAAATATTTTATTTAGCTAAATATTTTACAGCTGAGCGTTTCAAGTATATCAAAAATTGATATTTATATGTTAAGATTTTAAGAGTTTTTAAAATAGTAATAATTTTCATGAATTAGTTTTTCCAGGAGAGCACACCAGCAGTAATATCATATCTCACAGACTGTCATAACATTCGTCTGTTTCTGTTTGTGTGAAGTTTCTAACACATGAAGATCTCTCGTTCCGTGTCTGAAATCACTTCATTTCTTACCTGATTGATGTGCTTCAGTTTATCAATGACTTGACTGATCACTGGATCCGCTTCCTTCACTTTCACTTCTGGGTTTTCCGCCTGAGCTTTGATTCCGCTGCCAACCACTCGCAGAGTGTAGCTGAACCACAACACAGACAGACACAGAGACGGTTCTTCAGCTGAGTGGGTGTCATTTTGTAAAGGCAGTGAAGAAGGCCTTACATGAACCGTCCAGATTTATCAGCACAGAGAGAAGAAGTGTGTGCAGCAGAAGCAGAAAGCACAAAGACAGGGAGAGACAGGACAAATAACTCAAGGCACATGATGAAGCGGGTTTATATGAAGAGGAGAATGACTGGACGCAGCAGCGCAGAGACAAATGACATGAAATATTACACATATTTAGGGCTGAATACTTTCAACACAAACAGTAAAACCAAGTCCAGCAACTGCCTCTAACCTTCAAACAGATGGAAAAATATATAAATGAACTGAGTCATTCAATACCATATTATATAATCAAAATACCATGAGCCAGACACAGTACTTCAGCCTCTAAATCTAGGAAACGATATATGAAGGTAATACATCCTCTTTATGTCATGGTGAGACAGGTTTAATCTCCATCTCATCCAGCTGGAGGAATCCATAAGCACTGTGTTTTACCTCTGACTGGAGAACCTGCGCTTGGAGACGAGACAAAAAACTCCTGACAGGAGAGCTGAGCTCCTCTCGCTGCTTCTCTCCTGCTCTGATTCCAGCTTAAAGCATTAAAGGAGTCTTAACCCACAGCTGTCACTTACACCCTCCTGCACCTTCAACAATCTCCTGTGAGTAACTTTTAAACCTGACACGACTCTCAGAGCAGAAAAACAGAAACACTCCAGAAATAAACTGTTTAAACTCTTTGAGTGCATTTGTGTTTGGGTGACAAATTGATTTAACAGATACAACAAAACAATTTAAGACACAAAAAATACCATTCAGTATATTTCTTATTTCTCAACCCTTCTTATGAAAACCACATATATTTGAGAATAGAAATGTAGGGCTGCAGTAAATGTATGACTACATACACTATCCTGACAATGTAAGCCATATTATATTCTATAGATAATGACACATATTTAACTGCAGTTGTGCTTGCTGAACAGTCCATGCTATTCAGAAACACAGCATGTCACATTTCAGCCTGTCAAGCAGTTTAGAAGATCTAGCCTTTATTTAACACAACTGCAGCACTAGAAAATGAACAGCATATGCGTCAGCTGTAAACATGAATTAGAGTGTGCTTGAGAAACATCAGAAATAAAACCAGAATCACCTTCAAAAGAACAGCTAGACCTGGAACAGTGAATGTGGAAGACACACTTTGTATAAACCAGCGTTGCTGCTCTGTCGATGGTCCACTAATATTTCATAATACACTCACAGAACAAAAAGTCATGCAGATTAACAAGGAGCCAGGGAACACGGAGGCACTTTTTAAGAGGTGCAAACACACCACATGTTCTCTGGACATGGACCTGCTATTCTCTAAATCACAGACTGACAGACAGCAGAAATGATGCTGTGCTTGTGTAACCACTCTGAATGAATGATCAGGCATATTCTAACAAACTCACTTCATCAACTCTCAGTGGTGTGTGTGAATCCTGGAGAATATAAAGAGTGTTTTCATCCTCAGCACCTGTGTGATGGGCTGGTGTGGGGGTTCACTCATAACAGCAGGACTGTCTTCATGAGATTAATCATGAAACTTTACAAATTTACTTGACAGCAGCTCATTATGCCAAACAGAACGCTCACGAGAGATAACAGCAGCTAACATGAGAGGTGAGAATCATTATATTACCATTAAAAAGGCACATTGCCTATAGGCAATGTTTATTGCGATTATTATTTATAACATTTTTATATATTCAAAACACTATAACAGGAAAATGTATGCTTGCACTAGTATTTTTAGACAAACGTTAACTATTTTTTTATTTTAATGTTATACTGCAGCATTTTATAAAAGCAATAACCCACTCAAGGTCATGATGTGCAGATATATAACTGCAGGGGGGATTAAGCATGTCACGATGTGTCTAACAACCACCCTTAACGGCAATCAAATCATGGTAACGCTTCAGGTGGGTTGTTGCTTTAAGAAGGTGTTACACAAGAGGCCGGCAGACAACACACACAGAGAAAACACGACTGCAGAGTCGTATCTGTTCAGTAAGAGCGTGTGTGGAAGAGGAAATCTGTGGCTCTTGTAATGAGTTTTGTGGTTATGGTGTTTCATCAGCTGCCTGCAGGATTTTATTTCACTATCACCGCTGTGACACAGTGATGTGTTTCAGACACTCCAGATGTGTTATCATGCTTTTGGAGGAATGTGTGTTTATCAGGTATCATTTGGAATGGAGCCGCAGTCTTTTCCTCATATTCACTGAATAATGAAGTGTGGGGCTTTTAATCTGAAACTCTGGCTGTTCTTTTAACAGTTCCAGGTAGAAACAATTTGGCACAAAACTGTCTCCTCAATAAAGAAAACTGGCTTTAATTTGTGTAAATAAAGATTCTGCGATACAGAGACTAAAATCCTTTACAAACATGCTTTAGTTTTACACTAAAAATTACAATTTATTAAATATCAATGTTTACTGTTGAGATCCTGTGTGCTTACAGTTATACAAAATAATAATGCATTCATAATGTATAATCTAATGCTCACCAGTCCTCAATCTCAATCTCTCTCTCACCTGTGAGCTACGATCTGTATCACAAGCGAGCATCAGACCTGTCTCTCCTGTTCAACATGACTGGTGTGGATGAAGACAAGGGTTTAATCATTTACTCTCATTTTGGCATGATTGCAGATCTGAGGGTGAAATCAAGCAGATCTCTCAGCATCTGTTTCCTCATCATCTCTCCTCATCTGTAACGTCTTGAGGCCCCTGGGGCCCATCGGCAAATACAACAATCTGAATGCACCGTGTTCTTCTGTGAGAATTCAACAAGACAGAGATGTTAATTAAAATAAAAAACAGTTAAGACTGAACGCAGCGGCTGTGAAAGGAAATGAGGAAGTTGAAATGAAGGGCGACAGACACGACACAGAAATGCTGTGAAATGTGTCGCCTGTGTTACGAAGCCCAAGTGCCACCCGAAGCCCATCGCTGGCATGCACACGAACATGAATAAATGTTGATTAAATACATAATTACAGTGAATCTACAGCAGATCACGCTATGAAGAGAAACTGCAGGACAAAAGCAAAGCAGAAACACAAAGCAGCTCATCGGTCCATTAAACCACAACCTGTGTGTTCCAATCAATGAGACCCCCTGAGCCATAAACAGCCACTGATCTGTGCCAGAGGCAAACTGTGGCATTAGCCAACAGGCTGGAGCATGCAGCTGTGGGCTCTCTGTGTTTGTGAAAGGTCAATATCCATTGTACATAATCCTTACTCAACTCTTCACTCCAGTAACTGAAAGCAATCACTCCTTGACTTTCTCTTCAAAACATCACCTGCTGTAAGAACAGTACAGTACCTGCAGAGAAACAGATCTGAGAACACCAGATACTGTCCTGAGGTCAGTACATCAGCAGCAGTATTATTGGACACTCCTGTCAGTATGTATTACAGCTCCAGTTTGAGGTGAATGATGACAGAAAAGTGTCCACTGATAGACGATCTGCTGTACCATTTACTCTCTGGATCTTCATGCTATTTACTCGTAAAAGCAACGTAAAGTAAAAAAAAGTGATGTTTCCCAAACAGAAGAATGAAGCTGACTGAACCAAACCATCACAACAGATTTATTCAACAATCAATCCGAGCGTATAGTTATATGTACATCAACATTACAATTCTGTCTGATCAGACCATCACAACTTACTATAATAATACAGAATTCAACACTGAATGTGTGCATATACAAATCTGATCCAAATGACAACTATAGACAAAAATAATAAAAATAATATTATGCAATAAATCTAATTAATCTTATCTTTTGCATCCTTCATGTTCCAAAAGAAAATAAATATGTATATTTTAATAACATATTTGCATTAATAAATATGAACAAACAAATTCCTTTCAATTGTAAAGTATTTAATTTATTATTATCCAATATTAGACACTATTGAAGTTATATATTATACATTGTTGAAGTTATATAATATATAAACCACTATTTAATTGAATTTAAAGCAAAACTAATTGTATGATTATGTATATACATTATTGTGATATAAGATTCATATTGCCAACACCAGCTGTCTGTACATCATAACAGACAGAAATCATGATCAGAAGTAAAGCAACAACAGAGCAGAGATACTGTGTGTGGCAGTGCACTGTACTTTACAATCAGCTGATCCCCTCACAAATCACTCGGTGTTAATGTGCACTAGAGAGGGTACAAAGAGACAGATATCATCAGAGTTTCTATTCTGTGACCTTCCAGCTTGAGAAAATCTCTTTTTATTAATGTTGTTTTATCAGAAGCACCTTCTTGGCAATTTCCCAGTACAATTACAAGCACTCAAACGTAACAGTATTATACAACATCATAAACCTGAAGCAGTACTGAAAAGAAATGAAGATGAATAACTCATGAGACGTGACAGTGAAATTCTGAAACATCTCCATCATAACACCAGAGCTGCTGTTTTACTACCAAGGCCAAAATCAACACAGTCTGAATATAAATTGTCTGCCAACAGAAAATAATGAAAAGTGACTTAATTCACTTTCAAAAAAGCCACACTCAATCTCAGAGACCTGGAATGAAATCTACACAAATACAAACAAGAGTGTCTTCAAAGAGAACTACAAACATCTACAACTATGATCGAGCAGGAGTTGAGCAATATCTTTATGACAGTAACATTACAGGAAACTGATATAAAACAATCTTAAATCTATCTACACATTTATAATAAACGTTGTATGTTTTTGCTTAACTGTAATGACACTAAGCTACTGCCCCTTCTGGAATCTGCTCTGTGTGCAATGTTTCTTCAGCTGGATTTCATGGAGCCTCGTTCTGTGCTTCTGTCTTGTTCAGACGATATTTAAGGACTGTTCATTATGAGGCCTGGTGGAACAAGGCTGTGCATGAACTTCCCAGATCTTTCCTGCACGGTTCCAACTCTGGCTTTTCTACCTGAAGCTGGCGATGGAGACTGACAGGTGAATGAGACCCTCCACAGATTCAGCATGTATAAAGGTGACTTGTGGGTACTAATCATCACAATGTTCTACAGATGATAAAGGAGCAGCAGTTGATATCTACAGCTGTCCGAAATCTTGGAAGCTCCCACAGGTGATGAAGAACCCTGTGGTGACATCACATCTACCTCTCAGCACAAACGGGACTCATGTTGAGAGTAATAAGTGTTTTCAAGTGACACTGGGGTAAGTGGATCCTGACGGATCCTCTTATAAAAGATGCAAATAATGTCATGCAACGCAAGCTCTCACCTGGAAAACATCTCCTCCAGAGAAGCTACAAAAAGCTTTACCATCAGGCACGTACAATACATATTGCATTTAGGCACTATCGCTCGCACCAAATCGTTCCTGTGGGATTTGTTACATACAGCAGTTCATCACTATTCTCCATTTTGATTTTCATGGCCTGATCATACATCATCTCCTGCTCTGAGAATTGCTCCAACTGCATTGATTTAAAGTCAATTTTATCACCCAGGGGTCTCAGGGCTTCACTGCCTGGTTCCTCTTGGCTTTATTTATGTTTCCACATGACATCTCAATGGAGTCATTTTTACCTGGACCATCACTGGAGAGCGGTTTCAGGAACCGGCCGTTACCAAGGAAACACAATGGCACAAGTGCGTTCATTAAAAGCTGATAACATGCCCGTTCGTGGCTGCCCCACCTTCCTCCAGCATGGTGGGATGCTGGAGAGACTTGTTGGAATACGCTTACACTGAATTGTGCATCAAATTTGTGATACAACGTTTATTCAAATGGCAGACTGGGAGATTTTCAGACACAGAAAACATCTGCATGAACAGCAAGATATTCTCAAACATGTCCTAAAGAAATGGCTGGGTCACAGCGCTGATCTGATACAGCAAAAGAAAAACAACGAGAAATGGAAATAATAAAATCATATCATTCCATAATTTGGTCTGAAGACATGTTTATATGAGAAGCAAGTTCAGTGTTGGTGGTTCAGTGTTGGGTCACTTTTAAATTTTGACTATATCAGTTAAAGAAAAATGTGGTTACAGTAAGGCACACACTGTATAGAGGCACAGCACTTTCAGGATTTTAAATGGATGAAATAAAATTCTATTGAAAATGAAATGAAATGTATTTATTTCTATAGTGCTTTTTACAGTTTTTACACTGCTACAGAAAATAAATTTTAGAACAAACATTTAGAACATAAGAACCAGTAGAGAAAAGAGAAACCAGGAAAATTATAAAATACACAGGAAAAAAACCCCCCAAAAAAAATCACATGAACCTTTTTATAACAATGTGTTATTTGAGCTGTAAATTTGTTACATTCATTACTTTTCCATTGGGACTGCAGCTGTGGAGCAATAGTTAATTTTATAAATTTGGTCTCAAGCCAACATGGCACAAAACTGTGTGAATTTTAATGTTTATTGTGCTGCTTGTTACTTTCCATAACACATGCCTTATTGTGTACCCTTTTTAAGAATAATTTGTTATGAGGTTACAACACTAAAGACTGCTTGATTCTGAAAATTATTTTCCAATAATGCAGCCAATTTCTTTTCTCGCTCTATGTGTTGTTCAAAATATAAAAAACTAGCTGAAATCACTTTGTGTTTTTTGTTTTGAACAGCGTTTCATTCATTTCTGCAGCTTAATGTGGCTTTGGGCTCTCCTTATTCAGTCTCTTGTATGATTCACAAGCTGTCCTGTCTTAATGTAAAGGGTCTTCAGTGTTATCTGGGGCCCCTCAGCGGGGGCCCATCTTCCTGGAAGAAAGAACTCAGCTGACCCCTTCAAGTTTGTGAACTTGAGCTCCTAAGACTGTGAAAGCTCCAGAGATGAGCTCTAGAGACCCTGCAGACCCTGTGTGAAATGAAACAGGGCAAAACCCAACGTTCTTCTCCTGCTCGCTGTGAAAACACAAGAGCAAGCAAGCACCACTCATATTTCATCCAGAAATATACAAATCCAGTCTAAATGGACTCGACTTTTAAAGAGCTCAGCAAAAATAGAGATTCTTGACAAAGAACAAATTTTGTTAGTTTTAGCTAGTCTTCCTGTGTCAATGCACTAGTCTCCCTGCAAATATAACCAACTTTACCAGACTCTGCCAGTAAGACACGAGCACCGACCATCTACAACCAGTTCTAAGGACTATTACTGTCTCTCCTAGAAAAATAATAGAAGAAAAACATAACTGAGAAAGTATCTATCTACCTGCTGTCGTCTGTCTAATAAACATCCTAGCAACCTCCTAGCAACCACCCAGTAACCTTGGCAACCGCCAAGCAACTGGCTGTTATTTATCTTATTAAGGCCCAAGCAATAACTCATAATTTTCAAACTTTTTAAATATCCAAACTTTTAAAGCCTAAACCTTTTTACACTTCCTAAAAATGTTTTGTCATGCCAACATTCATATGTACATCCGCAGGTGTTAGGAGAAACATCTAAAACAAAGCTGATACTAATAAAACATCGCTAAGACACTCATTACCTCTTCTGCACTGAAACAAAACAACCTCAGAGCAACAAAGAGTTCCTCTGAGACGCCATGGCCCGAATCAGCCCACACATACAATGTAAAGGTGTGAATCTTCTCTCAGTTTCTATTACTTCTGCTCTGTAAGGTGTCAAGGCTTTGCTTTAGAAAGGTTGTGTTATGCTGGCCAGCCTTAAAGATAAATAAGGATGGTGCCAGCGGGTGTGCACAGGTTGGCAAACAGAAGTGTGTCTGTGCTCGAAGTCTCTCTGAACAGAGGATCATTTATCTTCACTGTCAGGTAAAAGGGCAATGTGCAAAAAGGTGAAACTTTCTCATCTCCATCCTACTTTTTTAATAAGCGTGTCGTTGGGGAGACCACACACAACTTTTCTGAAAGTGACAAACTGTGCACACACACAAACATGCAAAAGTCTTCATGCAAATTTAATCATTCCTTTTAAATCTGATCTTGACAAATATGAGGAAACAACTGCTGCTTGTCTCCTTCACTGTAAGACATCAGTGTTGGATTTCTACAGCTTTAAAACTAAACAATACACTAGAGGATTACATGTCATTCGTTAACATAACTAATGAGCAATTTATTAAGCATTGAAAACAAACCTCTGCAAACTGTGTGATTTAAAAGCACGTTCGGGGCATCTGTGCCATTCTGATTATAAAACAGAACGAAGAAAGTGAAGTGACAATCAGATTAATCCCAACACAATCAACAACCTAAACGTCAAGATGGACAGAACTGGTAAAATTCTTTACAGCTACTCTTGAGTGTTCAAAGAAACAAAGTGCTGACTGCAGACTTCCAGATATGAGTTTTCACTGTTTATTCCTCACTGATACTGAATAACTTCAGGCAACAGGTCTGTAATTGAGTCACATATTTTAGTCTCATTCAGAGTAATGAAGATTCAGCATCTGCTATGTGTGCTTTGATGTGTACATTATGATAGCCACAGGCAAAGCCTACAAATAAGCAGCTTCATGAATTCCCTTGTGCATTTCTCTTACATAAAAAGCCTGGCCAAACCACACTCATAAGACAGTTTGACTGCAGCAGTTGCCCCGAGTTTAAAGGTGACGGCAGTATGTTTAACACTTGATTTGTGTCTCAGCTGCTACTTAGTAGGTTGCTGCGTTTACACATAACACAGAATGTTGTTACGATACTGTAGTTAATTACTCAGAGGTTCTGCATCTCACATGCTCTCAGACGCATCACGTCCAGGGCAGAACACATAACTGCACACATGAGCTTGTGCCAACTACTGGGGGGGCGTCAGGACCAGTGTTTCCCCTAAGACGCATACATGCATGCAGGACCACGTGCATCTGGAGTTCAATACTGAGAATTTCACCTCATCTGTGTGTGCAGTGTGTTTCAATTCTGTTGCCCATCCATCATGAAACATGTTTTATTCGAATTGTCTAACACCAGAATTCCTAACACAGATGTTCCTTGTACAGAAAGACACACTGCGTGTGTCGGTATGTTGGATTCTGATCAGCTGACTGTCGCTTAACAGAAACAATATTGATGTTTATACTGATGTTTCTGAACTTAACCACATTCCTCCTGTCAAAAATGTTGTGTTTAATACAGTGAATCTCAACCTTCTGCCTTCAAGCCCCTCCCACTGTCTACAATAGTATTTGAAGGCCCCTCCCACTCAATTTCCAACCAATGAAATATTGTAGATCTTCGCATAATTAGAAGGATAAAAATAACCAAACACTAAGAAATATCTTGATTTGTTTGGGTTGTTTTAGCTAATTTGAATGCTTGTTTTGCCTTTAAATCTTTATAAGTCATTTTGAGGCCCCCCTGGAATTTTGCTGGGCCCTCGGTGGGTCCTGGGCCCGTTTGAGAAACCCTGTTTCTTGTGAGTATTACGTTTGTATGTTTTGGAAAACAAAACCATACTCCTGTAGAATGCTTGAGGTTGTGCCGATGTGGTTTTGGTGCAGACGGGCACCTCTGCAGAAACAAGGCTGTGTTTGTTTATTTAGTAAGAAGGAAAGGGAAATAGTTTACCATCATTGTCTGTTTTCTCTGCAGGCTTGTGGGAGTGTTGTGTGATTGTGAACCAGTGTTGAGTGAAATGAATCCAGAGGTGCAGGTCAGGGTCATGAGGTCAGAGCAGAATTTCTATTACAGAAATCTGCAGGAGAGCGATCACACACACACTCTCACAGAGAAGATAGAGACACACACACACACACTCTCACAGAGAAGATAGAGAGACACACACACCTCACAAAAGATAGACACACACACTCTACAGAGAGATAGAGAGACACACACACACACTCACAGAGAAGATAGAGACACACACACACACACACACAGAAGATACAGAGACAAATCTCACAGAGAAGATAGAGACACACACACACACTCTCACAGAGAAGATAGAGAGACACACACACACACACACACACACTCTCACAGAGAAGATAGAGACACACACACACACACAGAGAAGATAGAGACACACACACACACTCTCACAGAGAAGATAGACACACACACACACTCTCACAGAGAAGATAGAGACACACACACACACACACACAGAGAAGATAGAGACACACACACACACACACACAGAGAAGATAGAGACACACACACACACACACACACACTCTCAAGAGAAGATAGAGACACACACACACACACACACACACACTCTCAGAGAAGATAGAGACACACACACACACTCTCACAGAGAAGATAGAGACACACACACACACTCTCTCACAGAGAAGATAGAGACACACACACACACTCTCTCTCACAGAGAAGATAGAGACACACACACACACACACACACACACACACACAGAGAAGATAGAGACACACACACACACACACACACACACACACAGAGAAGATAAAGACACACACACTCACAGAGAAAATAGAGAGACACACACACACACACACTCACAGAGAAGATAGAGACACACACACTCACAGAGAAGATAGACACACACACACACACACACTCACAGAGAAGATAGAGAGACACACACACACACACACAGAGAAGATAGAGACACACACACACACACACACACAAGAAGATAGAGACACACACACACACACACACACACACACTCACAGAGAAGATAGAGACACACACACTCACAGAGAAAATAGAGACACACACACACACACACACACACTCACAGAGAAGATAGAGACACACACACACACACACACACACACAGAGAAGATAGAGACACACACACACACACACACACAGAGAAGATAGAGACACACACACACACACACACACACAGAGAAGATAGACACACACACACACACACACACACACAGAGAAGATAGACACACACACACAGAAGATAGAGACACACACACACACAAGAACACACACACACACACAGAGAAGATAGAGACACACACACACACACACACAGAAGATAGAGACACACACACACACACACACACACACACACACGATAGAGAACACACACACACACACACACACACACAGAGATAGAGACACACACACACACACACACACAACACACACACACACACACACAAAGATAGAGACACACACACACACACACACACACACACACACAGAGAAGATAGAGACACACACACACACACACACACACACACACAGAAGATAGAGACACACACACACACACACACACACACGAAGATAGAGACACACACACACACACACACACAGAAGATAGAGACACACACACACACACACACACAGAAGATAGAGACACACA
>JAZGTH010000023.1:6672500-7002500 GCA_036877525.1 Chromobotia macracanthus | reverse complement strand
ACACACACAAGAGAAGATAGAGACACACACACACACACACACACACACAGAGAAGATAGAGACACACACACACACACACACACACAGAAGATAGAGACACACACACACACACACACACACACACAGAAGATAGAGACACACACACACACAGAAGATAGAACAAAACACACACAAAGAAGATAAGACACACACACACACACACACAGAAGATAGAGACACACACACACACACACACACAAGAAGATAGAGACACACACACACACACACACACACACACAGAAGATAGAGACACACACACACACACACACACACAGAAGATGAGACACACACACACACACACACACACAGAAGATAGAGACACCACACACACACACACAGAAGATGAGACACACACACACACACACACACACACACAGAAGATAGAGACACACACACACACACACACACACACACGAAGATAGAGACACACACACACACACACACACACACACACACACAGAAGATAGAGACACACACACACACACACACAAGAGATAGAGACACACACACACTCTCTCACAGAAGATAGAGACACACACACTCTCTCACAGAGAAGATAGAGACACACACACACAGACGATAGAGTGACACACACACACTCACAGAGAAGATAGAGACACACACACACACACACTCTCACAGAAAAGATAGAGACACACACACACACACACACACAGACGATAGAGTGACACACACACACACACACACACAGACGATAGAGTGACACACACACACAAACACACTCTCACAGAGAAGATAGAGACACACACACACACAGAGAAGATAGAGACACACACACACACACAGAGAAGATAGAGACACACACACACACACTCACAGAGAAGATAGAGACACACACACACACACACATTCTCACAGAGAAGATAGAGAGACACACACACACTCACAGAGAAGATAGAGACACACACACACTCACATTCTCACAGAGAAGATAGAGAGACACACACACACTCTCACAGGCAGGGCTCGGAAGCAAGAAGCAGTTAAGCTGCTACTTGAACAGGATGATTTTCATGCCTTGAATGTCTGAATTCTTCCAGTGTGAACAGAACATCACTTCACACAGGATGTGTGTCTGCAGTCTAAATAACTGGTTTCTGTTAAATAATGTTAGTTCGTTAACTAAAGTGAACAGATACAACTTTTACAAATGCACTAGTTGATGTTAAAATTTGCCATAATTAAAAATTGCTGCAGAAGAATTGTTAATTGTTAGTTCATGTTAACTGAGGTAGTTAACTAATATTAACAAATTGAACCTTATTGTAAAGTGTTACCAAAAATATACTATATGAATCTATAATATATGGTATTCTAGACATGTGCACAAAAATTATCCTAACAAAAACACTGAACTAATGATGAACAGAATAGTTAAAGAGCTGACAACATTAAGTGAATCAGAACCAGAATCAACTCCCATACACAACAGCACTGGTTTTCATCCTCTAACACTCAACAGACACTGATTTCCTGCAGCTGGGGAAGAAAAGCGCTTTCCCTCTAACTCTCGTTCTTTCATTAAAACAGCTGCAGAGTGTCAGTTAATCTGCTTTTCAGACTGGTGCCTGGATCGATCAGGACTCAGATCACCTGTGGCTTCATCTGGGCTGGCATGACAGCTCTGAGCTCCCCTAAATCAAACACACACACAGGAAGGGCTGGATCACTTGAACAACATCACACACACACGAGCTCTGCACATGTGCAGTGAATTAACACGCTGTAATGCGTTCAAATCTAAGAACATGCGTCTGTGTTCCTAAAAGCAGCTGCAGGTAAACGGAGTAAAATGAACTTTATCACACTTGCCCATGATGACTGAGTTAAAGAAATAATACATACACGATACACGACTTTGTATAGAGGGTTTGACCGTGGTGTTCTGCAGCAGTACCTACACACCTGAATTGACCATCTGCTTTTCTGCATGCTGGCAGATGGTATTTACATAGAATTTCCTGGAATAAATCTCAGGCACCATGTCTGTGTTCAGCACACTGCATACATCTATAACAACTGATCACTGTATACTTTGTGTTTTGTTTAGCCTTCAACAGTACGACCCCAAAATTCTTAGCACAAGTATATGGTGACAGGACACTAACCTGCAAATAAAGCAAATTGTACAGGTGGGCAGGACTAAACCAAGCGTGTGTTTGTGATTGCACCTCTGTCCTGTCACTTTGTCAAACTAAAATTTAACACTGCCGTTTAAAGTCCGGGTCTGAGGAACATGAGCTCACATCTGTAGAATGTCTGGCTGTCGTGACGTGACGGCTCTGTTTTCACACTGGTGAGGTCACAGATGCAGCTCCGTTTGCTTGACCTTAAACATGTTCACTCTGAATGGGCGCTGGGTCGAGTTTTGACGAGATTTTTCCAGTAAATGAAAGAAGGGTCTGTTGATAAAAGTTTAAACTGTACCTGCTCTGGCCCCCTGTTTGGTCTGATAATAATGCCAGTTTGATGCATCATTTGGAGTCGTGGACGTGTTGAATTCTGTGAAATACAGAGATCAGGGCAGACACACAGCGGCGTAAGATCAGGAAATGAACACAGCTCCCCCAACAGGGCTGAACACAGCACTGCACCTGAGCATAAACTAACAGTTACATTTACATTCATTCATTTGGCAGACGCTTTTGAAAAAAGACGCTTTTTCGAAAGCAACGTTTTTTACATTTTACCCAGCTGTACAAACACAAGAGTGTTGACCTAGTTATTCATCTAAAGTGTAGAAAAGTAGCAAAACATTCTAAAAATCTTAAAGCTTTTTTCTGTTTAAAAGTTTTGATATATAAAAAGTGACAGTAGGCTATTTATGTTTATTCATGTTCAGTCCTAATGAACCTAATACAAAATGTACTGTTGCCATGGTTACGCAATTGCAAGTATATACTTATATAAACTGAATGTGTAATAAACACCCACAAATCTGTTGTTTTAACCTCCTTTGGTAGTTTTAAGAGTACACTAGTTAGTATATCAACAGCCTGAATGCTCACAGGCCTGTAGTAAAAGCCACAAAACCCAAATTTTGATTACACGGGGTCTTTAAAATCTTTGTCAGTGGAGTTTTTACTAGGGCTGCTGAACGGCTTTACTACACATCCACAAAGCCAGAGTAAATGCTGGAGGAATGCCAGTCTGTGTGTGACAGTCAGCACAAGTCCTGCTGCAGTGATCAGTAGCTTCAGGTTTGCGTTTCTTCACTGCGACCAGCAGCCTGCTCTGTTTGGTTCCAGGGCAAACGTGAGGTTACAGTATCCCTCCTCAGGGTAAATTGGTCATTGAGGCCTGGGAGAGGTAATCGGGGGTAAGAACACCCTTCTGTCCCACCACACCTCCCTGAGGAAACGGGAGCTAAGGGGGGCGATGGAGAGCCGGGCACTGTGGTTCCACAAGTCTTTAATCCTGCAAGTGGATGTGTTCACCCACACACCAGCAGTAATAATTTATGCTAAACAGAGAAAAAAGGAGAGCCGGGGCACTATAGCAGAGGTCAAACTGATTTACAAAGCCCTTATTCTGCAACTTCAGACACAGGAAATAAAGTGTTTGTTGAGTTTAGTGATATTAGAAAGCTTAAAGGAAGAAATCAACGGAAAATGTAAATTCAGTCAGCATAAGCTTAACCTCATCTGCTCCTGTGTCACATGAAAAGAAAAAGTCACACAGATTTGACGTAAGGGCAAGTAGACAAATCATTTTCTTGTTAAGGGAACATTCCTTTATTTGGTCATTTCATCTGAAGACATGTCAAAACGGATCAGACAGTAAGAGAAGTACTAAATACTATGATTATGCATATATTAAAGAAGAACACAGGTGAGAAGATGGGGGGAAAATTCGGCCATAAGGGTTGATCAACGTCACTGGTTGTCACTGGAAGATTCTGGATTCTTTCTGGATGGATTCTCCTTCATTCTCTTCCCCCAGTCTGTCAGCTGAAACGTACCATCCTGTCATCTCAGAGTGAGCAAGATTAGTCTAATGGCAAAGTCTAATCTGGCTGTCATGTTAAGGGTTGAGGATGACAGAATACTGATATGGTTTGTTTGGTTTTCCTCCAATTAGCTTTAAAGAGACGCTTATTAAAATAAAAACGCAAAGCTAAACGTGTCGTTCCATGAGGAAAGTTTTGAATGCAGACCGCGACAGATAGCTTATTAGCCTAACATATGAGCAAAGCTGTTTGACAAAATTTAAATGGCCTGCTTTGTAAACAAATGTAAATACACATTTGGAGAAGAGCAGCAGGCGGTGCAGAGAAGAACAGGCCGCAGTGTTGCGGTACAGCGTGAAACCATCATGAATTAAACATGCGCGGCTGCTACACTTGTTGGTTTAGCGATGTGAGTGTTTGTGGACAATCTAGGCAGGAATGAGATTTTACTCATCAAACACAAAAGAGTCCAGCTGCAAAACAAACACAAACAAACATTATAGCTCTCAGCAGAATCTCAGATGATGCTCTGCTGTATGACCAGATGCTGAGAACATTTCAGTCTACATGAAACAGAGTTTGCCACCCTATCAACATGAAACAGAAGGATATATGACCTATCCACATGAAACATGATGTTTAACTAGAAAACAAGTATAAAAGAACGTATTATTTTCCACGGGGAACTGATATGACACTATATGACACCTTTCATTTCTAAAGTGTTTTATTCTCTGAATTATCCAAAACAAAACTATTTCACTACCACATTTTTATTTCATGTGCTTGCTGCATTTGCCATAAACTATATTATGACATGAGCAGCACACTTTTGATTACACTACGAAGAATTTTGTCATGTTAACAGCATGTGATTTATGGCTTGGGTCATACACAGAATCATACCACATCTTCCTGTTGACATTAAAACATGAGATCACACACATCTGTGTCCTCACCTCAATTATTATGAATCACAAACACACTGCATCATAAATACTCATCATGAGGAGAGAAAATCAACCCTTCCGTTTTCTCATTACAGTCCTCACTTCAGTTTTTCCTCCATGTCTGCTCTTATTTCTCAAGGCTAAAGTTTCATCCTTTCCTATCACTGATGGCTATTTCTCCCTCGATCTCGGACACGCACTGTGCCCTTCTCAAAGTGACCGGGCACCAAACCGCTCATTACAGATCTAAATGGCCTCGCTAAATCAGTCTGTCCTCCTGTTTTATTTGTCCTTTAAATGCCTCTCTCCTGGCAGATGTCGGGCCTGAGGGTGGCCCGTTATTTATCATGTTACCTCCAGAGAGCCGAGCAGTAAAAGCAGAGGCCTGAGGTGGGCCGGAGGACGTAAATAGACCAAAATGATAAAGGTGGTCTGGGCAGAGACGAGTGAGACATCGACTGCAGTAAACAGACACTGCTGCATGTGAGGACGCGTTATAGATCTGCTGCATTATAAAAACATCTCTGCTTCTCTGAACTCGGGTGTCATAAGGAGTCTAATACTGCCTGTCTGGAATGTCTTTCTCTGAAAGAAGATTACAGTACTCATGAAGCAATTACTGACCTGATCAAATGGGTTTAATTTGAATCTTATTCTGAGAGAAGAGCACTGATGTATCAGATCATAATGCCATACTACTCTGAAACATACCACAGCACTGAATTGTACATGCTCCCAAAAATACACAGTTACAATGGTTTTCTTAATTAGCATAAACTAAAAATAAATGTATGATTTAAAATTATGGTTAGAGGATGGTTACAAATAACAAATTATTTTTGCCAGGAAGACAACAACATCCAACAACCTTGCATTTATTTTAAAGCCACCATTCAAAACAAACCAGCAAATGCATAAAAACAACTACACACACACACAGATATATTTTTAGGTGTCCGCCTCAACACTGCTGAGAAACCAACACAGCTCCTGTCACCGTTTACTGATGGACCATAACCCAACCCCCTGGGCTTCCTGACTCCACCCACCTCTTCTCATGAAATACGGTCCCACCTGCCATCTGCCAGTGTTGACAGTCAGGGGGAAATAGCAGCAAGGCTGAATTTATGGGTGTGCGGGGTGGTGACAGGCCAGGTGAGAGAGCAGTCGTGTGGAGATTAATTGTTTGGGGGGAAAGGAGAGAGACGGAGAGCAACAGAGAGACAGCAGGATGCTACAGGTCTGGAAACAGCTGGTCTGTCAATTATAAAGCTGTTTATGACAACAGAAAAAGACAACACCAGAGACCAAACACAATATAAAATCATTAACTGCACAGACTGAGGCCCCACAGGAGCAGACCCCCATACAGATGAACAATCCCAAACACGGGCCTCTTTTCAAGAGACGGTTTAGAGTCCTCCACATATAGTGATTTAAAATGGCAAAAATGAAGATACACAAAAAAATATGATGAACAAAATATCATTGCCAAGATATACAGGCAGAAAGTTGGATATACAGTCAAACAGACAGACAGATGTATAGACAGATGTGCTTCTCTTTCACTTCTTTCAAAACGAAACATCAATGCAGGTCATTTTTCACACATAAAGAAAGCAGACAGGGACAAAGACATGATTTATGAGAAAGTTATGAACATGATGAAAGCAGAAGATTTTCAGACATCTACCTCTTAACAACATCAGCACCGTTCCAGCAGGAGAGTCCGTCTGCAGAGGCCAGGTCACTTGCACACAGCTGATCCGCCAGACCACCGTAGAAAGTGCGGTACAGTCGCAGACTGTTCAGAAACTCCCTATGAGAGAACAGGAGTTTGACTGCTGTTCATGATTTTTCCAACAGGTGTCAGCAGTTCACACCTGCATGTGAACTCCTAGTATCCCTCAAATTTCCCACAATGCAGCTAAAATTGATCTTGTAGACAAATTAACATGTTATGAAAACTGAGACCTGTTATATTCAGTATACAAAATGCAAAAAATATTTATGTTATTTTTATTTTAAATGCTTATTTGACTGACCTAGAAATTGTTCCGATATTATATGCAATCAAGCATTGCTAAATTAAATATTAATATTAAATATTAAATTAATATTATAAATATTAAATATGCAATTTTTCATTGTACATAATAATTTTTCTTGGTAGGATTCTCAGTGTAGTACACTGAAAGAACTGGAGATGTAAAATCGTGTTTTTTGTCCAGACGTACTTTCTTCTGTTCATGAGAGAGTCGTCTGTGTTTCTGCCCGGCCCTCTCAAAGGGAGAGAGTCTCGGCTGCTGTTTGTGTGTTTGCTGCCCGACTGCTCTGGCTGTCTGCTGGGGTGACCACACACCCTGTGTACCTGCACAGTTAAAACACCCACAGTCACTCCTACAAAGATCCTTATCAACTGCACTTCCATAAATACAAGGAGAATTAAAACAGATTATACAGTTGTTAGGAAAGCTCAGTGCTGGTAACTGGAAAACTGAGGCTCAGACTCTGGAAAGAGACCGTTGTGCTCTTGAGCGAGGTCACTTCAGTGCAACTGTTCATGCCATTTGTGTAGCAAAAGTTGCTTTGGAGAAAAGAGCCACTGTGTGTTCAGCAGAACTGCAGAAATGTTTATTCCCTTATGGCTTCCCTGTTTGTTTTTTATGACTCTTTCTTAAATTATTTTTTATACCAAAAAGCCCAAGACATGCCTATAATCATGAAATGATACAGACAAAAGTAAAAGTGGTAATAAAATAACAAGCAACAGACAAAAACAATACCCATAACCATTAACCAAAGTAAAATACAGAGAGTTACTGAGCACAACTTTAACTCACAAGATGACTGACAGAGCCTCAATAACACCAAAATTATACTGACCTTCAGCTGGCACCATGCACTTGACCTGTAATACTCTCTAAAAGAGTCTGATCCATCAGACGGACAGACGAACAGACCCAGCTGGGGTGTTGGTGAGTTTCCTGAGCTATCATAACAGACCACTAGATGATGCTATTTCTCTAGTTATGTGTTTGAGAGCTATAATGAAATCTCAAAGTGGTCTTTGAAGATAAGAGACTGTTTTCTTGGTTTCTCTAACAAAACTTTTAAACCATAAGCCTTTCTTTTACAGAACTGTATGATTTTAATATATGAAAACTGTAAGAGGAAGTATTTTATGTTAAGTTTGTTTTGGGGTAATTAGTTTTTATTAGGAATTGTTCTAGTCTGTCCTCAAACATCATGCCCACAGAGCAGCTAAATGATCACAAAAAATGTTTTGATTGGTCTAAAACTGGCACTGACTGCAGGTTAACCATGATATTAACCAATGACAATCTTATTAGAGACTTGAGTCTAATCCAATTTCACAGGTCGATCTTTGCCAAACAAACCCTGTCTGACCGCAGACAAAGCCGTGGGGTTTAAAGGCTCTGCTTTAAAAGTCACACTCACACAAACTTAAAAATATCAACAATCACCCTTCAGATTATAATCTAACAAGATATCTGGACCCAAGAGAAGCCCACAGTGGATGTATTAAGTCTGAAGGTTCTGTTCACTCCCTCTCTGGCCTGGGCTGTGGCTGGCACTGCCCGCTGCAGCTGCCCACACACAGAGTATTCTGAGAGCGTTCTGAGTGCGCTGGCTGCTGCATGACTGCATGTGTGACTGCATGCAACTCATGTTCGACCACACCACATTCAGTCACAGCAGGAGTTTAAAACACTGGATGGGAATGTTCAGCGCACAACAACAACGCAAAGATTGTACGCTTTTGTAAGCCTGTCTGCATGTTTTAGCTTTTGAAAACTTGGCTAAAATCTTGATTTATTTAAACTAAATTATATTTAATGAGAAAACATGAATGACCTTTTACCAAATAAAAATTGACAAATGTAAACCAATATTACAGAGTGTGAATTGAAATAGTGTATAAATCATTTACTTTTTTAAGTAAATTTGTATGTATCAAACAATAGCAAAGCTCCTAAAAGCTTTTGAACAATTTAACAATCTTTTGGTTACCAGCACTGATCTTCACCCACCAGGCCTCACCAAGCCCACAGACATCTCTTACCTGTGTGGTGAGGCGAGGTCCATTATTCTGCGCATGTGCTATTGCATCCCTGATCAGCCCATGAACCCCCATCAGAACCTGCTCCAGGTCCTGAGCTCCATGCATGCGGGCGGAGAGAGCTTCTAATGCCCGCACAAACTCTCTCCAATGGGAGTCCACCTCAGCCAGGCTGGCGAGACATCCTCGCATCACATTGAGGCAGTAACCCATGCATGGCCGGCTGGAAGTCAGACCCTGGCAGTGTGGGCAGTAGTTAATTCGCAACAGAGCCCGGCTGCACTCCCGGCTGAGCTGAAGATGATCAGTGGTGTTGATCACCTCTACACCCAGATGAAGAGCCTGAAGAAAGACCCGGCTGGGTGTCGAGGCACGTGAGATGTGGGCAGCAAGCTGTCCGGGGGCCCCGCCAAAAGGAGCCAGGGCCCGACAGGACGCGCGGATGCATTCGACATACGCAGGGGTCAGGCGAGACAGACCGGGCTCCACCAGTTGCTCGTAAACAAGAGGAAAAAAGCCGCTGAAAAGGCGCTGCGAGGCTTCTTCTAAGCTGCGCTCAGAGCCCAACATGAGCAGACTGACATCAGTGAAGAACTCTCCCACCATTACATGTGCATGATTGGCCAGCTGACGGTAGTTCAGCAGGAGGACTGTGAGTGTGTGGTTCTCTGCCTGATGCACTAGAGACTCCACAGTTTCTGAAAGAGAGAGAAGATGATTTCAGAGACAGTTCAAGTGAATGTCATAGTCCTTCTAATTTCAATTCAACAAGAAACAAACAGTGCAGCTGCAGTTAACCAGCTAATCCACTTTAATGCAGGGGTGTAAACATTAATCCAGTCTGATTTAAAAATACAAGTAAATAGTAGCTAAATTAAATTATTTACAGAAAACCAGGCCCACGTCTACATTCACAGAACTCATACAGAACCACAGACGTCCATCCTTACTCTCGAAAAGCTCCTTAAACTAAAAACTAAAAGCTCTTCAGGCTGTGTAGTATTTTCAGATTACCAATTATCAATTGTTCAGATTACCAATTATCAATTGTTGATAATTGTTAATCATTATTAACAATTATCAACCAATAAAGTATAACAAACAGATTTCACAATCTGAAGACCATTAAAAGGATTTCAGTTGAAAAATGAGGACCAGCAGAGAAACAAAGATGGACGGCAAGAGAACAGACAGATTATCAGACAGAACATGATGACAGTTTACAAAACCATCTCTGCACCGTTTTCAATTTCCTGTAGGAGTCTGTGAATGAAGCAGCAAACAATTTCCCCACCGCACTTTTATCAGATGCCTAAGAACAACCTGAGGACAAACACGCCCTCAGTGAACTACAAACTCCTGCTTCTCCTGACAACAGCAGAACAGTAATATCAGCAGGATGAGGAGATCACTGGATCTCCATCCTCATCTTACCGAATCATCACAGGGTGTTTTCCTCGCCACGGACACCTTCTGCTCACTCACTGGGGGTGAAAATAATAATAATAAAATAAATAAATAAAAGCTGAGACATACGTGACTATGGATCTTTGTGATTTTTGCATGATTCTATATGTACGATAAATTAAAAAAACATTTCTTCTAGAGTGACTGACTGCAGACCCATGATAAAACCACAGCAAGTGATCAGTCTTAATCAGTGATCATCACAAGAAAAGCCAATAAAACAGCAGCATTTACAACCCTGAGAGCTCCAGCAAACAGCAGGCAGTGATATCTATATCTATATTAACAATATTTCACAAGCACACTTCAGCACCAGAGACACGCTTTAAGCTTGTGTCTGTTTGAGTGTCTACAGCAAAGTTTCTCGAAACTTCTACAAATGTTTTCAAAAATCATACCATTTAAAACCATTTAAAAAATCATATTAATGTTCATTTATTTACTTTTAACTAGTAAATAACTGTTTTAACTGTTAAACAGATTAAAGTTTTAAATGTTTTTGAATATCAAAATAATAATAATATCAAAATTGCAAAAGAAATTAAGAACCATTTAAAGAAACAGTTTTAATTTCAATACAACACAAGAATATTCATTTCAGCCAGTTCTGTCAGCCAATAAGACACTGTTGTCTACATGACATGAGCCTGTATCGCCGGTACCAAGCGACACAAGAGAGTTAATCAGGGTGATTTAATGGGTGTCACTATCCATGGCGCACTGAAACCAGAGCTCTGCTGTGAACTCAGAAAGGTTTTCGCACGGTCCGCCTGCTGCGTTTGTTTTGAGCTAAAGCCACACTTGTTCTCTGGCAGCAATTTTGTTTGCTCTCTCTCTCAACAGCACGACTGCAGAGGTGACACGGCTGGCGAACAGTTTCCTTCACTAAACAGCATCACCTCTGACTAAAATCACTCTGTCGTAACCTAAGTGTGAAAAGAGCCGGGGCTTATGGAAGAGGGCGATTGAGTATCAGACCGTGAAACTCACATATATCTCATAACCAAATGCTGGCAGCTTTTAGCCTCACTGAGTGCAACGAATGGTGTCCGTGTTGGTGTTTATATAGGGGTTGAGGTTATGTCTGAGACAGGAGCTGTCATACACTGCATTACATCAGTGTGTGATTTATATGAGGCATGAACTACAGTGAAGCTGCGGCAGGGAACGTGTCCAGGCCCCTGCAGAATCACATCCCTGTGTTACAGAGTGTATGATTAAAAAACAAGCAGGTCATGAGGAACGGTTATTCAGCAAAACGAAAGAAATAACAGGGTTTAGTGCTGATCAGATTTTAATCAGACACTTTTATCCATAAGCAACAGTGTATTCAAGGTATTTATTGTGTGTCCTGGGAATTGAACCCATGACTGACTCACTGTTGGCTCTCCGGGAAACTCAGTTCTGCCTGATGGCATCATTCTGTGCTCAGATATTTCTGTATAATGACCGCTAAAGGGAATAACTGAATACTGTTGTCCATAGCAACCTCCTACACCGTGCTAGTTTAGTGTCTCTTGCATCACACAATGTTTCCTTCTTCCAAAAAAATTCCTGGTTGGATCCTAAAATCCAACCAATATTTATTGTCTATTTATGTATTTATTTGTTAAGCAGCCGTGTGATAAGCAGAATAAAACAAAGTCAGCCATTCACAAAAATAAAGTCCACAGCTGACTGACTTTCTTGTATATGTTGGAGCGTACACTCCACTAGGGGGAGACACATGTTCCTGCATATAATACACCCTGAATAAACGGTCAAATAAAAATAATTTTAGATTTAAGGTTTATTGGATTTCTCACTGCTAATGCAGGCAACATCACTGTGGTTCATACTTCACATTTGAGGCGTGTCTAAAGTATGAAACGTCAGCACTGTTTGCTCAGGAGAGGTCTGATATTAACCGTCTTTGCTTAGCAGATTCTGAAATGTGTAAGAACATCTTCAGATGTTTACACTAGACCATCACTGAGAATATGAGAGAATTTCTGACAGTTTTTTAAAACAGCACAAAGGATTTGTGATGTTCAAGTGGACTGGAGAAGCACCACTGAGGTAAGTGGCAGTAATCATTCTGGGTGAGAAAGAGCTGACAGTGTAGCTCGATCGCCCACACACACTTGCACAAACACATTCACACAAACACATTCACAAACACACACACAGTATCAAATCATCGTTTGTAGTGATTTTTTTCCCACACATCAGCTGTGTGGCATCAATTAATGCTCTCTGAATTCAATGTTGATGAGAAACTGCAGTCGGGTCACAGTGTGAGATCAGCTTACTGCTCTGACCGCTGGAGAACCTGCTGCTGAGCCCGAAACACACACACACAATTTCACATTATTGCTCAACTTGTAGTGCATGCTGCTAGCAACACTGGGGTCATAGGTTTGAGTCTCAGGAAATGCAAGTACTGATAAAATGCTTGAAGACACTGCAGGTATCAAACTGTCAGCCAAACACATAAATGTAAACGACATTATTTGATTTGAAATTACATTATGAGATTTCAATATTTCATTATTTTGACATTCATTATCTGGCTCTACAGGCATATCTTGGCAAATCAGAGCACAGTTTGAGACACCGCTGAGATCTCTTCTGAAACTCTGACTGTGGGGTGTAAAAATGAATTAGTCGGATAGTCAGCAAGAAGGTCTTGTATGACTGCTGAATCTCTGAGCCTGAAGTAGAGTTAGTGGATACAATAACAGAACTGTCACAGAACTGTCCACACACCGAAGACCTTTGAGAAAGTGAAGAATTTCTCCCATACGACCTTGACATGTCTCATATTAATCAAGAACAGCCAAATTCATCAATGTTTCATTATTAAATTATGAATAATCTCACATCAAATCCAAATAAAAGAAAAATAAAATGATATTAAATATATTTTTTTATTTCACTGGATCATGCCACATGGTTACATCATACAAAAAACATTTAGTTAAATTTAATACAAATGTAACGTCTTGCTTACAGTAACAAGTAATATGATAATAATACAGTTTCATATCATTACTGTACCATGGTCAATGTGTCATAGCTTTACCATAAAACATAACCAGACTTCGAGTCAACGTCATTTATTTTACTATAAAACTCAGATTACCACTGCGATTACTCACAGTGACTCACGCAAACCACATGCACACATATGCAACATCGTGGTACACAAGTATATGATACAAACAGAAAAATGTGATGCTGTTCAGACTCACACAGGCAGGCAAACACCGAACTCTGCCCAGACATGTTGGACGTTTCAGTGTCACCTTCTTCCAAAAGCCTTGGAGCTTGTTTCCATTTCTTTCTAAGAGGCCCTAGAAGCCAGGAGACGAGACAGGAGACAATAGTGGCCATTCTGTTTCTCACCATATGCGCAGACACCCTGCCTGTCAGAGCGCCACTCGCGTCCTGCCAATCTCCCTGTCCATTTATAACCTCCTTCTTGATTCGTCACTCATATGGGAAGGGGCTAATCCACCCTGAAAAGGCCCTGAACTACACTGGAGGCCCCTCATTGTTACTGCTTAGCCAGACTTCCAAAGATTGCTTACACCATCTGGCCATCTTGGATGTCTTGGGAGACATGAGGATGAGTTGTGCTTGTGTGATTCAGTTGATGACAAGGGCTTTAGATATAAGAGGCGGCCAGAGACATGATCTGAGATTTGGTTGAACTTCCGGTCAAGCGAGGGGCAATAAGACTCAGAGCACAGCGAGGATAGAAACAGATTCTGTGCAAGCAAGCAGACACGAGTACAAACACTTAAAGCATGAGCGAGTGAGTGGATCTGTTGTTCATATTTAATGTGTATTGTACTGTGATCATAACAAATTATTTGTGATGATTCAGAGCACAACCATGCCTGAGATCAGTTTGTGTAGCTAGAAGCGACTGGGAACACACAAATCATGTGGTTTATTGAGAAGAGAAGTGCTGTTCTGAACAATTCTTACCTGACAGATGATTCAACGTGGAAAAACTCCTTATGACCTTAGAAACCACCTAGCAACCTACCCTAGTTACCACACAGCATTTTCAATTATCTTAGGCAGTTAGCATGCTAACTGATCATAGTTTACGCAAGCAACTTTGCAAAGTTCTGCTCTCAATGTTATACATCACAATACACTTAAGTTATTATAGACAAATAATGCTACAATCAAAATTATGTTTAAAGAGTTCCTCCATTCCATCATATAAACTTACTTTTCAGCTTGTAATTCTCTCTATGAAAAGAAACCAAAATTCACTTGTCCTGCTTATGAAATCTGTTGAAGGTTGCCCATGTTTGACCCAGACTGCTGAGAACCCTTCTTGACCAAAAGATCTCACTTACTATTTTAGTCCTGAGGTCTCCTTTCTCAAACCACTGACCAGATATCTATTTCCTCAGAGAGAGGGAGTGCTCTCACTGGTGATGAGTGGTTGGTTTATTTTCTTCAGTCCGTGAAGGGTTCTGTTGGTTTTGGAGATAGCTTAGTAGAAAAAGAGAAGCCTGAACAAACATCTACATTATCACCCGCTTTAGACAAGCTGTTCAGATTGTCCAAACAAAACACAGCTCTCCAGCCAGAGCTGTCCGATTCACTGCACAACTTGTCTAAGTGCAAATACCAGCCATACCTGAGCCCGGGTACGACCACAATTACCCTGCTACTGCGTACATCTGTGGAAGCTTTTCAAGTCTGTACAGTCTGTAGAAACACAGCAGAAACTACACAGCATCAAGATAATGATAACTAGTTTATATTTTCTCAAGAAAATTCAACTGATACCTGGCAGTGCAAAATGATATTGTGGGTGGTTGCCAAGGTAACAGATTATCTACTATCTACGGTTAATTTTACTACTGAATATGCTAACAAACAGCACAATACAAATCTGAAATGGTGTAAGAGGTCAAAGGTTACAGAAGGAAGGTGAGAATGGCTGCATGAAAAGCAAAAGAAATTATAATCAAAGCCAAGAAGAAAATCCTCACGCCTCAGCGCCCACAGGAGAATTCCTCTGTTCTATTGTTGCCTCGACGGCATCAGGGATCTGTTAAACTTCACAAAGCGCTGAGCAGTGTTTGAGTCATTTATCAAATTCTCTTTGAACCTGTAAGCCTTCACTTCTGCTCTTGGATAAGATTCAGGTTTTATCAGGCTGAATCAGTCATACAGTGGCTTCATATGCCTGGAAGAAGGACCTGTTTACAAACACAACAAACATGGAGCTGTTTCATCACACATACATGACATTCTCCATCAACATCAGTTTAATGTACAGAATGATCGGCCTGAGTGTGACTGAAATCAGACGACAGATCTTTGAATCACATTATGATTAGATTGTGGTGTTGACCAGCCAGGCCATTGTTCTGCAGAGGAAAGAACGGATGGAAGAGGTCTGAAAAGAGCAGACAGCATCTATGATCTCCTTGTTCTTCATCAGAACATCAAACAGGAGAACAGCTGGTGTTTGCTGGTCTCACCCGCATAACACTGAAGCTATTAGCACGTAAATGCACTTGTGTTCTTTTTTTAAAAGTCATTTTAAACTGTTTGAATTCCTGACCACAAGGCTTAAACACACTGACAACATATCTAATACCAAAAGGACTAAAAATATCAAGATATTAATACATTATCATCACAACACCAAATCCTAAAAGTAACAGATAAAAGGCAAAATATCAAAGCTGTTTTAAGTATAGGCAAATCAGTTTCCCACTTCTGAAAAATACGTCAGAAAAAATGTGTTCCTCTGTGAATTTCAGATTATTTCAAAGCATCTGCTTCTAACATCTGCCCTACGAGACAGAACATGCCTTCTGTAATGACTCTGAAATATCCACATAAAAACTGTAAGTGCAGAGCAGTGATGTTTAAAAGGCTATTTCACTGAGAGTAATAATACATCTAAAACAATGCCTGACTCTCTTTAAACACACACACACATATTTCATAGCAAACCACAACACAGCCCGGGAAATCCCAGAAACTAAACAGATTAAAGCTGGAGAACTGGACCGATGCTGAGAACCACAAAATTCATTTCTTCAAAACGAGACACAGAGGGAAAGGATCAAAGCCACAGGTTCATGCGTGTGTCAGATCACTGCTTCAATGAATAGTCTCTTGTTATTTAATACAGTTCAACAGCTCTGAATTGTGAGGGACCTCAGCTTACATACAGCAGCAACATTTTTAACATTCATGGAAACTTTTCTGGCAAACATAGAAAAAGTGAAGCATCAGGAAAGTTTTTAAGAGTAGACACAGTACAGCGATTTACTCTCATAACGGCTTTAAAATAAACGTAGCAAATCGGCTCTTTGAAAGACACAGTCAAGTTCAACAGGAGAAATCTGAAGAACATAAGAAAACCAAGCCGGGGAGAGAAATAACCTGTGGTCAGCATTATGGCCAAACTAACTTAACTAAAGTACAAAACAGTCGATCTTTTCCAGTTATGACAATTATTCCATCATACATCATACATCAATGTAAAATGTAACATTAATGACAAAGTAGGTGAACAAACCCAGATGAGCTACTGCATCTACTGAGATGAGGTGAAAGCAAGAATCTTCAAATGACTGTTGCTACTGTTGTACACACTTTCAACAGTAACAAACAAAATGTGAACTGTATCCAAACTTTTGTTGCATTTCCCTCCGGACCTACTAAAAAACCATTAAGATTGTTATCTTGTCAGACTTCAGAAGCTTACATTTTTGAGTACTTCACTCTGAATGATCCACAAAAAGAGAGAGTAGCCTTTAATTCTGGGTCTCTCATGTCCGAACACAAGAAAACAAAACAGCTCACAACAGGTCCTCAACATTCCTGACACTTCCAGTGTGTGCAAACAATCAAGTGAAGTGAGAGAAGTTTGTCTCTTTTGTTTTGTCTGCTCCGTAATTACAAGGTCATTATGACAATCTGTTACAGTAAAGTCTTTGGGGATATGAAGAAAAGAGGCTGGCTGTTGCACACACTATATTCCTGCTTTAAAAGATGGTAAATCCAGACACATTCAAACCCAAACCACAGAGTAACACTATGTTGCTATTTAAGGTCATCTCCCCTTCTGGGAGTTTATTTGACAAAAATCCCACAAAAGCATCATTCATAATCCCATGAAGAGAGAGTCAATGACTGCAGAACATCTGAGAGAGTAACCAGTCACTGTTTGACAGAGATGTGGAAACTGAAGTTCACCCTCTCTGCAGAACTCAATGGAAAGACTTGACACATCTACACTTATTTCCTATTACTGCTGTAACATATACATAAGAAGACCAGGAATGTGTAAAAAAGTAAACCACTGTCTCAGATGTTTCTCCTAAAATTCTTTAAAGAGACGACATCAGCAAAACAGTTTCCTCCACCTAAATATGTCAGACTGCAAGAAGCAGAACTCCACTGTGTCTCACTTTGTCTGTCTGTCTGTCTGACTGTCTGTCTGTCTGCCTTAAAGAATGTGGTCTCTTGTAAAACATGTCATTTAGGGCTTCTGAAAACAGTTCCGACTCTTTCAGATGATTTGTGGGAATCTGTGAGAAAGGATTGTACTTCGACCCAAAGAAATGGGAAAAACTGTTTAAAACTCACAGTTTGGGCTTACTGTTTGTCCTGGGTCTCACACCAGGGTCTGTGGTGCGGTGGTTTGTCATCAGAGGTCTGGGTTGTGGTAACACAGTAATGACCAAGCTACACTTAACAACACACACTTAACAAGAGCATTATAAGGGGCTCTGAAAGGGTCTGTGTAAAACACAGTATTATTAGTGCTCTCTGGGGGGTTTTTGACAAACACACTGTCATACTCACTTAAACTAACATTACTGTGGAAAAACTGTGGTAAGTTTAATTGTACTCAAATGATTCACCAGCACAGACAGCAATGAAAACTTTTGGAAAAAATATTGGAAATTTTGACTTTATATAATAGACATTAGCTGTGCTCTGCTATTACATAAAATCATTAGCAAAACATCCTGATTAAAATACATTTTATGTTATAAGATAAAGAAAAGCATTTCTCAGCAGCTGAAGAGACGATGGCATTGGTTAGTCTTCCTATTCTGAATATGAATGATGACTGTAAGATTTCATTCTCACTAACAGCCTTCTCAGTTGACTATTGCCAAATCAAATCCAGACTCTGTCCGCAAACATTAACATCCATCTGCATTAATCCGTTCATTCTGAACGCTTGTTTACTTCTCAAATATCTGCTGCTTAAGACCCTTTAGGGGACTTGAAACATTTTTTTTTCAAGCATTTTTTCAAAACATAACCTTTTTTTAGGGTTTTAGGGTTCAGTGTCTAAACCACCCAATGTCCCCGTTCACCCTCAGCAGAGGTCACTAGAGCTGAAAGGCCCTTCACTTGAGGGGCGGCATTACCCTCTGATTACAAGTATGGATCTCTGTGGAACAGAAACGGGCATTTCCCAATTATTGGGTGTTTTCAAACAGGATAGGCGGTTTTTAACAATCCAGTCAAAAAAGGTAGCCTGTTTCCCAATTTTTGGGCGTGTCCTAACATAAGATAATCACCTTTTCCAGTGTGAAAATGCCCAATAAATTGGGAAACGCCCCATTCAGGGTTAAAGGAGGTAAAACTGCACTGAAGGAGTATTGTGCATGCATTGTCAAAATGTTAAAAGAGCCACAGACCACACAGAAGCAGCTATTGGACATGAGCTTGTCTTTTCCCTCCAGCCAGAATCCTCTAGCACTAAAGCATTTGAAGAAAAGCCATTCTGTTTTCATTAGCTTCCTTTGTTACCCGCTCCAGAGACAGGTTTTGATTAGTGACAGGCCGGGCACACGGGTCGTGTGTTGTTTGTATGCAGTCTGTAGTAAACCCTTGCGGAGTGGAATCCAGTGTACTGATGTTAACTCTCACTGGTGTCCCTGTAGAAAACTGAAACCATATGAACGCTAATAGTTTTAAAAATTTGATTTTTAAAGTCTGTGCTAAACTCACTTTTTACGTTATATGGTTGCTAAATGTTCTGGGTGGTTGCCAAGTAGCTGATAAAGTCAAGAAAGTCTCTATTCTACTATTTTAAGCTGTTATATCATCTGCAAGATGAACATTATCGGTTGATGTCGGGTTGATGAGAAAATTAATAATTCACCTTGTCTTTAACAGGCCACATGGTTCAATTTGTTTCACTGATGTCTGTAGGACAAGTTATGACAAACTTTAATATTAAAATATAAGCAACAGTGGTGCTTGTCTTAGCACTAATAAGGACACACTAAAGAGGCAGCATATGTTGTCAGGTCAAAATTGTGCCCTCACACTCTTGAAACAAGGCATAGAATCACTATTCCCTTAAAAATGAAAAACAAAGACCAATCAAATGTCAAATCCTTCACTCAGAAATCAACAGATGGATGGATTACCCACTGAATGGTCTCCACTGTCTCCTGAGGAAGTCAGCCCACATGCTACTGTAACTTCCTGTTACTCAGTCACACTTTCCAGAGCAGGAATTGCATATAGACATTTAAGTATGGAGGGCACGGAGGGACATTCAATACTGCCAAGGAGACTTCCTGAATTACAAAGAGGATGGCTGTGCAAGTCAACCAGGAGACATTGGGAAATACAACTCATGCATATAACATGTTTTAAGGACTCAGTGTGAGACAGCTGAATTAATACAGCGGCTTTGTATCTTTTCTCCTGTTGTCCAGGCATCAAGTCTGTACATTTTAAAAAGAAAGAGAAGGCTTCAATTCTTTCTGCCTCAGTGTCAAACTCTTTCCAAGCAGTTTAAAATAGCCTTTTTGAATCAATTAAATCGAGCCATATAAACTCAATTGAGACATAAAAACAAAAGTGCTGTTTGTCTATGTGAACTTGCCTCCAATGCTAGCGAGTGAATTCTGTCTGACTGCTATTCTGCCATATTTCAAAATGCAACAAAACATTAAATCAAGCTTGTTTAGTACCCATATACTTGAGCCTTTGAAACAGCATTAGCAATTGTAATCCTGTCTTACTGAGCACCATTAATCATTCTTTATCCAATCACGTGCTGATATGAGAGAGACAATTAATCCTGTAATAAACTTACCGGACACAATTACATTAATGAAGTGTGATGTATTCAAACAAAAGTCAGTAAACTCCCTCTTCATATTCTATAGTGACAATCAGCCCCATCAGACACAAATATCTGCAGACTGTAATGCCAATGAAAGGTTGAATGGAGGTACAGTGATGGAGGAGAACACAGGTCGATCAGAAGCTGATGAAATGAAGAACAGCACATACTGTACATCCAGCAGCAGCAGAGAGGAAAGACTGATGGAGTCATTTGTTACACACAAGCCCTTTAATTAGATGTATTTATGTGATCCAGATGGAGTGATTCATTACCCTCACCAGAACCAAATAAAACTGACACAGACAAAACAACACACAACAGAACCACTGTCCAGAAATAATGCCTGCTACATGGGAACAACAGTTTAAAGACAAAGCAACAGGACAATTTTACTGCTCTGGGGTTGATCTGTCATAGCTGTCGTGAAGTTCTTGTGTTTGCTCACTGCAAAGCAAACATCACTGTCTTGTATATTGAGTTTTAAACGTCTGTGCTACAGATGTGAATGATACTTGACATTTCCACACTTCATCTCCATCTTACACCGGCCAGAAGATCCACTCACATAACTCCACATATGATGATTCATATTTTTAGCACGTCAAGGTATTTATCTGAGTACCACTGAATACGCCAGAGGCCTCAGCAAAAATTCCAGCTATTTCTCCCGACCGTAAGTTTAGGAACTCTGTCTCCTCTAATACTCTGTCAACAAAAGGCTTCCAGGTATTTTGCTCACTCAACAGTGCAGTTTCTCTCTGACTAGTGAGCACTTCTTAAGAAAAACATCTTGTGCTCTTATCCCTGCCTCCATTTGGAACAGCTTGTTTTGCATCTCTGGGCATCACCAGACATTACATGACATCAGCTCTCCAGTGAGGCAGACTTCACTTTGATGTCGTTTAGAAATGCAGGAAAAGCAAGAAAAACAGATAGGTGAAAGTATAAAGGTGGACTGCGTCTAGCCACTGGCCTTTTTGACATGTGAGCCTCAGTCGAATTTGAGCCGCAGCAGCAGCACTGCAGGATCATATTTGTCTTTATTCCTGCATCAGCCTCACAATGTTCAAACACACTGCTGCCCACTGAGAGAGACACCGGGTGGTTACTTCTTCCACTGTCTTTCGCTCTCAGAGAAGTTTTGCCTTCATTCCATGACAACCTGAACTATTAATCTTGGCTTGCAGAAATATACCACAGCCCAAAGATGTGTGATGATTTGCCAGTATTTCAAAACACTGAACAACTAACGTACACAGTTAAGATAAAATTGTAAAATATTTGTTAGACATCTAAATCAAATACAACTACATCTCTAGCACATCAGGGGAGTGGCTAACAGGTGAAAAGTAATGAGATATCCAACACGTACTCACAGTTTTATAAAGGCAATTTAACACAGTAACAACTGTGCAAACAAGCAGTGTTCACTGTACAAACATGACTACATGATTTACAATCAGAAAGCAGAACTGAGTCTGAAATTAAAACAACACCCGACCATCACCTTGTGCCTAAACTTTCTTACAGTACACTGTAGTTTTAAAACAAATTGAATGTTTTAGGCTAGAGATTTGTCTCCAAAAGTATGAAAAGAAGCTTTATTAGCAAAAGGTGCACGTTTGTTTTAAAGACAAAACATATTACACTCCTCAGAACCTCACACAGAATAATTTGGGACTGCTGTAGAGTCATAAAGATAGTAGTAACACATTTCACTGGAACAAGCTGGAAACAAGATGAAAGACAGAAGCTGTTGTGTAAAAAGACAAAATACCAAAAAATGGAATAAGGGAGGATTGTGCAACAAAACTGGTGAACTAGTGAACTAGTGAAGAGCATAAAAATTGTAAATATAATCAGATTCTGCTGGTATATAAAAATTACCATCAACTCTATCTGAACTCTGTTATTTTTATTTCAACATATTGAATGTGTTACTAAATCGCCAATGCAGAATATTTACTTTTTATCACAGTTAAAAGATGGGAAACTATTTAGTTCCTTTTGGAAGACAAAGAGTGTTATCCAACACAGCTTTAATATTTTCTGCAGTAGCAGCCTAATGAGGCAGAAAATGTTAAATATGCTGCCATCAGTGATATGAAGATTACCCATGTTATATTGTGAGTTCATCTGTTTTACAGTACAGGTAGAGTAGTGTTTGTCTTCCTAATTTCAGAGATTCTGTACAGTAGATGGGTTGTGATGACTAGCTGAGCTCTGGGCTGTGATCTTGGCTCTGTAATAGCAGTTTAATCTCATAAAATGAGTCTTGTGACAGTGAGTCTAATGCTGTAACAGCATTAGGTCCGTCACACAATGACATCCAGCTAAATGTTTTGAAGTACTATGGTAACAGCCAGCTGACTAATAGTCTTAAAATGAGGTGATACTGGAGAGGAGATAAACGGGCCCTAAAGCACAAGAGAAAAGGTTCAAGAGATTTGGTTTAATGATAAAGTTTGTCTGGATGAAACGTGTTGCGAGCTCTCAGACTGGTGTTATCTACTACAGTGAGCAGTAAACAGAAGCACGTCTGTATCTGTCAGTCACTCAACAGCATGAGACAGAACTGAGACATTTCTTCTATTGTGGAGCTGTCATCACATACATTATATGTATGTATGATGTATATATGTATAATATGTGTATGCATATATACATGTATATACAAACATATATATCATATCACAAACAAAAATATCATATTTATACAAATTTTTATCATGAGTTGACACATTGCGAGTAAGCACGTCATGAAACCAGAGATGCGTCTCAGAAGGTATCAGCTCTTTTGGGAGATCACAGGTTATTAGGTCTGTCATTGGTTTAAACACAGAATCCTTTTCATCCACAAAGGTGTGATCAGGTTCCCATGAGCTGACATTATAAGCTGTGAAGGGTTTCAATCAAGACCTTCAAAAACAAACATCTTCATGGATGGTCTCACCTTGAAAAGCAGCCACATTACGCGAGATGAGAAACTTCAGACTAGAGCTGGATGTCTGTAGAAGGTTCTGCATGTCCCGTCGTGCTGCCACCTGGTAGCGCTCCTCCATCTTCTTGGTGCAGCATGTTTGATTCCTGGACATACAAACTTGGAGGTCTGAACCTGCTGGATCAGATTAACAAATTGATTGTTAATATGAAAATCAAATTACATTTATGCGTTCTTCACAGTTATGTTTATATACATATGGTTATATGATTCTGAGATAGAACCCTGGGTGCAACAGAGACAGAACCAAGCTAAATTTTGTAGCACATTGAAGAGAAGTGTGCTGTTTTCAAATGAATTAATCAACTTTGTAAAAAAAGAAGCTAAATACCACAGATCTACACTGAATTAACTCTAAATTAACTTCATCTGACCAGATGAAAATCAATGACATTTAGCCCAACAAAAATAGCAACACCCTACCAATGACCTAGTTTTGGTCTAGCAACAACCTAGCAAAGAAAATGACCTGAAAACATAAAAATGTGGTTTTACAGTATTCTTTACATTTACTATCTTCTCATGATAAGGACCATTAGCAAGTTTAAACCCCATCAGGTGGTCATGAATCTTCAACACTGTGCAAGCTGCAACAGGCCAGTGGTGTGCTGAAGATAAAAGAGCAAATATCTCCAGCCATCAAATTCTTATCCCCTGAGATTCTACAAAACCATTCCAGCACTGGAGCTGTAGGAAAACAGAGATGGACATGCTGAAACACACAACATTTAGCCAAGTGTTGCTAAAGACACCATCTCCACACTGAGCCACTATGTTTTGAGTTTCTGAGATGCAAATCAAATGCCATGAGGAAAAGAATTCATACTCTGTCTCGCTGGGATGAAATTAAAGTGCCCCAGAAAGTGTTTATTTTCTGCTTTCAACCTCTAGAGGTTTCTTTGTGTGTTCACCGGAGAGAATAAATCCATCCAACTGTGAACTTTCACCTCTGCTTTGCGTTTTGCTCCAGTTTCACATGACTCAACAGGTTGAGAGATCGGGGAGTTGTTGGAGATGTCTGCAGAAAGGAACCCCATGGAGACACACCACCCTCACTGACATGACATCAAAACCCCCACAGACATTTCTGAGCTCTTCATTACAAGCAAAACTGTTAATCAAACAGTGCGTTTGAAGAGAAAGCACATTGAAGTCTGTATGTACACTATTCAACATCTGCAAAGCCTCTTGTACTGCTGGCACTTTCCTACAGCGATGCACTCGGGAGACATAACCACCTAAAACAAAAACACCTAAAATCAATTAAACAAAACAAGAGTGAAGTGATGAAAAGCATAATTTAGTAAAGGCATTCAGGCTTTTACCAAACTTCTCTGACCGTGTCCTTAGGGCTCAAACAGCTAGTTAACAAGAAAAATGTCTGGTATGCTTGTCAATGCTACAGTAATGCTCACGTACAGAAATAAACACTCTTGAACAATCATTTATATAGCGTCAGTGTGAGTATTTCGAAATCTTTTATGTACACACTGCTATGGTGGTCAGTTTATTAGAGGATATTTTTGGACAGGGTCATGTGCTGTGGGACAGGGCTACAAGTGGACTCACAAAACAGCCTGCATGGACACTACTGTCTGAGTTAAAGCTGAGCGCCGTCACTGCTGATCAGCTAAAGAGCAATCAAAGTGAACCCAAAGTGAACCTGTATCTGAAGTAAACTTGTACTGCATAAGCAGTTATGCATATTCATATTATGAAGCAGGGTGTTTACAGCATGAGTTTCTTCAGGCACAGGTTCATAAGTTATGCATACTCGTGCATACTTCTGCATGTGTGTAATACTGAACTAGGATCAAATTTAGACAAAATGATGTCATCCTCAAATTGAAGTACAATGTTTGAGTAATTCCAGATCAACTGACACAAACCATCTAAAATTACTTCCCAGAAAATCTACAAGACTGAAGAAAATTGATTTTATGGGAGCGAGCAACATAAGGTTTATATTATTCCTAAAGTGATCAAAAAATTAGGGCATCAGAACCAGAATCAGAGTAATCAGCAGGCATTAGTTGAAACTATATCTACATTTTAAAGCAATTTAACAAAAAAGGACTTTTTATACTGCTCACAAAGAAGACATCTGGAGTTCAGAAAGAGCAACAAACACACCCAAACATCTTTAACTTATATACAGTTACACACGAGTTTAATAGACCCACATCTGATGAGTGTACAGATGACCACATTTCCAACCACATTATATTCATTAACACAACAAAGTTTGTCAAACTGTTCCCCATCAGCTCTGATATGAGTGTCTGCTATCCAGAAACTATTACTGTCCATTATAATCCGTTTCTGATCATTTTAAAAGAGCAACAAAAAACTGTCCAAATAATCTGACAAAGAGCATTGCGTGAGCTGGGAGATCACAAAGCAAACAGCTGCCAGGGTTTGAGATGACTGTTTAAAGCACACATATCTTCTCTAATCCAGTTCAATAAGATGAGTTAATAATCAGTGATGCAGTAAACCAACAGGGATGTGAGCATGCAGACGTGCCCGTGAATGATGAACTTCAGTGGTGAAGAAATGACATGCAAATAAAGCTGAGATGCAGAAGATCTTCACTGTTCATACTTATATTTCCTTCCTAACAAGTTTCTTTCAAAACATAAACTCTGACACACCCAAAGCATATATTACTCATTCTCATCAGATAGCATGTTTCAGGCGAATAAAAACAAACAGTGGACTGTGTCCAGAAAACTCAAATGATCTGGTTCAACTTTTCTTCAGAGAAGGTTTGCAAAGACGCACTGCGAGTCTTGTTGTTAAAAGTTAACGAGATCACTCAGTAACTTAAGCAGTGATCAACAAACTGATCAACAAACTGATCAGCAAACCTCAAGCTTCATACGTTTCCAAAACGTTTAAAAGCGTTATGTGAAGTAATGACACGGCTGTGGAAATGACACGCATTTAATGCCTCTCGATGGATACACGCATCACTTCAGTTCAGGTCGCGTCTGTCGCTACAGATAAAGTCGTGAACATCTGAATGAATGCAGATACTGATCAATAAAGGACGAGGCTGGACCTGTTCTCGGCGTCTCAGGTACAGATTTCACCGGTCCGATCTGCTTCATCTGGAAGACCCGCCGCACGTCGTCACAGTTCATCAAAGCTGCTCCACCGAGCGCCACAAACGACGCGAAATAAAGCAACGCTCCGCGTACCCCCATCTCCAACAGCGAGAGCTGAGCGAGACCCCCGCTCTGACCCGGGATCAGACGGGTTCAGGGTGTGAGCGTCTCAAACGACGCCTGTTGCGGGTCTGAGCCGGACTGCAGAAGATCCGGAGAGCTGCAGACGGACGAGCGCTCAGAGGAAATGGGCGGAAGCGCTAGTGTGGCTCAATATCATAAGACGTTTATGAACAAATGATAATATAAAGATGTCAAGAACACACCACACACTGTTATAACGGCACGGTCAGCACACATGAATGACATGACAACAGCAACAGCGCAATCACAAGGCATGTGGAAATGATCTTTATAAATAACTTTATAACGGAGCTGACATCAATGCAGATGCCGCAGCGCCACCTGCTGGACACATACAGAGCGCACCACAGCAAGAGCTTAACGCTTCATACACTGAAAACGTATAAACATTTCCTTCACATAAATACACATCATCGAAACGTTGTGCATGTGTTCACATTACCAAAACACGGGAAACTACTGTGACCTGGACTGGTCATCATCCATACCTTACCGATGAGCTTAGAAACTCTTCGTTTAGTATTAACCATACTGTTGTCACTGCAGTTTGCATCACGGATCATTTCCCCGTTTATTACTCTACAGCTGCTTTGAACAGTTTTTGAATCTGAATTGTATAGTGAGATTGTTTTTTTGAAGACATGTTACAGAATATTGCTGGTCGTAAACTCTTCTGCATCATCTGGACGGAGTGATAGATGTACTGTTTATTTGAGACCATGCTTCAGCAACCATCTATCACAGCAGACACACCAGAATGAAACCCTGACAGTATCAGACAGCTGAGATGACCCTCCTCACTTCACACGTCTGCTACAAGGGCTGCTGAAGTATCTTACACTGCAGTTTCATAATTGGATTTGGCATAAACCATCTGAACAGTTGATTGACATGTTACAGAATTTATTCCCTCATACAGTCCATTGGTACCCCAGTAAGAAAAAACTCAATCACATTTTAAAACCAAGCCCTGCACACAGGTGTATGCAAAGACAACGCAAACACCATTTGGCTCAGAAACAGTTTTATTATTCTCACTTTCAGCATCCAAATGACAAGTCCAAGACTTCACCTATGGAAGCTCAGCATTAACATCAAGTTAATTCATGAAAGGAGGGAAACAAATTGAATTCATTTAATAAAGTACAAACTCCAGCATTTGATTAACTTAATGACAAATCAAATTTTACAGTAAAAGCAAAATTAACAAAGAAATACTAAACACAGTTGATTCAAGTTTCTACCCGTCACATTGTGTGATATAAATGAAGAATCTCTCTACACTTCATTTTTGTAGTCTGCTACTGTGTAACAGTTCACTTTTTGTACACCCAAGTATTAGCTGTACTCAGCAGAACCGTGTATTGTATTGAGCCTTATCAAGATCGTAAAAACAGCATTTAAGGACATTCTCCACTGTTCTTTGTATGCAATACATGACAAAGTGACTGACTTGACAAAATAAAGAACTTCTAACTGGGATAAGACTATAAATGAGGTAAAATCTCCAGTCCTGTACAGGCCGGGACAAGTGCAATACCTTCAGAATCACACACAGCATTGCTACCAATCCCCACCTGTGCAGAAACCGGACACATCATACACAGAGGTTCTGGATGCGAGCCCGCCACTGTCAGTTTTGCATGGATTTGCACAGCAAACACTTTTTAAAGCTGAATGCAAACCAGCAAAACTGACCGTGGTCCAGCGAGGTCAGACACACCACAGTCATCTGCGAGAGCGTTCCAATCCCAGACGCATTTAGCCAGAAGTACTTCAAGTGCTCACACTGCAGTAGATGACAGACACACTACCTGCACTATAAGCACTTTGGTACTGCTTAAACCATGAACACACACACACACACACACACACACACACACACACACACACACACACACACACACACACACACACACACACACACACACACACACACACACACACACACACACACACACACACACACACACACACACACACACACACACACACACACACACACACACACACACACACACACACACACACACACACACACACACACACACACACACACACACACACACACACACACACACGGTGAAGCAGCAGGCCACCATCAGTTTTGCATAGATTTGCACAACTCCTGTTTTCTTGTAGTGCAACTATGCAAAACTAGCAGAGAACTGCACAAAAAGGTCAGGGCCCATACTTCAGGATGTAAGTCACAGCCCCTCATGCCAGAAGGAGCACTTAGGGCAGTAGGTGCTAGTCTATTTCACTATCTGCACTAGATGCACCTTAGCACAAAGCCGCTAGGAACAATGTCTTCGTGAAAGGTGCTTATAGGACGGAAAGTGTACCGGTCAGAGTATTGCTAGAAGTGCCTCCACTGCAGTAGACATTTCATAATACTACCTGCACTGTAAGCACTTTGGCAAAACTTTGACGCCAACCAAATCCACACCACACTCAAAGTTTGCATCCCAACAGATCCGCCGCTGCACAGGAGGTGACCCGAGTCACGGTGCTTGCAGGGCACTGTTCCATATTTCTTGAAGTTTCTAGGAGGAGAAAAGGGAGACACCTGGATTAGTTGATTGACTGCATTATAATTTAAACTTCAGATCCACTGACTAAGTGCACTAGCTTTGCATACTACAAGAGCGCCCATGGTAAAGCCCGTCACACAGGCACTGCGGCACGACCTCGCTGAACTCTGAGGACACAGTTAAATACTAAAGAGGAAGAGTGTCAGGTCTGTGTCAGGTCTGTGTCAGGTCTGTGTCAGGTCTGTGTCAGGTCTGTGTCAGGTCTGTGTCAGGTCTGTGTCAGGTCTGTGTCAGGTCTGTGGGGAAACCATCACGTCTGTATACGTGCATTTAGTACTCAGTGAAGTTGTGAACTACAGAGTGAACGCGCGGCGCATGCGCACTGAGCTCCCCTCCCCCAGCCCGAGACATCTGCACTAACATGGCGCCGTCGAGCTCCGGAGCGGATCTGCTGCACACAGACACTCACCTCCACAGACAGCCGCCGCCGGGCGCCTGACAAATAAAGCGGCGCGACGCGCGTCGTGGCCGCCGCTGTTGAGGGACGCTTTAGCGGCTAATGCTAAGCTAACCGCTCGGGCCGAGTTCCACCGTGAGGGTGAAGAAACGTCCCCGTCCAAACAAAGACCCGCACGGCGCCCACAGCACGCGCTCACGCGGCACTAGCGAACACAGACTAGCGCCAACATCCCCAATAAAGTGGCCCCGCGCGCCCCGCGCCGGTTTCCTCGCACTGACCGCCCTTCACATTCTCACCCGAACTCAAAGTTTCGGGCACAAGCGGCCGCGGAGGGGCAAGTTTCGTCCCGCGCGCCGTTGCTAAGCTAGCCCGTGAGCGCGCGGCCTACGCGTCCCCATGTGCCGCTTTGTTCCGGAGGCGGTTCACACGCTCAACAGGGCGAAACACCCGCAAGTCCCGCAACAAGTTCAGCCGCCCCGCGGGGCGCGATCGCCAAGCCCGGGGGAGCAACCGTGCGAGAACCGCCGCGCGGTGCAGTGAGCGCGGTTTCAAATCTCCCACATTCTGCACAAGTATGGAGGAGGAGAGCATACACGCGCCCTCGCCTGTGATCGCGGAGTTGAGAGAGCGCGTTCACGCTGCAGAACCTCGGGTCCAGATCGAGTCCAGATCGAGTCCAGCGCGCGTACAGGCGAAACGCCACAGCAGGTTCCCGCAGAATAACGCGGGGAGCATGAGAGCAAATCCACCATCTTCACTCACTTACCGCCGCCGCGGAGAATCACAAACTGGTGCGTCAACTTCAGAGTGAACGCGACGCGTCCGACGCGCAGCCAACGCGCTTTAAACGACTTTATTAATCAGCGAAAAGGCAAAAGTGGCGCGAACGCGACCTGCCTTAAACCATGTGCGTGAATGAAGGGCGGCGCCCGCCGAACGTAAATACCGACAACCCCCAACCCCTCATTAGCATACACCACCCACTTCCGATCCGCTGCCCTCCACCCACCTGAAGACGCGAACCGAGCCAGAACCGGAGCGGCTGCGGCTCACGTCTGCCGTGTAAACACGCCTTTGATCGGTCTTGTGTTGTGCTGAATCTGGTTTACAGTTCAAATCAGGAGTCAGTGCGCTGAATACACACTTTTCTTATGAGTTAGGAAATTGCTGAAAAAGTTTGCATATAAGATGTTACCAGATGTGTTATTTATTATAGACAAGCTCTAATATATTTATTTTAAAAAGTGCATCATACAAATACACACATATATCAATACATAGTCAAATCATAATAGTTTCTCTCTTTCATACGCCTGTGTTCTGGTGCTGGTACAAATGGTTTCGGTCTATAAAAGAACCAGACTTATGAATCCAAAATAAATCTTCAAAGTGAACATTTCAACATGCCTAACATTTTAAGTATTTAAGAGACTCTAAGTGAAAATACATTAAAAACAGCTGCACGTTTTGTATCCGTGACACATTTTTCACACGTATCCTAATGTGTTTACATTAACTTCAAAAGTGGAGGTGCAGTTTCTTCTGATACACCAGAAAATGTGCCTGTATTTCTCTTTGTTCCGCCCAAAGTCTTCACACAGCAGAGCTGGAGTGAGCTGCAGGGCAGGTCTTGTGTTTGATCGCTGGCTTGTAACCTTACCAACCCCCATTCCAGTTCAGCACTCAGAACAAGGCTGTTTTCCTCAATGGGGGCAGATTCAGAGCTCACGTGGACGTGGGGGTCAGGTCTGGCTTAAGGCTGCTCTTGGTCAACACCCTGTTCCCCAGTGTCTCTGGACAAAGGAGACAATTCCAGTTTAAAGGAAGGGTAGAAGAGGGAGATATGATGACGCTAAGAGACCTGAAACTAAATCAGATTATGTCAGTCATACAGACTGATACAGAATTAAAAAAAGAAAATTAAATGAAGAAGAGAGATTTATGGATGATGTCTACAGATCTGGAGGAGGATGAGGAAGGAAGTTCAGAGAGCCCGTGGAGAATAAAGAAAGAAGCAGGAAGAAGGACTATCCTGTTCTTTAAAATCTCTCCTTCTCCTTTTGTCTCTGTGCTTTCTCGCTTGGAGTCTTTCTGGGTCTGTCTTACCCTCTTCCATCTCTTCCTCTCTTCTCCATCTCTTAAAATGGCAGCAGACTCCTCCCACTTTAGGGGGCCAGGCGAAATGTTTTGTTTGTCTTGAAAGAGTGAGGGCAGAATGGGCAGTGTTGGTGACCTGAGGTCGACCCTGCTCACCTCTCCCCAACACACTCTAATTCATCTGTGAATCCTCACATACAAGCAGCCTGGCTCCTCCCGGCTCAGGATCAGTTCAGTATTTGAAACTTATGGAGGTACAGCTACAACCACATTTTTGTGTTTTCGTTAAATGTGTTAATTTTTGTGAAGCTGTATTTTCTGTGTCGTTTAATAATTTTTATAAATGTATATTCTTTGGTGATGTAGCTTAAAAATTGTTTTCAAAATGAAACAAGAAAATATATTTCAAAAGTCATTCGAGTAAAAAACATCTTTTAGTCTACCACTGGATGCATCCCTTACGGATTCCTGTAGAACCAGAACTACTAATCAAACCTATAAAATACTTCACTCATGTTGTAAAACTCAGATTTGTTTTGGAGAAGCTCATGACAAGAAAAATTCTGTTTAACAAGTGGTTTATATTATGTAAGGTCTGTATGCTGGAGAAGCACTAAACCAACTTTAAAAGACAATGAAACATTTTCTTTCACATGTCTATAAAAACTGAAACGACAGAACATTTAAAATGTCTTATAATCACTGCCAATCCACTTCAAATAACATTTGTGTTTGGGCTGAATGTAAATACACAGAAGAGATGTTTTTCTGTCTGTTTTCATGTCTACATAATGAAAACTGTATGAAACATTTTGTGACTGAAGAAGCAATGTAATTAATTCTGGGATAAATAAGTCTACTACATTTTACTGCTATCAAAGATTACAAACTGCAGTATGTTAGATCACTATTATTATTATTTTTTATTGTTTCACCTGAAATTACATTTTCAGGAGATCTCATGTGCTACACACTTGTTGGCTACCCTTTGTACTGAAACAAAGTTTGGTAAAGAAACTCAAAATGTAGGCAGATATTAATTTAGGAAGATAATATTTTAGCAAATATTAATTTATAATTCATAAAAATGAATTTCAGACATCGAAATAAAAGCCTTTCGATCAAAAGCTTTATAGAACATGTAAACATAAACAGAGTGAAGTCAATACACCTGAAATCTACAGAACAGTGAAAGATTTTAGACTTCTGATGAACAGATTTCATTTAAATCATTTCATGTCAACTAATGTGCCTTTGAGACCTTTGCACAGTACTGTCTATATTTCAGATATATACATTCACATTTATTTTATGTACATTCAGACGCTTTCATGTCAAGTAATGAGTGAGTGTTTAACTTTTGATTGAAACAGCTGTTGCTGTTTACAGTAATGTCAAGCGTTCTGCTCTCAGTCTCCATGAGCTGCTTTTCTTTTACAGGACAGTTTCACATTCAATACAAGTTAAAAGTAATCTGAATCATTCAGCAGTTTGTATAAACAGTATGCAAACAACATTTTGTAGTATAGCACAATGTTTATTCAACATTTACAAACTGGGGGGCAATTATTATTTCAGAATTATTTTGGGTGAAAATCCACAGCGTGCCACAGATGCTGCTGTTTAAACCTGGAACATCTGTGTCTGCAGTACACTTCAGTCTCTGTGTCAGATTGTCAACTGTGAGCTGATCACTTATCATCTGTCAGATATGACGATGGGAAACTCATCCTCATCCACAATTTACAGATTAACCTCTTACAGACTCTTGTAGCATTTACAGTTCTGGTTCTCTATGTGCTGTGGGTGACTGTGGTGCTAATCAAACGGGTTTCTGAACTGCCTAGAAGCCGTCTGTGTGATAACACTCCAGCCAGAAGAGTGCAGATCAGATCTCTCCAGACGCCCATCCAGACTGACAGCTACAGAAGCCTGCAGGAGCTGGACGCCTTCCAGAGGTTTCTGGAACAATCTCATGATTCTGTTCACCCTTATGTTCTGTTTGGGTCTAGGAGACCCCAGCCATGTTTAGCTTAAGCTCTTAACACTGAAGTGTAAAGGTGAGTTTTAATAGCAAATTTTATCTGATTGTATATCTACAATCAGTGGATTGTTTAAAAAAATTACCAGGAAAATGCTACTTTGTAAATACTGTATAAACATTAATAGATGCAATAGATTTCCATCATGTTTTGTTTTATTGTAATTTTCTATAATATGTGACCATAACCCAAAGGAATGCTACTGTACTGCGGTTACAATCTCCTTACTGAACAGTGCATGTGTGTACTGTGTGATAAAACAGAGTTAAAATACCATAATAGTTACCAGGGTTTGATTTGACCAGAGAAACATAGTAGAAAATAGTAAGATAAAATTTACATTGCTATTAGTTTAGGATATACAGCAGGTCTATGAGACACAAACAGAAGTTCATCTTAACTGAACATCTATACGCACAAATATAAAACAGTTTAATATTACATTTCCTTAGGGTACATTACAAGTGCACTGTTATCGCTGATGAAAGAAACTATACAGTTAACATATTATAACACTGTTGATCTTATTAAGCGGCTGTTTATTGACACTAATTTGAGAATACAGTTACTGATATAGACCTTGTGAAAACTTCCTCACAACTAGCCCCAGTTCCCTCTAAACCGATTGTGGTTAATCCAGACTTTTTATTTGCATTTACTGGCCATTATAAGACTAGCCAATAAATGCAAATTAAAGCTTTGTACTGTAAAAGTCTTTACAGCTGCTCGAGTATGTGGATGATTAGGATTAAAACCGTTAATAAATACATAATTAATACTGTTGCATTGTATTTCTGCCTGTGAGCAATTTAAGAAACAATATTACTGCCACCTAGCGGCGACTCACAGTACAACACCAGAAGAACGTGTTAAATCAAACTTGGAGCTGATATGTATATGCAGACATTACGAAATAATTTTAAGAAATAATAAAGAAAAATGTCTGTCTGCATCAGGCGCTGCTGCTGTTCTTCTCATATGACAAACTGACGTGCAGTTCTCATGCCCTGCAGCCTGAAATACATCTGACGACTGTACAGTCAAAAGCCCAAAAAACAGAGAAACACAAAAACCTTTAGATAACCTTAAAATACTGTGACAGTGTCAGATAAAACACGAGAGTGCTCTGAATACGGTTCTGCAAAAATACTGTAACAGCAGCCCACATCTGAAATATCGAGGTACTTTAGTAAGTGAATTTTGAATACGTTTCAATGATTTCATCTCTATCTGCTGAACGGGCTGGTGGAAAGTATCTCAATGGCTCAATGGCTCCCTCTTCTGGTTATTATTGGGTACTAAAATCTAATTTACACTTTCTGAAATTACAGGCTGTAAGAAGGACCTACAAATGCATGAATGATATCTTCAATTTTGCCCTTCATCACATTATGCAAATTTATTTTGAGAAGATTTCTGATCATGCTCTTTTGCACTTATAAATAGTGCCTTTTGTTGGAGTAATTTTTTCTAAGATTCTGAAACCAATTTGTGAACGTCACAAAAATCGAATCAAACTAATGGCAACAATGATCACACTCACAAACCAGATTACTGATCAACATGTAAACTAACACGGGTGAAGATGGTACAGAGCTGATCATAAACCAGTTATTCTGAGCAGTATAATGTCAGTGTATTGGTTTATATTGTTTGCCCTTTTATTTTTCATACTGTTCACACTCAATCTGTGTACCATCTTACAAAGAAAAAACAATTATCTGACCCAAAAAATGATCACTTTGTCATCTTTAACTCACCAGCATGTCAAATCCCAAGGGTTTAGAATGACATAAGGCTTGTTTAACTCACCTTATATGTTAGACTCCTGTTTTAACAGCAAGAATCCTTAACATTCAAACTCAAGGGACTAAAAAATGAAGAATAAGGACACACTTTCGGCAGGTTTGGCTCATTTGTTTGAATTTATGTCATGCAGACAGATTTACCTTAGCAAGCTGGTATATCTGTATCTGTCATGTATTAAGATTCTCAGTCTAAAGCCAGATATGTGTGACAAACATTTAGCATTTAAAATCTGTCAACTCCACAATCCTAATTTTTAAAATGATTCTCCATCTCACAAGTTTGTTTGTCAATGCTAGAATGAGCGACATCATTACAGATAAATAAACATTCTTCAGATTTGTGCCTGTATAGTTTCAGAAACACTTTTGAAAAAAAACTTTTTATGAGGTTTGTGAGTTTAACACTTCAAATTATTTTACATGAAAAACACAAGAATATGCTGATATCCTAAAGTGTCACTTCTCAATACATAAGATATTTTGTAATCAGAATTTTCTCCAGATTCATATTATAATGCTGAACTCTGATATTTTATTACCGATCAATTAAAAAACTTCATGAGCTCTTAAAAGTTCTGAGACTAATTTCTACTCTGGTTTATTTGAGTGAAGAAATTACAAGGAGCTTCTAAGCGGATCTCTTCACATGATTTAACAGTTTCTCTGGTACAAAAGTCAAAATCTTCATTTGATGGTCTCTTTTCAATCAAGTCACTTTATCTGTATTGAATCTTTATGTTTTTTAAAGTCTCACTCTAAGCTTCTATCAAACTCTTCTGGTTTCTGTCTTATAATGTCTTTATTTCTCAGCAGGTGATTAATCTGGCAGGACACTAGAGTCAATGAAGGAGTGTGATGGAGGCCATGTCAGTCCAATTAAAAGAGACTGTGAGTGTAAAACTAGATGATCAGAACTGTTCTAAGAGCAGACTGCAGTATTAGAACTGACTCCTACAATCTGTAAAAGAGGAGCATGACATCATGTTCTATACATTTTGATGAAAAGAGCTTCTCCTGCTTTTCAGAGTTTTCTTCTGAGATAAAGGCCTCATAAATCCCATGTTTCTCCTGGAGTGTTGAAACAGAGATTTGCCAAGATTTTAATACAAACTAAATTTCCTTAAAATGATATCCAGTCAATACAGAGACAAATTACAAAGGTCTGAATCATGGGTTAATAATAAAACACAAGACTTGTGTTTTACTCATAACTACTCATAATTCCCACAAACGAGTGCAGTTGCAGAAAGAGTTATATTGGTGACTAGGCCCCAGGAAATGACACATTTTCTATGTCTGTTAATGCAATCATTTAAAATCAAAACCTCACCAACTGATTGTCTCTGATAAAACCAGGAACACTCTGCAATAAAATCAGAGAGAGAGAGACACACACATTTCAGATCTGCGTCAGTACTGTGAGCATGATGCAAGATTCTGCAACAGTCCTCACAGCATCTATTGGACAAAAGTCAACTTATGACACTCACTTTAAACAGCTGTAAACTGAAGGGCAGTGACAGAGAGACACTGGACAGCTGCCAAACCAAACAGGCTTTGGGTTGCAACAACGCATTATTAGTTATTTAGGTGCAGGCGCATATAATCTGGGCTCCTGACAGTCCATTTTCCTGATGCATTTCTGATACAGTCCATTACAATCAAAGACTTGTGTCTTCTGTTACTGCTTAAAACACTACATTACATTCAGCTTTACTGTGACTGAGCTGAGAATAAGATCAGAGTCACACAGATGCAGTATCACTGTTCTCATTGCTCATGTAGAGAGCAAGAAAGCTTTAAACCCTGGAGTGTCCTACAGCAGCTGATACCTCAAATCATGTGACCTGTTTGTCTTTCAGTACAAGAATCACATCTGTCTCCCACCATTCACTCCTCTATAGAGAGAGGCACAGGACAAACGTTGCGTCTTCCCCTCCACGTCACCTCAAGGTGGGAGCAGAGATGCCGGTTGCCATCTTTTCTGCATCTAAAACATCTTTCTGTGATCATCTTCACTGAGTGAATGTAATGGAGAAGCCGCTGTGATGCGCTGCTGTCTGCTGGCCCGGGAGACTGTAAGGCCCCAGGAGGGACAGAAAAATCTGCAGTAACGGACTGACACACTCACTCTGTTCTGCTCACTCACTTTTAACTCACATTCTCTCCCTCAACATTATTTAAATCATCATGAGCTTTCACTTGACTGATGAGATGACATTCAAGAAGTTGGGAAGCTTAAAGGAACAGTGTTATAAACATTTCTGACTATTTCAACTTAAAAACCTGCGTACAGCTGCGGCCTCACATTCACTGTACAAGTCATTCAGCTCAAATTAAATTAGTCTGACTTCCAGATGAATCTTGTATAACTCTGGTAAATGTTGCAAGTTAAAGTTTCTTAAAGGATTTTGATGAGTTTATGTAAACGCATGTTGTCATGAAGTATTAATCACATCTTTTGATCAACCTGTTATCATGGTAAAATGTAACATTACAGAGCATTACAGAGAGGCAATTTCGTATTAATTTATACAATAAACAAAGAAATCTACAAATACTTAAAATGATTAATGCAAACATGAAGGTTTCCTAACCCCATCTCTCAACCTTACTGTCAGTGTGGTCAAAGACAGATCGTATGAAAAATGAGACAACACACATTCATACTAAACAGCCACTGTTTATTCTCTAAAATGTCAATCAGTCATGAACTGGCATGAGATTGTGGTTTATTTTTTTCACCAAAAATGAACTTCTGTTGTTATTGACTCACGTCACTCTTTCCATACGTTTTTTTGGGGGTTGTGGGGCAGATGTGGTCACTATGAACTTTCAAAAGATTCCTCAGAAAATTTCCTTTCAAAGGACAGGTGGAGAACATAAGAAGAAAAAACGATCTTTAGGTAAACTATCCTTTTAGAGCACAGAGAAATAAAACTACAGAAGGATGAGAACTTACCCTGTGTGAATCCCCTCTCTGAACATTGACCATGACCACTAATTAGTTATGTTTGTTAAGATGAACGTCACTAATATTATACACATACTAAAAGTCATAGATTTAAACAAACTCCTAATTGTGAGTGTTACATTTTAAAGAGTAACAACTTACAATATTCAAGAAACCACATAACAACAACCCAGAACACCCCAGAAATCCCCAAGCAACTACTGGGAAAAGCCCAGCAATCACATAGCAACACCTTGGCAACCACCCATCAGAGCAGGCGTGAACCACAGACAAGCACAGCTCGCATTCACTGCAGCTCCTCAGAGAAAGACGCTATAAAGGAAGTGCATGAGAGTGAGGAATTTGTCTGGTACCAGCATGAATCAGCATCTGTCTCTAACTCAACAGGATGATCATTTGTAAATCAGCTGGAGGAAATAAGTCCTGAAAAATGTGTTCCTGTAATGTGTCGCCTCCAAACTGCTGCTGGTTTACTGTTATACACACATTCACTGCAAGCAACACTACTAGTTGAGCAGTAACACTGTATGTCTGAGATTTGCACTCTTGCGGTCTGCATATAAACCACATCTGTGTGCTGTGAGGTGTTTCAGCAGATACACAGTGTCCTCAAAAATATCTGCACACTTTAGCTTTTACTTATAAATATCTGAATCTCCCTGTCACATTAGATAACTACATCAAAAGGATCTTTTGTCAGTTGTTCCAACACAAAAGATAATCTGTTCTGTTTGCACACTGTCTGTTTGTCAAATGTTAACAGAACCTAATCCAGCACTTAGTGAACTGACATCATTTATCCACTAAACATCATTTGTGATCTTCTACAATCACTTTCAGACATCATTAGTGGTTTAGGGCCACTGTGTGTCACCTTAATGTTACCTAAAAGACAATGCAAATAGATCTTATTCCATTGCAGTGGTAATGTAAGTTCAGTGCTTTAAATGTATGCAGTAATCATTCAATGTACTCAGATACCAAACAACTAGAAACCCGAACCATATGTGTTCATGAAATGATCATTAATACAGCAGCTGTTAAACTAAAACAATTTTCCTGAAAAAAATGACTTAACATAAATGCAGATTACATTCTACTTCCAGTGTACAATTAAATGTGGAAACTTTTCCACCTGTTTTACCTTTTCATTCGTATTTCCGGCTAGATAAACTTAATCAAGCACAGATGTGACACAGCAGCCGAACTTTGCCTCCAGTCTAATTTGTCTTATTAGATTCTTCTCTGTTTGCTGTGTGATACTCAGTGATTCAGTGTTAATCAGAACGCAGGTGATGTGCAGAGATTCGGCCCCGGGCCCGGTTTGAAGGAGTGACTGAGGGACAGCTCATTTATCTCCCCACAAAAGATCTTACACCACAGCAGCCAAAATAACCCCCCTCCCTTAAGATAGAATTTCATATTGATTTAATAGTAATAAATAAATCCCCTGATGGCTTTCCCCTCAGCCGATTGCTCACTGAGATCAAATCTGTTCAGGCAAGGTGGATGCAGTTCTATCAATCATCCACTAGATGGCAGTGGAGACACACAGCTGCTTCTGGCTCTGTGATGAAGGCTCTCTGAGATGAAGGCTCTCTGTGTCATGCAGAACATGTGTACGCCTGACTGTGGATGCATCGCTTGATGCTTCATGGCTTCCTCTTCTGATCTTTCCGCCTGTCACAGGTGTTTTACTGTGAAGACGTCTTTCCTATTTAATACACCAAAGAATTTCACCCTGTGTGACTGTGGGAAAGTCACAACCATTGTGTGTTTCCAGGGTGAATGTGTTTTCTTCCCCCAGCTGATTTCCTGTCACATACTGTGTGTAGAAATCTTACAGATGAATCTGTTTAACGACAGGTTACAAGTCTGCTTCAGCTGGGTGCTAACTGTGAGCGGTTTGGCTACAGACCAGCCCTGAGACATATAAACATGAAGGGCTGTACTGTATTAAGCACAGCTGGAGGATTGATCTTGTAGTCTTTTTGGATTTGAGATGGTATTAACATGGTCTGGATCCATATCAAGATCTGGGTCTCAGACCAGATACAGCTTATTTGAGAGTATTTCTTCTATTCTGTTTTTTTTTACAATGTCAAAATATACTATTTTTATCATTTACATGGAATCAAAAATTAGATCTTTGCAATAGTGCAATGAATTCAACATTTTCTTAATTTCAGTTCATTAAACTGACAGTCCGTTTCATTTAGCTCTAGAGCTCGGTCTGGGTCTGGATGGGTTTAATCTTGGTATGGGTGCTTGAGGGTCTTGTCTTGACTCAAACATAGTTAAGACGTTTATGAGTTTTCTCAGCAGCAATGTCCTCATAGAAGGGTACAGTTATTTGAGCTAAAAACATACCGTCTGTATAATTCCATTTCATGTAATAAATTAAGCTCTGTTACAAAACCCCATTACAAAAAAACTTTTAGGCCACTACAGACACAATCCAGATGCTAAAGCTGTTCCAGAATGTAGGCAGCATAATTATTAGTCACTTATGAGGCTCCATGTTGTCTATGATGATGCTTTGGAAAACAGCTGCTAGTTTAGGCAGACAACAGCACAGCAGCAGACTAGATTAGGTAGATTAGCCATTGGGAATTGACTGGATAGGGAAAAGTGGGCGGTACATATCAGAATGAAGTTAGGTGGGTGGAGGGGAGGGGCCAAATGTAGAAATTGATGACATCATCTGAACAGGAACTTCCTTTTAAGTCAGAGCAAAACTTATTTTCCTTGAAATAACATGCACCAATGAATCAGGCACATTAGGAATTTTAATTTTACATTAACATTAATATTCTTTAAATAAAGAATGAAGAGGTGATATTAGTGGATTGAACAGTAGAAAATGTATTTATTCCACTGAAAATCTCTATTATCTATAATGCAAGTTGTGCATCTTTGTATTTATCATCTTTCTCTCTCAGCAAAATACAGAAAGCACCTCTACACCTCTTTTAAAATGACCCCTTTACCCCAAGCACAGGCATGATTTGTATTCTGTCTGCTGGACTGTAGATGTATCTATAACTGCAGGCCACTGTTCTCTCAGGAACAATGATGAAGTGAGCTGCTCACTGAATCCCCTCTCAGGTCTTTTATGTGTGTGTATGATCCATTTTTGGTTAATGGAGACTGCAGATATCAAGTGTCTAGGTTCTAGACAGAACTTCATTGCTCTGACGGGTGATGACAGGCCATGCTGATACTGTTTGACTGTCTGGCTACAAAACATCTCCATCACAATCACATTCTGTCTGCGTCTTGTGTTTTGACTGACAGTAACACATGGAAAGGTTGTTTATAAAAAGTTATGATGAAAAAGGTCAGATGGACTTTTTTGGGACAGACTGTTGTTATCAACAGTAGAAGTGATCTTAACATCAGTCTGGGATGTTTGTGGCGTGTTGAGATGCTACTGTTCACAAAATGAGATCTGCTGCTCATGTGCCTGAGGTCTTGTAGTTCTTCTAAATGTGTTGAGCGATCAAAAAAAAAGAATGTTCAGGAAAAAAATAGGCAAAATCAAAACCTGACTCCTCCAATCAGGCATTCATCAGGAGAAAATCACTTCAGCTCTCCAGAAATAAGTGAAACTGAATATTTTCTTTGTCAGCCTTGGAAAAAAGAAAAAGAAAAACATTTTTGCACAGAGGTGTCCAATGAAAACCTCTGTTAAAAAAGCTATAAATTGACACTTAATCAAGAAAAGAGACAATGACCTAAGAAGGTATTTAAATGATTAAATCATATAAAAAAATCTGAATGTCACTGAATTAGATAACAAAAATATTAAACCAATGTAAAGAAAGATAATGTGCTAGCACAGGTTTCACAAAACTTATTTTCAATACAATTTATTAAAACAACCGATTAAGTGTTAAAGAGAGAACATTGTCCACTCTCCAGATCTCCACTTTCTATTTTATAAGTCTCAGTAAAGAAAATAATACACATTCATGTTTTATCTAAAGCAGCTTACAGTGTGTTTAACCTATACACGTTTCTTACCAGTACTTGTGTTGCCCGGGACTCAAACCGGGGACTTTGCGCTGCTCATGCAATGCATCATGATACAGGCTACACATCAACATAGAAACCTTTTATTGTCCATCTGCAAGACACATTATTTTCATGGTTCAGTGCTGTCCATACATTGGCTATTCTGTCTGTTGCTGATTTAAACACATGAGTGAAACATTTATCTTTCCATCATTCCCCATTCATTCCCTGTTCATGAGCTCTACCTGCTGGAAAGTTGCCTTAATGTCTGAAACATAAAACGCATTACTCAGCAAAAAAAAAAAAAACTCCTGAGGAACAAGAAATTCCTCTCACAGCTGAAAGCTCATTTATGTGACAGCTGATGTGCTTCACTCATCATTTCCACACAGTCAACACTCTGGAAATGTCACAGATGAGACCAACCCAAGGTGACACTTCCATAACACAGCAGGTGTCATTCCCAGCACACTAGTGCCTCGTGCTATCAGTGACAGGACAAAGACGAAATCCCTTCCAGAGGAGAGCTGGCACAAAGCAGTCTCGACTTAAATCCGGCCACACTTAGTAATTACTGAACCGTGACAAAATACATTCTTCATTTCTGACTGCTTCTGTGTTGGTGTCTGGGAAAGCAGGACAGGAGTCGAGCAGACTGGAAGCCCTATCAGATACATGAGCTGGTGCTCTCCACAGAATTCCCGAGCAAAGAAAGGCAAAATCACTCAGAATTTTAAACCAGTGAATGTAGAATTTTAAGCCTTTTCCTCTGCTATATATATCCGCTTTTCAAATCTTCCCTGACAGAGGGCTTGAGATTTGACATGAAGCGAGAGGTCTGGATGGAAGGGGCTTGCTAGGCTTGCTGTAATTGTCTCAGATTGAGACTTTTGCGGCATTACTTCCAATCAGAATCCCCTGACACAGAGCCAGCCCCCTGCATTAACCCCCCGCTTGCTAACCTCCTATTGCCTGCCTCTCCTCTCCCCTCATTTCTCCATGGGATCAATTCTACAACAAATTCAATGAATTCTCTGCCAGCTCCTGTATTTCCTCAGAGAGGCCTCTAGCCAAGCTATCAGCCAAACACTCAACGAGAAATGGAGGGCATGTACAAAAAAAGCTTATAAAACTAAACAGACGAGGTTCTGGAGCTTAACACTCTTTAGCTTCGAGCTTTACGCAGTCCTGGTGGAGACGCAAGTTCCAGCTGAGAAGAAATGAAAGATGCTAACAGGAAATGAAAATGCCACAGGATAAGATCAGGAAACACAATAAAGCGCTGTCATGTAAACATGCCATAATGGCAAAATTAGATAATACAGTCTAGGTGATAGTCATGTATTGAATTCAGGGGTGGACACATTTGTTTCTTTTTTTAATATAATTGAGAGAAAGTGAGAGATTTTGAGGAATGTAATGTAATTTTGAAGACGTGTGATACACATACGATATAATAAACACAATACAATGAAAGTGCCAGTGTCATAATGATGCTAGCCATTATGGGTGGTTGCTAGGGCATTGCTATGTGATTGCTTGCTGGTCTCAGCCAGAAGAGCTGCGTTTGTTGAGATGGTTCTACTTTACTTTTGAGAAGCTAAAAGTTTAGCCATAAGTGATACATAATTCATAATGTAAACATAAACAATTTTTAAAAATAGCAGCTCTTGACCGAGAGCGAGTATCATTGATTTTATTCATGGATTCTTTTAAGGGAAACCTTGGAGTTTAATTAGCGTTGTTGGATTATGCATGATTTCACTAATTAGGGAATCTATTGGATATTAATGTTTCCGTACGGCAGCAAATGTCAGGATGGAGAGAGTCTTTTGAAATTGTGATCAGCATTTTGGAGGTCAAAACTGAGGACCAAAATAAAGCAGAAAAGTAGTTCAAAGCTCTTTGCTGCTCTGCATGAGAGCAGACGAGGTAGAACGAAGACGAAAGAATCTCTTTGTCTTCAAAATGCATTCTGAATGGCCAAACACAACATCTAAAAAACAAGAACTGTTTCAGGTGTCTAAAGCTCAAACAGCTTTTTTGAATCTGATCATGGTGACCAGTTCTGGGAGCGTTTGAGAAAAATACATCATTTGCAAATCAGGAGCAAATTGCGATGCTCTCACAAATAGCTTTATTTTCTCTCATTCCAAGAAAGTAATTACAGTAATTGTGCAGGCAATGTGATCCACTCATTTATGACTACAGTGAATTATCTTATAGCTAGAGCTGTTTAAACAGCCTGCACAAACCAGCCAGTTCTTTAATCAATGTTAAGATGCTCTGAAAAGCCTCTGATTGGTACATGGTCTTATGTTAAGAGTGTCTTAGTCTTGTATTGAGCTGAGAATATTCTCCATATGTTACAGTCAAAGAGAAATCATTCCTGTCAAAGGTGCTATTGACAAAACTTTGATGTGAACTTCTTTTTAAAGTTTCGAATGTTGATGAAAATGTTAACAATTAGAAAGTAGCAGGGCTTCATAGAGTTCTGCAAAGTTTCTCTGACATTTATTTACATTTGTACTTTTGTTGCTACAAAATATGAAGCATTCTTGTATATCTGCAGTCCTGAGACGAAACAAGCTCCTGGCAAAACATACCTGATGCAGGAAATTGTGAGCACAGTCTATTCACAGACCATCTGATACATGCTGCACACAAACACTGAATGAGCTGCAAAAAAAAAAAAATGCATCCAATCAGATTCTGAGCTCATTTAATGAGATTTAGAGAGAAACAAATCTCTTTATTTGCCAGATTTCAGCAGGTGAGCATCACACGTCCGTGCAAACAATCCTGCAAATACCAGATTTCATGAGTTTGCGGTCAGTCAATGGTTGTCAAAGGTATATATGCCAAGATATATGAATAAATGTAATAAAATATCAAGCACTTACAGTAAAGAGAAATAAAGAATTATTACAAAACAAGCAAGCAAAACATTTAAAAAAAGAAAAGTGTTATGTTTATAATACAGTAGACGTACTGATTACAATGAGGACAAGAAGTATGTTTGGTTGTCAGCCGTTACTGAAACATGTCAATGAACTACACCTGTGTAAACTCAAGAGGAAATAACATCATACTAAAAATCACTTGAACACAAGTGGGTTTAAAGTGAAACAACCATGAGTTCAGTTTGGAAAAACAGATTGCTCTGATATTTTCTATCAAATGATATTCAGGCTTTTTTAATGTGGGTCCACTGTATCTCTCCTGCTGTCTGCTGACACTGTGTTGTGGTGTTATAGAGTCTGTACTCCAGGATTCATTACAGAGTTTATACTTGTTTCATATCTCATTGATCCTCACTCATTTCTCACCAGCCTCCAAAAATTGCTCCAGATAATGCATCACTGCTGATCTTTCCACAGTATTGAATCACACTGCAGTCCAACATTGTTCAATATTTTCATCTGACTAGACGAAAGTCTGGGAGCCAGGCTGAACATTTCTCAGAAAAGGTTTTAACATTAGTTGGGTCATCTTTAACTGGCCCTTAAATATACCAACAATAGAGGCAAACATACACACTGTAAAACTTTTATAGAAGCAAGTAAACCCTTCAAAAGTTTGGAAGTAAGAAAAAAACATGCCGGAGATTTCAACATACGCCCTGTGTTTTAGACCACAGAGTAAATGAACAGGGCAGGTGAAGTTATGACCTACAGCACACAAAATCTGAAGATCAATATGGACATGGTCTGTTCAATCAGACGCCATATGACTTTATCTTCAATGTCTGTATTCTTCAGAATTTAAAAATCGTCCTGATTAAGGTTTCAAAAACAATCTTTCTCTGCAAATCTGACATGCTCAGAGTCAGTCTGCAAAGTCATTACTAGCTGAAAATGACACAGTTTTGACTCTGTGTTATACGTTATACGTTATCTGACTTCTTATTAATATTCAAGGCAAACATCACTAATAATCACTAACAATCACTAATACTATAAAATGGGTGAAAATCCCATACAAGCAGAAGGAGAAACACAAGTCAAATCTAAAGATCAGAACATCACAGAGACTCAAGGCTGAAGTTCTTTCGTTCGGTTCATTCAGAACACCAGAACCTTCATTTAGAAACTCATGACAACACTTTGTATTTTCCTGAATGAAAATGTTTTCAAGCATGTGGCCAAGCACACATTTGAACAAAACCACAGAACCTGGGAGCAGGTCTCTGAGTGAACCTGATACACGGTGACAACAGGTCCATGATGCTGTTGTTTAGTACAACTCTCACTCCTAATGGAAGAGAAAACATTGTTTATTGGCCACTGAAATCAAGCCAGCCATGGCAGAGACACCAAACACCCCTCAGCATCTCCCAGGGAACTGATAAAATCTCACCTGAGATAAGACACAGAAGACCAGACTAATTCTGCAGGAGCGAGCCACATAGATAAAGACTGTTTGGAGGTAAACAAGAGGGGAAATAAAATGTGACTCTTAACAACAGCGAGTGATCTGAGTTTATTAAAGCTCTGAGTTTTTACCCTTCATCAACACACATAAAACATGGTGTGTTAAAAGATAAAACACATTACACAGTGTCCTTTCTGCACACAAGGAACATAATGTTTAGATGTTCCTCTGAAAGTTTATGAGACTAGAACTCGACCAAGGCTTTGGTTGGAAATCATGACATACATCTTATATCTGTTGTAATACCCTTTTGGGTAAACGTAAGCACGAATATGCTAATCACTATACTAAATGCTGTATTTAACTTGCTTGTGCAAAATGTTGCAGTATGCTGCACAGGTGTTCAGCCTGTTTATATGGTGCATGAATATGTGGTCGACAGAGGGTTCTGTATGGCTCCTGCATGGTTACTTAACAACCTGCCCTCCCTGTGATATTCCTACAGGGGCAGTTCACTGCTGGTTAAACAGGCTTTCAATTAAACTTGCCTGTCTGTGCAGCAGAAAGGTGAAATAAAGATATTGGTGCTACCTGAATTGAGAAAACAGAGCAAAAAGGAGGCTGTCTTCCATTTTCCCAAATAGGAAAACTTCAACTCCCATAATGCACTGAGCCGGACCCCTCTGTCGATCTGACTGTCTGTGGGTGGGGACAAAAATGGCTGCATCATCTGGCAGACTATTGCTGATAAGATTGAATTTCAGTAGAGATGATCACACAGAGAAAGACCAAACATGGTACATTTACATAAACTACTGACATTGTAACAATACAAAGCAGGTTGAAAATCAGCAAACTTACACTTTACCTCTAGATCTGACTCTCTGATTTATATGTAAATTGATGATCATTCTGATTGGTTAGTAAAGTTGTAACAGCTTTCCTCAGCAAATGGCACAATCTTAGGTTTCATTCAAGCTGCACAAATAGTATGGGACATCTTATGTTTCTATATTTACTACTCAGTACCGCAGTATTCACAGGACATTGTGAGGTACCTCAAAGAGTTTTTACACAAACCTTTTTCAAAACCGTACTTTATACCGAAGTATGTGAACTATACTGTTCAGGATCCAGAAAAGAAACACAAGAAGAGAGCACTGCTGACTGGATAATGACAAAAGTGTTTCAGAGTTTTATTAGAGTTTGACAGATGCTTTATTGGGACTTAAGAATGATCCTGTTTTAAAGAAAAATGAAGTGTATATGATAGCAGCTGTTGCCAAATGTTTTTGTGTAAGCCTCAAGGTGCTGTTTATTCTTGAAAGAAAATGTCCTCAGATGACACCAGTTATAATGTGTGTGCTGTGTATTTAACATATTTAAAGGAACAGCTTACCAATTATTTACTCTGTCATGCTGAGCCAAACCATGTGATGTATGTGATCTCCTCTAGACTGTCTTCCACAGACCAACACAGTGAGCATGTCTTCCAGAAGAACTGAAAACAAGACAAGAATCACACAGTTAGGTCAGGTGACTTGTGTGAATTGTGTGTTTTTCGGGTCAAATGGGCAATTTTTGAAATTTGGGCAATTTAAAAATGAGGTATAAAATAAAATGACCAAGTAATGTCAGAATATTAATTTTGGACAAAATGTTGGACTTTTGATATATTCAGTAAATGGTTTATGAGGGAATTTATCTGATGCAGATATATACAGATGAAACCTTTAATATGTTTGTAAAGTTTCAGTTTGCTGTAAATAGCAGAGGTCTCAGAGAGGTCAAAGGTCAAATCCTCAGGCAGCAGGAAGCATCCCAGCGTTTAAGTGCATTTAATTTAGACCACATAAAAGTTATATATATGCATTATATAAACTACAAATGAACTCAGAGTGGCAAAGTTCCAGTATTGTATAGATCTGATTGTAGGGCATTCAATGCAGTGTAATAGACTAACACAAACCTCTTATTAGTGCTGTTTGCTAATGAAAGCATCACAAATACTATAAACTGTTCTATCATTTCTGCTAGTCTGTTCTAATCAGCAATTGTTAGCATTAAAACTCAAGCACATTATCTGTGCTTCTGATTCAGAGAAACGCTCAAAACATGGATTTCTAAGGAGATTGTGTAATTGTGCTATTGTGTAATAAGAGACACCCTAGGTAATAAGTGACACAATCACACAGACATGCACACAACTTCAGTCTCTCTGCATTAGGTCACAGTTTTTTATGTTGTCTTGGTTTATCACACATGTAAACTCCTGCATTCAGCCTCATTTTTTCATTGGTGCGTTTGATCAACCCTCGTCACTCACTGATGAATCTTCCTCCCTGTTTTCATTCTGTTCCCTTTTCTTGTTTCTGGAAGTGCTGACACTGAGCTGTATCGTCAGAGGGATTCATGATTATGGGCCGTTGTTAAAATAAATACAGACAGAATGGAGGAAAGCACAAAAATAGCCCTTTGCCCACAACTCTCTTGATTGGCGTCGCTGCTGTCTGTGGGATGCTGTAATTGTTTGTCCTCATAATTACTGTGACAAAATGACAGTTTTTAACATTAAAGCACAATAGATGAACTAAACTAATCTTGAAAAACTGCCAGTACCATAAAAACAGAGAAAAGTTGGTGAAGTTTAAAAGGGTAAAGGCTTACCACAGCACAAAACAGCTGAAGTGTTTCTCCAAAGCAGCAATGAAATTAAATGGACAAATATCATTTCAGATATTTGTCCTGAAAAGAAATGTTTCCTCTACAGTTTCAAATGAGATCCCAACAATGTCAGAAACTGTGCTTAGATTTGCCAAAACAGCAAAAGTCCAGAGATCTCAATAAGAACTCTAGAACTTTAAATACCACCAAGGAAAAATGAGATGATCAATGATATATGTCTCAGCTGACTCTGTTTGTATTCTTTCTAAGGAATGCCACTGGTGTCACTCTGAATCCAAGGACCAAAAACAACAGAAATATTATAAAGTATCAACATCCTATCATGAGAGTGTCTTATTCCAGCTGTGTAGCATCAACACTGGCTGTGTTCAGTCTGTGGTTCACACAATTCTGAAAAACTGTATGAAATGTAATTCTTTCCTGGTGCAAAACGTGCTGCCACAGTGCTCAGGTGTTATGGGTGGTTGCCAGGGTGTTGCTATGCAGTTGCTAATGCTTTCTGAACATGTTTTAGCATGTTGCTTTGCAGTTGTTCAGTGGTTACGTATTGGCCCAAGTTTAAAGAACTCCACCCTCAAACGTCTATGATGTTCAGGCTGGGTTAGGCTTGGCCTGGGCTTACTCCATTTTACTGGATGAAAATCATGAGTCAGATCTCTCAGAAAGGCAATAGCAGAGCTAATGTGAGATTTCCTGACTGTCTGCAGAAAATGAGCTTTAATTTCACACTGAATTTTATAGACTTTGGGAGGGAGGGGCAGTTTGATTTAGGAACCCCCTAGAAATAGATTATGAATTGTAGCTGTTCTGCAGTGTTAAAAACAGCTTCTGTTTGTGAGCCATATGCACGGATGTGTTTCTATTCTTTAAAAATTCTTCAAACAGACTAATTACTTGTTTTTTAATCTGCCAACAGCTGTTGGCTAAAACATTTATTATCTCAGTGATTTAATTAACACACATTAAGTAAAATAATAAAGAGATTGAGGAGAAATAGAAACTTAACACTATATTACATAATATTAAATAATAAATAAGCAGTGACTTTAGTCTGCACAAATACATTTGGTGTCTTAAAGCGTTTCTTAAACTCTGTCCATTTCTGTCAAAGCCACTTAAATGCTCTAATGGGAGAAGCAGTGTTGTTTTTAAGACCACAGTGCCTGAAGCCTGAACCCTACGATAGACTTCTGAGTTAAAGTGCTTCATACCAGAAAATCTCCCACTGCATTCAACTCGACCTCCAGGTCAAACAGTTCAGAAGCAATTTACATTCATAGAAAATGTCCTTTTGAAGTAAAGGCGGTAAGCATTACTGTGCAGTTTGGGGCATCAGCACGCCTCTCTTTGCATGCTACATTCACTGCGCTCACCTTTCATGTCCGCATTTGCGTCTGCAGTGATCAGAGCAGTTAAAATGCTTTCAGAGAAAGAGAGCGAAAGAGAGAGAAAGAGAGAGGGGGAGAGAGAGAGACATAACCAAATATGAGTACTCTAGATACTCAGAGGATGGTTTTGTCATGTGCTGTATTTAAATAAGAAAGAGAGAAAGTGAAAAAATGGAAGGTCGTATATGTTAAAAGTTAATGAGCGCAATGAGTGCAAGGCAAGGTGGGTAACAGATGGTAGACACACAACATAAACATTTACATTCTTTATTAGGGTACTTTTATTTTATGTAATTTTACACTGCAAATTTGTATATTCTTAATCAGCAATTTGTTTTTATAGCAAAAAATTGTAACACTCCTAAAATAATAAGTAATGCTATAGGTATGATAAAAGAATGGCTTAATTAATCTGAAGGCAAAAAAACTTTTGCATCTGTTTTTGTGGAAATGTTTTAACTCGTTTTAACTTTTTTCTTTTACAGTGAAACCACTAGCACATTTACACTCGTCTTGTTCTTAAGTGTAAATATACAGAAATCATTTACCGTAACTTGTGTGAGATATTCCTTTAAAGAAATAATTCCTATTCCTGTGTCATTTTCAGACATGGGTTCATTCATGCAGTGAGTGAGGATGAGGGAGGGAGACTCTAGTGTTCATGTGGAAGGAAAAAGAGGAGTGAGAGTTTGCAGTGGAGAGCAGCAGCATCTAAAAATGTCAATCCATATCCTTATGCCAAATTGACTGCATGAATTTCCAGAAACAATCTTGTGGAAATGATGTGATTAAAAGTTTCTGAACCTCATATGTAAATAAAATGTGAGCTAAACCTCATCTATGAGCAGTTTATCATGAGATATATAAACATCTAAAATTTAAAAGCATGACTAAAGGCAAACATACAAATAGTTCATGCATTCAAATATACAAACAAGTTTACATACAGAAATAGATGTCCACTCAAAGCTGCATATTAGCTGCTTTGCAGTGGCTTTGAGCATGGCTCACCCAATCAGCTGCTAGAGCCGGAACCAACAGTTATGTAACAGAACGTAAGACATGTCAGACTGCTGATGTCTACGGTAGATGAGCTATCAGCAGCCCATCAGGACACAATTTCCACCCATCAACTGCTGCTCCAGTCCATCAGTCATTCTCTGCTTCACTGTCCACAGTTCTGAAATGCTTTAGTCGCTGTCCAGGGTGCTGAAATGCTTTAGTCGCTGTCCATGATGCTGTGGGCTGTGTGAGCTGACACTTCTAGCAGATTTAGTAGTAACACATGCCAACCACCACTGTCTTTCTGGATAACCAAGGAGCTTGGTGGGGACACCAGCACACCAAAACACAAACAATACTGGTGGCATTATACAATGAATTTTAGGTATATAAGCAAGTGTGTCAAATGAAGGTCTTGGACAAATTGTGTCATAGCTCTGATTTCTTGATCAATCAGGAAACCAAAAAATTAAGAACAGACCAGTTAATAAGTCTCAGCTAAACACATTAAAAGAACCAGAAAACCTAATAAACTTTTGCCCAACAATTTGTCTTCCACCACAGCTGGGTCTGAAACTGATTAGATAAGAGTTAAAGTGTGTCATTTATACTTATAAACAACAAAAACATCATCTTTGATGCTTTGATACTATTCTTCAATTCTAACATTCTCACAAACCTCATTTGTCATCACCTGTGATTTCTGTTGCTGTATTTGATCTCTGATCACACATCACCCCCTCATCTTTAACTTTAAAGAGAAGACAGCTGTACACAGTGATGTCTTTCACAGAGGCATCTTTCATGCTGCCTTTCTGACGCGCTTGTGTCCCCTCCTTACCCAACAAAATGTCCTCGTTATGTGCCCTCATTAGTGATCTATCTGCGCTGAACACCCACACAACCCGACTTACACCCACATGCATCCAAAAGAACCAAAATTGTGCTAAATCTCTAATGCGACTATGTTCCCATTAGCTCTTTGTAGCAGTTTACAGACACTGTGAAAAATATGTGTGTGTGAGGATGGCAGAGAAAGACGAGGCTTTTTGTGAAGAGATGTGACTCAGGCTACATTTGGCTGTGATCTTCCTCTCAGATCCCTGTCTGAGCTTCGACACAACTGATGAAACCGTTAAAATAGGCAGCTGTAACCGAGCATGTTAACCTCGCTGAGTGGATCTCCAACCAGCAGCACACAGGAAGTCATCCGTCACACAGCTGTCAGCGCTCACATGATGCTTTCAAACTGTTTGTAGACAGTTCAAGGGCTTTGGATAATAATCATAAAACTCTTTGATATAAAAATAGAATTTGATCTCTCATGCTGGAATAATTATGTATCTTTTTAAGCAGATCGGGTGGTCCCATGAGGCCGTTTTATGGCTCAGAAACAGGCTTAGTATATTTGAAGCAGGGCTGGAGTGTGTGATGCAATTTTAATATTACTTTTTAATAAGAGATCTGACAACACTAAGACATCACCAGCGATATTATACTGCACTTCTTACAACTCAAAACCTGCAATCTCTCAAACCGCAAACTGCAACAAAAAATGCAACAGAATGACTTAATACAGAGAAGCTGGTATATAACATAATAAAGAAAAGAAACGCTGCATTGGTTTTAACCACTGATTTCCTGACGGGACTTGAGGGCAATATAAACTTGATACTTCAAACTCCATTTCTGATTCAGACAAACATGCACTGAAAAGTCAGTGACTCCATCTGTGGCCATCTGTGTATGAAAACACTAGAGATTTATGAAGAACACACACTCCCCTAAACATATATTTCATAAGCAGATCCCAGGCAGCGCATGTCATTTCCTGTCAACGCTCTTTCACTGTAGGCAACAGCCCTCAAAATCCATTTTGACATTTTTACCACTCCCCTTTTTTCTGCTTTCCACCCGGAAAACATCCATGGTTTTTAAAATATGGCCCTCAGCCTGTTTCCATCTTCTCCACTCACTGTCACACTGAAGTGAACACCCACCTCGTGCCCTTCAGCAGTCCAACACAGACAGTGATGGCTACAGCGCCTCTGACTGGCTGCTGGAGACACACAGAAAGAGAAACATGAGGAGGGGAGAGAATATCACAGCTGTATATGATTAAAATCGCGTGTTTAAATCACTGATGTTTTCTCTTGCAAAGTCTTTATCAATGATAAAGCTAATTATAAAGTGAAGAATTTGTCAATGTATTGTAGCCCATACTTGAAATGTGACCTCTGCATTTAACCCATACCGGTGAGCAGTGAACACACACACTGCAAGCTGTGAACACACACACACCTGGAGAAGTGGGCAGCTATCCCTGCAGCACCCGGGGGGCAACTGCTCAGAGGCACACCAGTCGTTTCCTGCCTTTTGTTCTTGTGTTCACTTCAAAGGAGGAAATCATTGTACTGGGAAAAAAGACAGAACATAAAACATTTTGAAACCCCATAATTTAAACATTATACTGCACATGTTAGTATGAGAGCAGGGTGGTAAAATCACTTAATTACCCTGTCTGTGCAAAATTTGTAAATCCAGAAAATATTATCAGAACATTATTAGAAATATTATCAGAAACAAAATAAATATGTCAGTAAGCAACAGTGAGCCATAAACAAACTAACACACAAAAGTGATTCGATAAAAATTGCGTAAACTGTTATATATATATATTGACTATTAATCTCATATTAAGTTTTAAAGTACACCAAAGGTGAAATACAAACACATCAAAGGTCAGTGTACATTCACACTCAGTTTCAGAAATCTTCCCAGACAAGAGAAGAAACACAGTGGAGTGCAGGGAAACGCGCTGCTGTGGCTTTTCTTTGAGAGATTGTAGCTCAAATGAAAGAGAGATGAGGAGAAATGAGAGGAAGTCACTGTGTTCTGCAGGACTGAGAAATGATGTCTGTGCTTCAGGAGGGGAGGTCGCTTTAATCCATATGCCTGCCAGCCGGAATGATGAGTTACACTTTAATCTAGTGTGCTGGGAATTGATGCCTGAGCCCTAGCTAGTGCATCTTGACTAGAGGAAGCTTCTTTGCCCTCTCTTGCTCACTTGAAAGGTTCAGTCCTGTATGGGTTGAGAACGTGGTTAAGAGAACTATATAAAGAGAGGATGATAACTGGAAGAAACAAAGTAAGGCGTGAGGGAGAAGGCAGACATATTACATGTATTACATAGCATGTGTATTCCAGCCTGTCGTACTTTGCGATGTAATTCATGTGTTTAGCATTCAAAGACTTTTTGATTTATAACAACTTTAAATTCAAACCAGGAAGGATTAGACCAAACAGCAAATGGTTTATATTTCCACTTAATCATTTCCTTTAGCTTTCTTGTGCTTGTTTTTATTTCCTCCTGCACTTGAGGATCTTTCATGTAAGTTTATTGTATAGTTGTGCTTTAACTCAATTCTAACATGGTCCATAATGATCTTTCCCTGTGATAGTGTGTGTGTATCTATCATAAAGCAAAATTCAAAACTCACATACTCAGATGTGATGCAAGCCATGTCGCAAAATTGTATTGGTTCACGTTCGGCATAAACAAAAGAAACATGCCAATTTTTAACTGTGAAAGTCAAATTTAAAGACTATAATCTCTGAATAAAGTGGACAAAAGTGGGTCATATATCAGAGCTTACAATGAAAAGAAACTCTTTGCTGTAAAAATATCCCGAACACAACACAGGACAAAAGAAGCAAATATTTTTATCCCAGCAGACTGATTATCTGAATAATGAAAGACTTCACCCTGTTTCCTTTTAACATTTCTTCATTATTTTCATTCTATAACAGACTCCCAATACTGGCCCTGCAGTTAAAGAGGACAAACACATTCAGTTCTGCAGTTCTGACTCTGTAACCTTCAGTTCAACACAGAAACTTTGACAGTAATTGAAAAGTCTTACACTTCCAGCAGAAATAATCAAATTACTCTGTTGTGGAATTTTATAATTAACCAAAGTAAGTATGAATTCTAAAAAGATAGAATTAAAATCCAACTCTAATCAATATATTTGCACATGCCACTCTTTCAGATTCTCTTAAAACAAAAGCTAAATCTGCTTTTTGTTTATGAAGAGGTGTTTGGCTCTGTTGATACTTGTAAAATACTCATACTGCCATAGAGAGAGAGAGAGAGAGAGAGAGAGAGACAAAGGTTCCTTAATGAGCAAAGACTTTCACAAGCCCATTATTAAAGACTTGGAATGATGAGGACTTTTACAATTACTGGATCTCCACTTATCTTGTATGAGCAGACTCCAGTGAGAGAGACTAAATGCTGTCCACTAAGAGAATAATTACTGGAGCTCTCCCTATAGCAGTGACGATGAATACTTGCTGAGACAAACACATTTGGCTTTTGTCTGTGCCAAGTTGTTTCCTGGCAGCTTGTGCTGTCTCCATCAACTATTTGTATAAAAATAACAAAAATAAACTCAAAACTGAGTTTTCAGAAAGAGACAGAAATCACATTTACCTATGTGTTAAAAGTACATACAGTGGGTTAAAGCAGCAAAGGGAATAAAAACGCCAAGTTACAGGCATCCTGAACAAAAGTCATGGTGTGTCAGAGTCATTGCTCAGGGGCCGAGTGGCAGTGATGGTCCATTACATTACCATCTACTGCTGCATAATGTACAGCCAAAACCACAACCTGTAAATCTGTGATTAGTGAGGTGAAACTCCTGTTTACAGTTAAAATGTGCTTTTTTTCTTCTCTACAAATGCTTGACACACATTTAAAAGCTCTGAATTATCAGAACCATTCCAGACAGGAAGTCTGACAGGTCTAAAGGTTTGATTTTTAAGTCCAGTATTAGGAAAGCAGGATTAAGGCCTGTTTCCATTCCACCAGCTGAGTGGATGTGAGAGACAGCAGTGGAGTCTGGCTAATTGCTTGTAATTGAGCAGAGTAAATCAATCAGCGTTGATTTGGTTTGCAGAAGGGTTTGAGAAAGGTTTAAGGGTATGTCTGGAAAGGCTGTCTTCACCATCTGCCAGCCTCTCCAATAATTTTGGCTTCTCTGCAGGAGCTTCAGTAATATAACCCTCGCTGTCGGCGAGCTTGCCATGGAGAGATCTGGCCAGGGAGGCACTTAACACAATCTGCCTGTTACACATAGATCAGCAGTGATTATCTAAACAATTACACCTGTGGTGAAACCTGCCTGTGCTAAATGATATTCATGCCAATGGTCAAAGCTTTCAGATGAGCTACAAATGTTATTATTTACTGATGCTTACAAGGTTGTTGCTCGTATTTAAGGAAACTGCTCTGACCAAAACTCTAACTGAAGGCATTAAAATTTGGTGCAACTCAGATTTTTCTGAGTTCTTTTTGAGGAGAGGTGTGCATGCAACCACTTATCCTAGCAACTGCCTAGCAACATCTTAGCAACCACCTATTAACATGTCAAAAACCATTCAGAACCCCTCCTTAGTAACTCAACACTGTAATAAACTGCCTAACACCACCATAGTAACTGGCTTTGTAGAGCCAGCAGCTTTTGTTAAAGATTACTTCTGAACTATTTCTTAATAAATTCCACTGAGCGTTATGAGAGAAGAAATGTCAGTACTTTGAAGTCTTGTGCTTTTGTGGTCTCTGTCACCTCAAGTTGGGTCATTCTCACCATCGCACTGTCCCAGTCAATTTAGAGCACAGCAAATGTTTTCAGCTGAAGCTGACTGACACACGCTGAGCTGTGAGAGCAGGACAGAGAATCAGATACAAAACTGAGAGAAAGCTCAGAGCAAAAATAATAGGACAGACCCAGCAGATAGAGAGCAGCTCATATCGTTGTCAAAAAAGCAGCCGTCAATCATTGTCTTGTCATCAGAGAAAAATGACACCTTTCCCCCGGTGTCTCAAACCCTTCATCATATATGGAGTCTGATAGTGTCATGGCTCCCCATCACATGTCAGGCCACATAAGAGAAATGCAGGAACCCCACAGAACGATTGACGCTCTTCTGTGGAATAATATCAGTTTTCGTCTCAAAGCGAAAATGAGCGTTTTGAACTGTCACTCATGTCATGAAAAGCTTCTGTTGAGGACTGCACAGTGGGTGATACGGCTGCCCTTAGTTTGTTTATCAAAATACAAGATTCTGAGTGTTTATCTGGCTGACATATATGAATTGATAAGAATGTGTTTACTGTTCACCCATAAAGAATCGATCTGATTAACACGCCACATTTCTGTCTGTGCTAAAGCATAAGGTGCTGTATGAAGATGAAGATCCTGCTCTGAGTTGTTTCTAACTGAAAGCTCCAAACATAAATTACTGCCAAATTTCCCTTTCGCCCCTGATAGCTTGAGCACAGACTCTTACAAATTAAGAAAATGTTTAATAAAACCATGATTAAACCAGGAAATAAAGTCTCAGGAAATAAAGACTCAAGAAAGAAAGACTCAAGAAAGAAAGACTCAAGAAAGACAGACTCAAGAAAGACAGACTCAAGAAAGACAGACTCAAGAAAGACAGACTCAAGAAAGACAAACTCAAGAAAGAAAGGCCCAAGGTGTGATAACAGTAATACACACACAAAGCTCCAGTAGTTACAGATGGGACTGTTTGAGCTGGGCTGGTTGAGGGATGATCTGTTTATCTTCTAATAGAAGTGAGTGAGTGAATGTTCCTTCTAAAGTTTAGTATCAAACTTAATTTATACAGGCCAACACTAAATTGAAGTGTTATTCAGCTATAGAAAAACACAAACAGCTTCAAAACGAGTCACAGTTTTCCCATGAAGTTAAGCTTGGGGTGAGAGGGGAACATCATCTTGTCCCTTAATTTTCTTTAACACTAATTTGCATTTTAATTCATTCACATTAGCTCATTTTTATTTATGCTAATTGCTATTTCTGCTAACCCAAAAGGTTTTTCTCCTTACAAGAGTCATTTAGAGTACAGAAGTCTGTCTACATGTGCCTTTTGGTGAAAGAGCCCTATCTCTGATGAGCCATTTCTTCTGATAACTGTCCTCTGGTGTCGCAGGTAGAGATCTGAGTTATGAGACAGACTCTCTAAATATGCCACACTAATGACCGAGTCTAGCAGCAGAGTCATGGGGGATGACAATGATGTTTGTGGTAATGCAGTCTGAGGGAGCTGTTTAGAGAAAAACACTGTAAGGGGAGTCACAACTCAAAACCATACACGTTATCACAAAACGCTTTTAAACTTCCCAACAAGAACTAAAATAATCTTGAAATTACGACGCACAGGCCTGTAAGAATGAAGAGAAACAAATCACCTTAGTATATCAATGTCTCAAGCTGTCTCAGAGAATGTCCCATTGTACCCTAAAGCAAGTCACATAGATACAAGAATGTTGTGAATGAATAGCACTTTACTCTACTCTTACTTTACTCTTCAACAGCTGTGTTTCTATTTTTAGATTTTTTAAGAGACAAAGTTCACACAAGATACACAACAGAAAACTTGACAAGTTTCCTGAGCTATTAATGACCACCCTGTGAGCCAGGAAAACATTGTGTGGAACAAACTATATGCTTCATTTTTGCCTTCTGGTATATAAAAACAAAACAGCAAATATATAAGCTCCAGATACACCGTGATGTGGCAGCTGGTTGTTTTACCTGTAATGCTGATTAGCAAACAGTTGTTTATTTACAATGATAGCCAAACATCCACCTGTTTCATTAGAAGGCTGCAGTCTGGCCAGACTCTGTCATTCCCATATACAACATTATATTACAGTCATATTTTCTGGCCTTTTAAAACAGGTTTCACACACAGAGAAAATGCTGATTAACAAACCAACACAACACAAGATTATTTGCTGTAATTGCTGCAGTTCTGCTGAGGGAGTGTCAGAGCAAGCAATTCACTTATCAGCTATTAAAAGAGTGAGAGGAACAGCTCACACACACACACACACACACACACACACACACACACACACACACACTCACACACACATCAACAATCACACACACACACACACACAACACACACACACACACACACACACACACACACACACACACACTCACACTCACACTCACACTCACACACTCACACTCACACACACACAGACACACACAGACACACACACACACACACACACAGCATGTGGACGACTTCAAACATGCACTGGAACTGGAAAGGAACTGGATAGCGATCTCACGCCTCGTGACATTTTCATACGGTGACTAAGAACTGAATCATATCAATATCACTGATAAAAACAATGATAAAATATTTACAGAGCATCAGAGCTGTGGCTCAGGGCACTTGATCAGACACGTTGAGCTGTTGAGTTCACATGGGTATTGTGGGTTCAATAGCAGTTTATTAAGTTCTGTTGTTATTAAGTTCTGTTGTATTAAGTGGTACTGCAATGATACAACCATGGTACTTTGATGTATACCATAGTACCACAACACAAATGCCATGGCATTTTTATGGTATTTCTGAAAGTAACTCTACCATAAATGTCCAAAAAAAACCTTCACAGTAACATGGTGCTTTTCAGTGCAAAAACACAAAGTTAGGGTAACAGAGAGTCATGATAATTTCTGTGGAGGCTGAGAATTTTCACTCGTTCTGCATGACTGAGACATGAAGAAGATCCAGTAGTTTCCTACAGCTGCTGCCAAACATCTCCATAAACCAAACAAGCAGCCAGACACTTATTCAAATGCAACACAAAGACATCAGTCTCTTAGGTGTGTGTGCCGCCCAGCACCTCAGATTGTGTCCTTTGATGTCGCTGCCGTTTCCTGTTTGATATTCCACTCAGTTGCACTCAGAAGACCAAAAGCTCGCAGGACATCACAATGCTGTAGTGTGTTAAGATTTCAGGAGTGACACGGGAGTGGAGAGAGCGAAAATAAACGAATCACTGAGTGATAAAAGCAGATAGATAAAGAGAGAAAATATGCCTAGCCAACAGTTTGATGAGAAATATTTGAGCTCTATTGAAACTTTTGATACAAGAGCTCAGTATTTTGGTAAATGTGAGCAGTTTGAAACACTCTCCTCTGCATCTGTTTCAACACTTGTTCCAGAAGGAATTTCCAAACCAGCACTGACACACTATGTTGTCACAAACTATTGACACTGCACAACTGAATCTATCCATTATTAATGATTACGAATGATTGACGATTATTATGACGATTACGATTTGTTTTTGATTAAGTATCAATAATTAATTGTCTGTATTGATCCTTCCCCACAGTTTAATCTAACATCTGACTGAGGGAAACAAACGAGACCAGGGTAAACCCCGCATCTACCTGCGGGATGCGCTGCGGCACACACGCGGCCTCTCCTGATGAACGCTCGGATTAAGCAGCAGTTAATCGCAGGCGTCATTTGTGAGACGCAGAGCTTCTCACACTGATGAAGCAGCTCTTCAAGTTCACACGCAAACCAACATGTGAGGCATTCTAATGATGCCAGTAACGAGCTGAACGTTGCGCTGTGATGTGACGAGGTGAAAGAGATTATTTATAGAAACATTTCCAACAGTGTGAATAATTCATGAAACTTCATTACTTTTATTGACTGCTTCCTGTGTCCTCACACGGCCAAAGCTACAGATAATGTCTTCCTCTACTAGAAGAGTGATTGATATAACGCTTTTTTCTCTTTCAAGAAGGTTTTCTGCTCTCCACACCTTTTTGATTCAAACACACACACACACACACACACAGATGTACACTGCTTCATTGCATCCCAAGCAGCCGTATTAGCAATCCATCAGTGCTATTTCCAGTCCGTGGTCTCGCGGGCTGGCAGGGAGAGAAAGGATTGGATGAGAGACCTTGGACACAGATAGCTCTTCGGTTTGCCACAGCAGCAAAATAATCACACAAAGGTGCCTGTGTGTCTCTAGCTGGACTTCTGGAATAAAAGGGAGATGTGAGGGGACAAGATAAAGAAGGTAAACAATATCGGTGACACATGCAATGGGTCCTGGGAGACTATGTAATAATATAGCCATGCAGTGTGTTAGTTTCTGGCATGGAGGTCCGAATAGGGCTGTGGGCTGCAGCATGTTTGTGTGGCAAAAGTGAGTGGGTGGATAATGTTTGTTTTCTGGATCATGAATGCTTTGCCAAGCAGAGAGCGTTTTGTAGCTCAACGCTGGTATGTTTGATAAAATATGTTAAAGTATACAAGCAGAGCACTGTGAAGAATTCTGTATCCCACAAATCAATGCAACTGACCTTCAACATCATCATGTCAACACAAAATGATGTTTCAATGGGTACCTGGACAGGGTCCATGTAATTTAATGAGTCATGGAGGGAATGCTAACAATTAGCTGACATCACTTCCATAAGCATGGTGCATTGTGGGATACGGTTTCACACACAGTGTGCCGAGTATACTGCACAGAACATGTGCACTCAAATGTGCATTCAAAATATTCATGCTACATACTTCTCAAATAATTCTAAACATAGCATGTTTATTTTTGACTAATACGCACTGTTTAAATAGAAATACAGATGAATCAACAAACATACTACATAAAAACAGAGGGCAGTGCATTCTGAGTACATTTAAGCACTAAACTAGTATTTCATTGCAAAGAAAGCCACAAAGTGATGTGTGTAAGAGAGAAGAAAGAGAACGGCAAGAGATGCAAACACGTGTCCCAGAATTCTCTGTTCTGAGAAACCACCACCAGCAGATGGCAGCCGTGTGTGCTGACACTGTGTGACTCTCTCTCTCTCTAACACACAAACATCCTCAGAAAGAGAGTGAGCCCCGGCACCTTTTTCTTACAGCAGGGAATCGAACATTGTGTTTCCAGAATCAATGTAAGGTGCTTGAAAAATGTAATGTTTTCCAGAGCGCAGGCTCTGGCTTTCTCATCGCCTTATTTTGTATCTCTGCTTGTCTGCACTACCAGCCCCCAACTGACTACAAAGTGTGTGTGTGAAACTCCAAAAGTCTGTGGCCCTAAATTCAAGTGGAGTGGATAGATGGGGCTAGTGTAATCTGACAGCACTAGCTGAGAGAACACAAGACACTTCAGGTATCGGGATTGTGCAAATCTGGATACGTTCCTAGATCAACACGGGCCAGTGGCTCAACCTGTGTAACTCCAATGTCCTGCAGTATAAAGCCAGTGTTTGAAGGTCTTCTTACACAGGCTGTGATTTTTCCATTTACATCTCTTCTAAAATGATAATGGGGTACTGTTTTTTATTAACAAAAACCAGGGCTGTCAACATTAAAAATGAATTGTGATTATTCAAGACTCATTGGAGCATGCAAAATTGTTGCAAAACATGACACAGTTACATCTTTGCATTTATTATTGTTCTAATATTATACTATTGTTCAACATAAGTATTTCAATTTGCAAAAACATGTTTTGTATATTCAGACTTCATGTTTATATGTTCAAATATTATAAAATATAGACTTGCATTGAAAAAGTGACACAAGCTGTGTTGGAGGACCAGAATAGAGAGAATAGTGTCGGTTCTTTGGGTTTGAGCCAGTCAGCAGCCACTCAGAACAACCTTGAAATCCTCCAGCAACATCTTAGGAACAAACCACAGCACCTTAGCAACCACACAGCAACTCCCTAAAACCGCTCAGAACACCTTATCAACCAAACAGCAATCCCATAAAACCACAACTGCATAGCAACTTCCTGGACACCACCCCTCTTTTCACAGTGGCACGAGATTCTGCATCAGTTACAGAAAATGTAAAAATCTTGTCTTTCCACACATCTGGACCTTTAAAACAAACAAAACACACACTGGAGACAAAGCGACAAACCTAATCATGTAGAGTAACCTTCAGAAAAAAAAGTTGATCTTATGAGAAAGCTGAAGGTTTAATGGAGCAGGAAACTTTGTGAGGTTTTGGGGTCAGGCCAACAGACGCATATGGTTCTATTTACAGCCCTCAGTAACCATCACATTATAGAAGTTTACGTGAAGGAGCCTCAGGGCTAGATCCAGCTGTGACATGTTAAAGACAACAGAGTAATGAGCGTCATTGTGTTGTTTAAGAACAGGGTCATTATGTTCAAGAGTGAGCATGGGTAAATAAATATTACTCCCATGATCATTTGAGAAAGATGTGTGTGAGACACGCTTACATTAGGGCCTTTACAGATAAACGCCATTCATTCTTACAGTTTTTTGATGTAGATGAAGCTGTTTGTTAAAATATGCTTCTGCAGTTCAAACACAAAAAATACCACCATGTTTTTTTACACATGGTACAATGGAAGAACCATGTAAAATACAATGATAGTACTGTGGCACAGTGGTGGTACTTCAATGTATACTATGTAGTCTTGTTTTGTAGTCTTTTAATGATTTGGTGAGATTTATCCCCTCACTGTACCACAGTATCACAGTATGCTTCAGTAAACTGATTTTATGCCTTACAGTTTGTTTGTGTGTGTGTGTATTCTTGTGAGAATGTGCAACTGACTTCATTGATTTGTGCACTGCTATATTTAGGCAAAAATCTGTCTGACATTCATTCAGAAAAATTGATTGTGACATCATATTAGAGATGAGAAACAGACAAGACGTGATTGTGGCTGGTGCCAGAGCTGCGTGGGAGCGGGATATTCGATGCCAACTAACCAGACATGCATGAATGCGGCAGTAGTGATTTTCTAACAGTCTCTCTGTCTCTGTGAGGCCTAAACACGTTCCAACCCTCCATTACAAACATCACACACACAGTTATATGAGCCCTTGAAATGATATGAACTTTTAACTTTGTCTCTTCAATATAAATAAGATGGCTTTCAGGTTGGTGTTTCTACAAGAATCATGTTCTGCTCTTAGTTCTTTATTACTGTGAGCAATCAGCAAACATCAGAGCGATTAAACATGCCTTCAGAGTCTGTTTGTATCTTATTTTCAGAGCGCTGTCATCACGGCCAAGTCACAATCACACAGCGCTCAGGCACTAAAGAACACAGAACTGTACATGATTCAGTCTGTAACCAATGTGAACATGAAGACAGACAGAATAGCTGTTACTCATAGCTCTGAGCTCCAAAGAAAACATCACAGAGGGGCTGCCGAAGGATTGGTTCAAATAAAGATGCTTTGGAAAGTGGTCTGATTACTTGTCACAAACTGTTACAATGTCCTCAAGCCCTTCATTCCAATGGGACCTTATTTGCATTCAAAACTTCATTGCACACAAACAGGTCTGTTGTTTTTAAACGTATAACATGAATGTCTGGTTTTCATCTGCTTATGTCCAATTAAAGAAGTTTCATTCTCATGTTTACGTCACACATTCTGATGTGAAATTGTGTTTTTATCAAAGGCCATACAATATAAAATTGCATTATACTAAATCATAGTTCACCCAGTCTTGAAAACTCTTCCATCATTTACTCGCCCTCATGTCATTCCAAACCTGTATGGCTATTTTGTTTCTGAGAAAGTATATTGGTAACCAAACCACAGTGGCATCCATTGACTTACACTGACTCTCTGAAACATTTATAAGAGCAACAAATCCAGAAGCCAGTGCACCCTTGCTAAACATGTTCTAAAGCACCTCACCACTACAACACGGTAAACAGGAGGTTCTCCCTGTCCTCACTCACACAGCTACCCACATCCACACTGTGACAGCAGGAGGGATGAAGCCCAACAGTCTAGCCCACTACTATTACAACACACCCTGGGTAGCGGCAAGTGTCCTAGACCATTTCCAGCTGCAAGTCTGCCAGCCGTTTTTCTGATTTGTCACCTTTGAAACATCTTCCGAGTCGCTAACGCAATAGCACTTTGAGATCAGGGCAGGGCTAGCTTTCCTGGAAAGACTTCCTGTCAATCCAGTAATCTCTTTCAGCAGGTGTGCTGTCTTTATCTAACATGGCTCTCTACTGTCTGAGTCAACACACAACGCAGACACACAAACTGTCTGCTCACACCACGGAGGAAGTGAGGAAGGTCACGAAAGACACATACACACACTGTAGCAGCAGACATGATTAATTTAAGTTTTTCCTCTCTTTTTTTTCAGTCTCTCCACTGTGAAATGTATTCTGAGCTCAATATTTTGTGTTCGATTTGGGGAGCTGCGTGGAAGTGTCAAAAGTTCTGTGCTCTTATTTTTCTGGGTGATTAGTCTTATAAGAAAGCAAAATCACAAATGTCTTCTCCTGAATATTGTGAGAAATACTGCAAAAGGAGACTACTGCTAAGTTCTTCTGCTTTTCAGACTGGTCTTCTGAGCAAATGACTCCAGTAATCTCATATGAGTTTTCAGAAGAGATTTTACAATCAACAATACCCCAAACTGTGCTCAAAGATTCCAAGACACCAAAATCTACAATCAAAAATCAGAGATCTCTGTTTGAACTTAAATATTTCTCATCAAATTCCTACAATGCCAAAGGATACGAGCTATGCATCCCCCATCATTTTTTAGCTCCATTCTCTTTATTCTCTTTAATCAACAGTTGTCTCATTTGTGTATATTTTATGGATCCTAAATAATTGTTTTGCTCATTTCTTTGACTATGACGATACATACAGTAAAATGAAGCTGAGAACTCTATGAAGTCTCCTGAGCTACTGTATGACAGAGCAGTGTGATGTTGTTCTGGGGAAGTTAACAGTGTTGGGGGAGTGTGTGTGAGAGGGGCGTGCGAGCTACATTAGTGTGTAAGTGTAATGACTTCCGAGTACATTTCTCAGCGCGTTTGCTCCATTCATAGCGTGACATTAATCACTGGGGTGCACTTCATTGTGTAATGAATGAAAAGAAATGACCTCATCCACACTGACAGGTTAATGTCCTCAGACTTCTAATATTTGAGACACACATACACACAAACTGCCTTTTGTCTTTTTCGGGGCTCAACTGTGGGCCAATCTCTATCTCCACATTTATAAAACAAGGTGACTCAGGGTTTCCTGAAATGTTAGACGCAAGTTACGAAAGAGAAAGAACATTCTAGATCTGATGAACCTTGGATGCACCCTTGTTGTGTCTTTAGTTGTTGCTGTATTGCAGTGGTCCCTGAGGACAGTAAAGGGTTAATGATACCCGTCTCTCTAGTTCGGCTCATCAGCCCTTGCTTGCTGATCGTTAATCTTCATTTCTGTTGCGCAGTAACTGCAATCGCTTAATTACAAATCTGGTCGACTGTCATGGGATTCTTCACAATCCCACAGGCCGTGTTTAATATTTCTTGAGGGGCCCCTGAGTGACTCAGACAAACTGACAATTGCATTTGCAACAGGCCTCTGCTCTGGTTATTCTACTCAGTGAGCAGTTCTGTCCACTGTGTCAACTTTACAAAAACAACCAAATGTGTCATAGACTCCACAGGACCGCACTGCTGGTGACACTTGCACCAGTAATTTACTAATAAAACTACTCTGTGCTGTTGAGTGATGACTGAAGACACATCTCATTTGTGGCTGCCCTGTTAAACAGATCAAGTGGTGAGGTGCCTATTTAAAAACACACTTAAACATTTCAATAATACATACAGCTTTCCTACCTACAACATTCTGTCTTGATGCGTATTTTGCAGTAAAGGAGTGAAAACCGGGATGAGGAGACAGAAATGACCCAGTGGAGAAGTTTCTAACTAATGCTAGATTAGAGAGTGACGGACCAGGAAAAGAAGTGTTAAAGCGTTAGAAAACAATGTTTCATAATGGGAAGGGTAAGAATCATTAGTATTGTTGCTTATATGGAGGGTAAGTATTAAACTTTACAGTGTAACCCATCCTGTGCTTGATGTATCAGAAATGAATCATCAGTCTGTTAAAGAGAGATTTGCTATGAGAAGTTTGGTACACTACTGATACAAAATACAAGACTTATCTGAATTTATGTGATTTATCTGATAAACACCAAACCAGAGATGAAAGGGAGGAGTGGAAGAAGAGCTAAAGGTATATAAACACCTATATATGCATAGCAACGCCCTAGCAACCACCCATACCACCCTAGCACCTGTGCAGTAACCTGCTAAACTCATTTTGATCACCCTAGAGACCACATGGCAATGTCCTGACAGCCACTCAGAACTCCTTAGAAACTGCTTAGCAACCTGCTAAAACCCACTCAGAGCACCACACAGAAATGCCCTGACTGTGATTCAGAACACCTCAGTACTATCACATCTTCCTCTGGAAACATAAAAATTTAGTATTTATTATTTTTGTGCTGCACACCTACACCAAAATGACTATAAGTTCTTCCTCTTCTTTATATATAGTCACATTTATCCCAGGCAAAAAACGAAAGTTACACTCACATGATATTCCAGTTCTAATTAAACACCACGCCATATTCCTTCAAGAGAAATCTCTGTTTGCCTCAGCGTACTGGTGACATCAAAGCTGGGCTGAAATAGCTCTTCTTGAGCTGCGATGCGATTTGTGACGTCTCTCCAAGCAGAGGTCAAACAGTAGCTTTAAACCTGATCTGAACTCCTGGAGACTCACTTTCTCACTCTCAGCTGTGGAGAATGACCTTTTCCCCTGTCTTGGAGAAAGTCCACCTCTCAGATCCTAGGAGACATGGGGGCAGAGAACAGACACCTGATTAGTCTTCAGAGCCATGAGTGACCTCAGTGCTGTTGGCTCAGACCGGAATTCAGTGTAGCAGCTTTGGACCTCACAGCATCTGTTCTTCTGCGTCCTTCTGGAAATACAAATAATGAGTTAGAATTTGAGTTAGAAACTGAGTTTCTGAAAATCATTATCAGTACTTTTTAAATCTATTAATATGCCTAAATATGTCTAATTATTATGCCCTTTGACCTCTGACCCAAGGTTAATGCATATACTATATCTCTCACCACATTGTATTCCACAGCTTCACCTGTTTCTGTATCATATGGAGATGTAAATGAGGTCATTTGTTTCTGTGGATGCTGGGCCCTCAGCACAAGGCGGGTTGGCATAGTCTCATCAGCATCAAGTTGCTCTGGTTACTGCGGCTCATTTCCTGTCAGTGTGCTGGGATCTCCGCGCATATTTACATCGGGCCACCTTGCGAGTCATTTAACCACCTGAGGGGCTAAACGTCTGGTCACGACTGATTCGTGCAACACCTCAGCAAGTGTGAGGTGACACGGGTGAGCTCACACCACACTTCGTGTTCCATTTATGGGAGAACTGAGACAAATATAATTTTTTACCTAATATCAAGGATCCATAAGTATCCATAAGGATCCTGTTTAGAACAGGGTTAGCTCACTGAAAACTGAACTAAAGCAGAACTCAAACAGACAATGTCAAAGATTACCAGCTGTACTTTAACCTCAGCCGTTCTTATGATTACCATGAGTTTCAACAGATCTCTCATTCATATCCTCAAGCATCAAATGTATATGAAAACAACTATGATGTCATCACATTGTTTTCCGAACTTCCAGATCATTAAATACAAATAAATTGTACACACAGAAGTAACAAACACATGCTGCATGCTCATGAAAATGCCTTAGGTTAAGAGTTTCAACAAAGTTTTACATTTCATTACATCCATAAACTCCATAAAGCACTGCTTTTGTGACCGTATCATGAATGATTAATCAAAACTGATTTGAGGATGTGTGTGTGCTTTTCTATATGATTAGACTTTAATCATTAATTAGGCTACATTAATTAAATCCAAAAGCATTTGTGTTTTAGGATGTGGTGAGAATGTGGCACAAAAAGCAGAAATAGTGATGCATTTTTAACAAGTGATGTGTTAGGAGTGGTCTATCATAACAGTATAAAAACAGCAAATCAATAATTTACACCCCACAACCAGTGGTGTGTGTTCACACCGCAGCAAGCTACTCCAACCAAACAGGAAGTGACTCAAGCACTCCGCAGAACACTTCTGAAGGTTAGACATCACTTTATATTCTCTGTTGTCATTATTATGGTCATTTTTTGCTCTGCCTCCCTTAAGCTGAATATTCTCATCACCGTGAGCTAAAGGCTTAATCCAAGGACTTATTATCTGAGAAAATCTGTCATCATTCAATGCAAATAAACAGTAACCGGCTCTTGCTCTCAGTGCAAGGACAGCTGAAAGCTTTATTAAAGACGTACCATTGAAATGCACAGAAATAATGAGTCTTGACTTATGGCCTAATGATTTATCAAAACTGTTGAATTTTATTTTGTTTAGAGCAGCGGGATTCTGCAAAGTAAAAACATTATTTTACAGTCATGTCTAATTACTAAATTAATAACTTTTGCTAAGGCAAGCATCACTATTGGTCACACATAGAGTTCGTGTATCACTGTGTATAAACAACAGTTACGGTGATGTTTACTGTAGTAAACAACTCTAATAACAGCCACAACAGTGGAGGCACAGGTTCTGATAAAAACACATTCCCTGTGCTGGCTCACAAAACATGGTGTGACAACAAATAGAGAAAACAGAAAAAAAACCCCACATGAATCAATAAGTCTTTCAAAACATCAATATTCCAGTGTGTGAGTTTCAGAGTTTAATAACTCTTTCTGAGATGTGCACAAGAGCAGTTAGTTTCAACACTGAAAAAGAAAACATTATATTACAACTACACTGAGCATCTGTCATTGAAATCTGGTAAAGAACAGGTGTTTTTGTGCACACTGTTAGTGATATGGGTTAACAGTGAGACTGAGGCAGTTCAGTACTTACTCTAGCATCCAGTTTGTTGCCATATTCATCTTATTTTGGCATGTTGACCTCAAAAGTCATTTTAGCACAAAATCAAAAGAAATGTAAAGATGTTTTAGCATTGTGATTATTTCTCTTCAAAAATGATAGTACTACAAAAAGCTTTATCTTCTTGCAAAAGTATTATTTGTGTGTATGTGTGTTTTGGGGAGGGCATATCAGCTAATTATGTGTTTGTGAGACTCACCTTATTTTCTATAAACATTCACAATTCCTCAGGTTATGCACCTGATAAAACACACAATTAATCTCTCTTTAATGAACTCTGAGACACTGTGTCAGTCCAAGAATGAAATAAGTAATGTGCTTCTCATCAGAGAGAGTATATTTGAACAAACTGTGTCTGTCCGGACACTGTTGACAAATTAAATGTAGAATTTATTTAAGCATCTGAGTTTCACTGTCAGAGGGGTGAAAACCCCAAGAAACACTTCAGGTGTTAATAGTTATTTTCTCATGTTCTGGAGAGGAAGATTTCGGAGGCACTCCCAGGTTACCTCTTGTGTGCTGTGCTTCCGAGACATAACACTTCTGGGCAGACCGAGCTCAGACATGTGGCCACTATAAATTATTAAAATCTCATTGCTTATGCTGCCTGCCTGTTCTCATCTTTGCACTGTGTAATGGAGGCCCTGTTGGCAGGGGAGAAGGGAACACAGCATTTGCATCAGACCTTCTCCACACGGTCAGACTAACCGGTTAGGTTGAGGGGGATTACCAGTTTACTCAGCGTCTAAGGGCAGCCAGCATTTTGTTTGAGGTCATTGGACTAATTTCCTGTGTCGCCTAGAGGATCAGGGGTTTGGGAATGGATGTTTTTAGGATTCAGAGACATAATCCATCCATGAGGAAGCAGAGTTCAAACCCAAGGGTAGAGGTGGAGATTGTACAGGCGAGGTGGAGAGACCTTTGGGGGCAGAAGACGCATGTAAATTGGTGAGTCATTGAATTTTTGAGCAGTTTGAAAAAGGAGTCTGGGCTGGGACTACCAGGGTTTGCAAAAATATCCACACTGAAAACAAAACGTGTGATCGGAAAATGCAAAATCATGCCTATAATAAAATACAAAATGTTACAATAAGGATACAATAAAAGTCCACAGACAGTCATACAGAAAGATGTACAGTGTGTACTGATACAGTACCTCCCAGGATGTGAGGCTGAAATAAACAAGGCTGAGTTTTACTACAGTAATTAAGATTCAAATCAGCACATTATTGAAGCACTGTAGAGTTCTTTCCACATTACAGACATGTTTGATGCACTTGTTAACTTGCCAAAATGAAAGTATGTTCAGGATGACCCTTTAATGTGATGTCAATTACATGTGTATCAATTACAGTATTTATTGTTGAATTACACAATGTTTCCTCTTATAATCATGACCCTGTCTGAGAGGAAATGGAAAACACCAATGCTGTAAATTCCTGTTGCAAATGCTGTAAAGAAGCAAAAAAGCAAGCATGAGTGAAGACGCACTAATGGACCTCATGAGGCTCTTAATCATATAGTTCCAGTTTTGGGTGGGCACATAGACCCTTAAACAACAAGAGCTTCAACCCTGAGTGTTCTGTCTGACATCCACAGTGCATTTTCACAGGCCAATATGTTGTGAGACACGTCTGTCATAATGTGCAAACATCCAACATGCTATACAGTGCCTAACTGTGAAGCCTAATGGCTTGGGTTTCTGCTTTTACCTCTTCACCTCTTCAGCTTGAGACGTCACACAGAAAACATTTACAAGTGGGTGGAGAGGTTTAAATAGAGCGCATCTGCTGATTGCCATAGCAACCAACTTATCTCATAAGCTTTTGTCGGCACCAACCTTTAGACTGCTCAAAGCTAACAGAGATCCATTTCAGCTGTGTTTCTATAGTGACTTCTACACTACACTGATGTTTTACGCAGCTTTACAGAGATCAGGACCATAATGCCTTTAATGAAGGGTGACAATGGAAAGAGAAACTAGATAAGGGTTAAACGACAAATACAACCCTGAAAAAGTTCACTAATCCTCATCATCCTGTTGTAAATATATGCCAATTATAAAAAAGCCATTTTAATACTTTTAACATTAGTTGTGCTACACTATGGATGTGTCCAGCTGTTTTTGTCCACAAAGTGCCACAATACATTCTCAATATACTTCTGTGACGTCTTTTAAGAGTGTAGCATGTGCTCATGACTAGCAAACAACATGACTGTTTTTAGTGAATTATGGGTGGCTATGAGTTTCTGGGCTGAGACTCACAGAGCATTTGTTTGCACCCTCAGACAGCCTCTCTGCTTCTGTCTTTGTACACTTACCTGATTTATTATCTCTGTTTTTGAGTAGAAGCTTTTTTATCCTGCAACGGCTTCCTGTGTATTTTGCCCTCCCTTTCGAAGAGACATCATTTTTAAAGCTACCCTTTAAAGTATTCTTCTGGCCATAACTCAGACGAAATTTCAGGACAACAGTATGGGTGCCTTTGGATTCTGTCTGTGACCTGGTGAGGCCCATAATGCAGATGTCAAATGGAGCAGCGACATCATCATAAAAGATGCAAGCATGCAGGCGTCTTCCTTTAGTGTAAGTGCATCTGAGAAAGCCACTGGAATGTGTGAGCTAACTGGAGTGTGTCATTACACCCTCTGATGTCCTCTGACTTCCATTATGATGGGAGCGTGATCAAGAGAACAGCCGCCATGTGATGGATGCGAGACCCAGGTGCCCTATGTCGAGAAAATATATCCTGGAATTACAGCTAACAGCTAAGAGAGTGTGGGGGAGAGGAGAACTCTTATTGATGTAACAAATGATAACTTTGACAGGATGGAGGGACGGCGTGTTGTCTGTGCTGGTGCCAATAAGGGATCCTGGATCCTTCTCTAAGAGGTTGAATGATACATGATTTTGGGCCACCAGTCATACACATGACGTCAGCGTGCAAACAGTGTGTACCAGCAGCCCCACTGGGTCACTGAGCTAAACATGAGATGCCCACCAGATAAAAACCTTAAAAGACTTTCTTGAGCCTCTGGGTCTTTTGTGGGTCCTGCCAGCAAAAGCACAACACGAGAGCACTACTAACTAGAATTGTTCAAATAGTTCCTAAAAAGAATATTTTCATCATTTATTCACCCTCAATTAGGGTAACGGTTTCTCTTCTGTGGAACATCAAAGTTTTGAAGAATCTTGATGTTGCTTTATCATAATAAACCAGTTAAGTTAAAAGATACCAGAGGCTTTTAAACTCTGGAAAACTACCAAAACTTGTAGAAAGTCTTTCTCACCAAATCTTCATCATCTATTTATTCAAACTAATGAATAATATGGTTAACTGAATGAAATACAAAAGCAGTACATTATATCATTTTAATGCTTAATTTGAAAAAACCTTTAATAAAACAGTAAAGGTTCAGCAGAAATATATATTGATGATTTCAGCTTTAATTTGTTTTCTTATCTTCCTTTATTGCATTATCAAGCCCTGAAGGTTTAAACTAGATTAGAGAAATATTGGTGAGTTTCTTTTCTTACATTTTACAAATGCACAACAGCAGGAACAGGCAAAAGGCAGGGAAGTAATTCTGTGGAGTGAACAGGTGGGGAAGAGCCAAAGCCTCTCATTTCCAGTGTGACACAGCATTTGCAGGCGTAGGCTGAGAGTTTCTCGATTAGGAACAGAGCTTTCCAGACAGGAATATCCCTTCTGTGGCTGTACTCACTCATGATGGTGAAATGCCTTCTCCCTCTGGAGGCTTTGTGTTTTTCTCACTTCCTGTCGGATGAGTGGGTTCCGGAACCTCCATCCAAATTTGCTGAGAAGTGGAGGATAGTGTTCACCGAAGCCATCTGTTAACAAGCTGAAGACCACATGATTCATCTGAAAAATCGTTCTTTAGATATGCTGTTTTATGAAAATATTACAACAATTATAATATAAATATAAAAAAATACATAAAGATGTTTGGTCAGGTTTATCAAACACTAATGTTTTAAATGATGTGTCTTAAATATGCAGAGCTCACCATCTAACACATCCTCTTAAGCCTAAGGAGATACTGAGTTAATTTAATCACATCCAGTTTAGCTCATCCCCGCCTGACCAGTGGAAACATATGGTTTAGGTTAAATAGGATAATCTCTTGTAATTCAGCTTATTTGGCTCGGCTCTCTTCTCTTATCCTCCTAATGCACTTCATCATCAAACAACAGAAGCTACCCAACACTAACAGTGATTCTTCAGTCCTACAGGGTGAAACATTCACCAGTATCAAACATGGTGAAGACTGGGATAAGATGAATCAACTTCTGTACCCTTTAGGGCAAGCAGGTTTACAGTGTCTTTACAATATTCATACCAGTTGAAACTTTAAAGAATTGTGTCGGATGTCTCCTTTTTGGCAAGCCACACCTGTGTTGAAAAATCAACATAGCCCATATTATCTCATGTATCTATCAGTTTGATATGGAGGCCCAGAGGAGGGCAGTAGAAACATGGAATGTTTAGACACAGTGGAATTATTAAACACAAGAGAAATAAGCCACAGTTCAGAAAAGCTGCAGAACTAAATCAGTGACACTGCCAGCAAACTGAGAAATCTGGTTAAACTAACAACGTCATTGCAACACTGGTGGTTAACTCTGTAGGTTTTCACACAAATCTAATGACACGCAATCACAGTGGAACAGAAGAATTTTCCTCCCGCTGTCTCCATTATAGAACCAGTTCAACTTGAAGTCACTTTATCCAAGACTTCTCAACACAGACCTGGCCCGTCCACCTGCAACTATTCAATGTATTGGTGCAACCTGATTCTGTTGGAAATCCAGATATATGTCAGGGATTTTCAGCCAAGAGCTCCATAGCATTTGTATTACAAGCATCTAAGTTCCCTCTGATCAGGCTTAAACTGATTATATCCTTCTGTATTCCCCGCAAAAGCTCTCGTTCAGATGTTCACCACTTCAGTGAAGAGATTAACAGAGGGTTCCAATCTTCTCACCAGGGAGGTGAACAATCAGCTGGAAGCCACAGATCCAGAGCCTGATTCAGAGAGAAAGAGAGAGAGAGAGAGAGAGAGAGAGAGAGAAGAGAGAAACTGCTAAAACTTGAGTCCTAATCCATCAACCTCCTGAAGCTGCAGAACCTCCAGAATCATCCAAACTCCTGTAGCTACTTCGCTATCTTCTGACGCGAAACACTGGTAATCTCCAGCTGAGAAGAATGGCAAAATGAAGCAGAAACTCTTACTCCAGTGGTTAACTGTGAAGAGGCCTGTCATTTCTTACCAACTGCGGGGTCCGCCATCTTCCTATAGTATCTACACACTCCAGATGTTTATGAGAAGAACCTGCAGGAATACAGCTGGAGATACAGAACATGATAAGGGGACTCAATAACAAAACAATATCAGAACAAAAGCAATATCATATTTGAAATATTTGGCTTTTTAAAAGCCAGCATGTGGCTATATCAAGTTATATACAAATATATACATATTTAAGTAAACAAACTTACCCTGTTTACCCAGATATAATTCTGTTATTCTTTATTCGTCCTCATTGTTCCAAACCCATGTGACTTTCTTCTGTGAAACACAAATGAGTGTATTTAAAAAAAAAAAAAACTTTTTAATGATTAATAATCTTCAAAACAGAAGAATACAGAACATAACAGAAAATCAAACAGGTTTGAGGCAACATGTAAATGATGACAACAATTCCATTTTTGAGTGATTGACAGCATCCTACAGTGATATTTTTTCTGTTCCTTCAAAGCCATGATGACAGTAGCTTGCAGGCAGTAAGGCTATGATTATTCTGTTTTTATCCTCACCCCAAAGTCATGACAAATCGCTCCTTATAATCGCCAAACACAGAACCGCTATCTCAAGCTCACTTTTATGACTTAGATTTGGTTAATGGCACAATGTGACTGACAAGCCATCAGATTGTGAAACGGTTTAATCTTTGGTTCAGGTTACTGAGAGCTGGCCAGAAGAATGTCAGGATGACCACACAGAGAAATAATTTGATTAAAGGAGCCCCAGGGTCCCACAATCTGATAAATACTGGACACATGCTCGTGTCCTGAGAGTCTAACACAGAGTCTAACACTATCTCATTCTTTTCATGAGAAAACTGAGAGATGTTGGAAAGGAACTGAGAAATGTGACATCATCTGTGTTGCGTGAGGGACTTGGTTAGAGATTCTCTGAATGAACAGATTTCTCTTGATTTCTTGTTGTGGGCATCTCTGAGGCATAAGTTTGTTCCCCTGCTGCTTTGTGGAATATCTGACAGGAAATGCTAATATGGCAGGAACAGATTTCACATAATTCTAATTTTCATACTATTTCTCATTATTTTTAGCAGCACTTCTACACTTTTGACGTTCAACCCATGTAGCACATAACTGACTTTCTTTTTTTAATTTCTTGCATATTGTTTTAGTAAAGCTGTACAATGAGACACATACGGCAGAGTTAGAGCCTTGTGGCATAAAAATATGCTATTAAATTACATTATGTTTTATATACTGTATACTTATATATACAAGATTATATACTGAGCTTCCTTACCTGTATAGTGCATGCAGATATATGTAGATATGTATGTAAGTAGATGTATATACACACACACACACACACACACACACACACACACACACACACACACACACACACACACACACACATATATATATAGCATATGTTGACTATAAATACATCCACGCCAAAACAAAAATAAATAAATAGCCATTTTCAAATAAATATATCGGGCAAATTAGTAACATTCCCCCTTTCTTATTTTGTTATTTGACATCTTCTAGAATCTTCTAGAATTATATAAAATATGGAAATGTTGCTTTCTAACAGCTGATACAACATGCAGGCAGGTTACACTGGGCTCCTGACTGTATAATGTTACAAGCTCTTCTGGCTGACCTGTGAAGATGTCATGGTTAAGAACGCACTGTCTGTCTCAGTTGACCTCAGGCTACCCAATAACTTTATTCTCACTCAAGGGCAAAACCCATTAAACATTAATTTGCACTGGGGATATAATTTGGGCTGCCCCTTCAGCGCTTCATTAGGCATTCTGGGAATATAGACTGCCATCGGTCTGACTGCAACAGAAAGAAAACCACGACACGCATGTCTGACCATTTAACAGAGACACTGAGAGGAGCAGTTGTTTGTGCTCTGTGTCTTGCTGTTCTATGTTTCATCCTGAGGCTTTTCCCATACTGAAGCACAGAAATCTAGCATGTTTGTCTGGGAAAGAGCTTGGCTTATCCAGTCTGGGTTCATAACTTTTCTGTGCCTGCTCACTGGTTGAGAATGACAGCATTTTCATGTGCTTTCTTTAGAGTGACTAAATACATCTCAGTTACAGGATGAAAACACTGAATGGCAGCCACTCATACTCAACATACTGTAAGATCAGCTGTAATATCTGTCTTTATGTCATTGTGCAGTGATCTTTATCTTTTGCAGTGATCATTTCATTTCATAGTGGAAAGAATTGATTGAAATGACTGATAATTAACAAAATTCTGTGAAATCCATTATGGATAAAGTGGTAAACATGGTAACTTTTCATATTAAAAGCAAACTACATTACTCCAAACACAACAGTGAAAATATTAACAGTTCATTAATGTCTATAATGAAAAGCACAGTAATGCTTGTAATATATATATACATATGTACAAATAAACTCATTTGTGCTCATTTTAAACTCTTGGCCACTATGCTAAAGGGTTCTGTGTTTCTAGGTTGTTCCTGGTGGTTGTTACAGACCAAAAATCAAACCAGCCCATCCCATGTTAAATGACGTGATTAGTGGTACAGTTGTGATGATCTCAAACACTCTCCATTCATTAGTAGCAGCCCAGAGTATTAACTCCTGCAGCTTCATCATCATCATCATCTACATACACAGACAAAACCTGCTGACTGATTACATGTTGATGAAACTGATTCATCGTTTATCAAATAATTCTCATTATCATCTGGTTATTTATTGATCCTTTAATAAAATGATCCATATCTCAGTTTATAAACTCAGTAAATAAGATACATTTATGGCCGGCTAATTCATATTCCCTACTGGATGAATTAGATTTTCTCCGAGTTGTTTATTGAACTAGAAAACAGCAGAGCAGATAAACAGCTGGTAGATAATCCGTCTAGAAGAGGTATTTTAGGAGAGAGATATTTTTCTAGGTATTTGAATTGCTGTAACAAACAGTTAATTGGTACCAGGAGTATATAAATGGCAGAAATGTAGTCACATTCTTTCACAGTCATTTCCTTCATCTTAACATACTTACAAATGCTGAAGTTCAAAGTAAAATCTGAGTAGAACTGCATAAATCCATATAATCTCTGATTATAGCTGTTACTTTATTATTGACAAAAATCAATAAATAATTATATTAGATTTATGCAAGCCATATTTATTAGTCACAGAGGAATTTGTGTCATCTATCATAATAACCTTTCCTATGAGCAGGAACCTGTGTCATGAAATCAGATATAGAAATGCTGTCGTACAGGACTGTAGACGGCACTGTTAGAGACAGGAATTATGGGATATGAAACAGCTTTGGACTGCCAGTAAAAGTTGTAGACAGATTCTTTCATCTTGAGATGTGTGATCTCACTGCACATTTACCCTTAAAAGCAAAAATATAAAATGTCTTTTTTATAAAAAAATTATAAAACATATTTATACAATATCTACAGTATAGTCTATATATTTATCTATATCTAATGATATATATGTGTGTGCATGATATATTTTAGTAATATATTTGTCTATATTTCAAAACATTCATGTGTATATAATATTTATGCAGTATAGGTCATATGTGTCAGTTAACAGTAGGAACTGTTATTTTAATAACTATTTATTTTTCCATTCTGAAGCAGCTCTGACACATTCATTCTCTGGGTAAATGGATAAACCTGGAAATTTTCCCTATTTCCTCAGTTATTGTGAAAGGTTAGAATGCAATAAATATCCAGGAGTGGGACTGTGAGAAGCAATATTTCACACGGAGAACAGCACATTTCATATGCAAAGAAAATAAATTATAATAAAACATACAGCCAAATCATTACCTGTCAGTGATTTTCCATTTAAGAGCATTTCCTTCAAAAACCTCGAGTTCCCCTAAAGACAGATAAACACACAGAAATATTACCACAAAGAAATCATATTCCTCGACCCAGAAAGCACTGCAGCATTTAGTCAAATCCCAAATGAACCGTCCTGCATGCCTGCTGAAATATAATTCAGTGACAAAGTATCAGGGCTACATACTGTTTCTCATACCCATGACAACATCTTTCTGACAGCAGTTATGAGTATTGAAAGCAATATTATCATCACCTCGCCTTGTTTATAAAAACTGTTTATAATTCATGTGTTTCTGATGCAATGCAGTTAGATGTAACGGTTGTACGTTGTATCAATCAAATATTAATTAGTCTAAACAAAACAAATTAAACATTCAGGATGCAGATATCATTCCAAAACCTGGTGTAATGTGAGTCTTTCCACACCAGTGATGGCAAGAATTGCAGCCTATCAGATCACATGGTATCTGATGTTTATTATGCAGTTATGCAGAGTGTCATTTTAGACCAATGAGATTTCTCTGTGGGTTGGGTGATGTAGCATAGCACAGTACAAACACAAAAACCTCGGACGTATCATGGTACAGTATGGAATACGTTTTGTCAGATTAGTGAGACATCCTTGCATTACGCTCTTTGTTGCTGTATTAAGATCAATTTGACAATGCACAAACATAGACTAGTTGATCTTTGCCAGTACTGCAAGACAACGAGCGACAAGCTCAGAGGTGAATCAACAGCTCTCAGGTGAGTCAGTTTCACAACCCCGTTCACCTCACAAGATGTTCCTGCTCAGGTGTCACATGGGCAGAAGAAGCTACAGTAACACTGACACCTTATGCATATGAGTTCAGCTGATATATGTCACCTCTGCTATGTCAAACAGAGGGAAGTCACAGGTTAGCATGGCCTTCATCACTAACGGCCTCTAACCTGGCTGTCTGGAGACTTGTCATACTATTGTTGCTCTGACAACAGCCCGGTGATCTTTCTCAGCTTGTGTTGTCTCTCTTTCCCAAGCAACAAGCTGTCGGTAGGAGCTAGCGTTGACAATTCTTCTTCTGCCTGAACATTTCAAAGACGTTGCATCTTTGTCAGTGTTTTGTAAGGCTTCCTGACTATTTATAACAATGCTCACAGTCAAGGTAACTGGTGAAAAATAGATCTGTCAGGAGCTCGGTGTGATTTTATGGGACACTATCAAACACACTGTGACAAAAAAGTCTTGGCAACACTTTATAATCCCAAAACATAATTTGTTGTTTTTTCAGAGTTTAGGGGACTTAATGGAGTTTGTGGTAATATTTTGTTTCAAGTATCAAGTTTGTACTCTTACTGTACTTCAACAGTTGTCTCCATGTCTATTTTTATTCTGATATTTTTATTTTCTGTTTTTCATTCTGAGGTGTAAAATTAATATGGATGGCAAAGCTCAGGTAATTTGACCTTGAGTTTGAGTTTTGAGTGTTGGAGTTATATTACAATCTCAGAATTGTGACTGAAAAGCATTTCAAGAATACTGGTGAATACTGATCTTTAAGAATACTGCCGTCTTGTTTGTCCTCAGGAAAATATCAGAGAAGCCTTAAAATGTCCATTTGCTTTGTGTCTAGAACACACATGAGAAATTGAAGTTACTCCCATAAGAACAATCACAAATATGTACATGTAAAGTTTAAATATAAAGAAATGTGAAAAGCGACTGTTTTAACTCATGTTAAAGAAATCTGTTAAAAATAACTGTGATAAAAAGTGAACTGAGAATCATTCAATCAGCTTACAGTGATAATTTAGTTGAAAATTCTCAACTAAAAAAAAAATTCTCCTGCAGGTTAAATGGGGTATCAGTATGCTTTTGGAAAACAAATCAACTCATTTTCATTTTTCATTCACATAGATAGTGACTAAAAGCTCTAATGGGTATAAACAGCATTCAGGTTTTCAGCTTTCAGCATTGTCCATTGCCACCAGGTCTCAATAATCCAGAAATGGCAACATGTCTGTGAGCCCATTGATGCTGGACTTCAAACTTAGAAAATGGAGTAGCTACATAATAAAACACAAAACTGTCTCTGGATCAGCTATAACATTTTGTTTCTAATGAACTGGGACTAGAGTAGGTGATGGTTTTGAGAACAATGGCTCCTGGTAGTAAAGGAATGGATCAGGAAAATATGTTAGGAAACATTAAAGGTCCCTAAATTATTCAATGGCTGGTCACGGTTAGAAACAGCATGATATCTTGCCAGTATGGATCATCTGCTGCTTGCGTGGGGTGTCCGTATAGATTCCCAGTCACATTAGCCTGCACTCATCAGCTTAAATTTATACAGCCAGCTTCTAAACTCTCTTTTGGGGGCATTTTAAGCCACTTTTGGTGACAAACATGTCTCTGGTATGATTCACAAACTTCTTGCTCTAACAAGTTTGGAGAGAAGATAACTTTTAATGACTGAATAAAAACCGAATGTTTGAAAGTGTTTTAGACCAATTGTGCAGTTTATACCCGTTCCATTAGAGGGAGAAATGGAGAGAGAGAGAGAGAGAGAGAGAGAACTTTTGCAGGTTTGCAGGAATAGAAAGTGTGTGCATTATTCACTAAAGCCGTGGGCCAAATTGGGGTTGGAGTTGTCATATTGCTACAAATGACAATAACAGCCAGCAGTTACCTTCAAATAAAAAGACTATGAAAATGGTCTGAGCAACAAGCCTTTTAAAGCAGCAAAACATTACATGGCTTCTACAGCTCTTGTTGTTTACTGTCTATAACTGCAGCAGCTGGTGGTTCGGAGAAAGTAATTGTAAATTTGTGAAGGAGATTGTTTGCAGAGAAAAGAATGCTGTCTATCCGGCGCTCAGCTTCTGGCTTAAAGCTTTTATGATACTGTACAGCAAAGTTCTGACAGCTTTTCTCCTCCTCTGTCACTCTATGTCTGTCCAACTTTTTTAAAAAATCTTTGTGATTTTTTTGCCTTCTGAAAACATCTTACAACAACATCTGCCTCAATTTTAACCACATTCTGTAGAATACAAAGATTTATAAAGCTACACACTGCAGTGCAGACATACAGCATGTCACAGTCCTGCTGTGCTCTAGTTTTTAAGTTGTTTCTGGTTACCTACAATCTCAGCTTGTATTTCTGCTTGGTTTTTAGACATCTCAGCCTGGGTGAAGAAATGTCACCAAACCATCTCTCAAGCTTCTTATAATCTTAGTCGGTCTGTTAGTTGACCATAACATTTCAATTCAGCTGGTCTGGACAACACTAACTTTTTGATGACCGGCTATCATCACTGCCAACATCTCAATGGGCACCTGGTCACTTCTGATAAAGCATCTGGTAAGTGAATAAATATAAAGGTTTACTGTCATACAGACAGAGCTGATGGAATTGTTCTTGTGTCTTTCATATGATGTTTCTGTGAACATCTGAAGTAAGAACTGGGACAATCACTAACATCTTAACATAAGACGTTGCCCCTGATGTTTATGAGTATTTGAATGACATGCATAGAATCAGACAGTGTACATTTATCAAGAGGACGAGTCATAATCTGTCTTCTTAAAGACATGGCAGAATAATTAGTCCATCACCTGTACTGACTGTACATACACGACTCCCGTGTTGGTGAGTGTCTGATGAATGTACATGGATGGCACTGCATCATTTTGACAGGACAGCGGTTACATCGTCCTCTGTATAATATTAAACATTCATTATTCTCAATTATGCTTTAATTCTAGGAAGATATGACCACCCACATGGGAGAGAGTGATGGGTGGTCTGCGCGGGTTCGACCCACTGAACCCAACAGCTGTCACCATCAGCATGCCAAAATCAGGAAGAGAGTTATGACATTGTGTCTCTCAAGCATGCAATCTGTCCCCCAGCCCGCATTCCTCATCCAATAACATTTTTACAAATCACTGCTCAGCTTGAGAGCAATTCATTTTATTTTTGTCGCTGGGGGAAAAGCATTTTTATGCTATTAAAACTAAAAAATCAATAGGAGAAGCTTTTTCATTCTCTTCATCTGGAAGGAGAACAGGCTTGCACAGCCAGACTTTTGACCTGCGGCATAATGTCTGGTTCACACTGATGATTTTTCTGGCCAAAACATGCACACTTAGGCAGGAAGAGACTGCCTGCCTGACACGTGAAGTGACCAATTACAGCCTGTCATGAAACAAGATACAAGAACACAATATGTTGAGGGACGGGTTTACCTGAAATACTTTTATCACATTTATATTTTACCACAGTAATAGTCTGACATGACCAGATAAATAAAATTCTGGTTTTGCAAAACACATAAAAGAACTGTAGAAAATGTCTGCAGTCTTCCTCAAACAAAGCTCTGTCTATCATTTAAAAAAAACTGGATGCCACTAACCTGGAAAATTTTGGTTAATTCAGTGATTAATTCTTTCTTAAAACTCTATTGATCTTGTATATCTGACTTTGGAATCTGACTGAAACTGATGACTGCAGCCAGCATTTGCAGCAATTTGACTGTGCAATATGCATCACACAATGTATAAAAGGACTGTGGGTATCTTTGGTTTGTCTAGAAGGAATCTAGAAGTCTAGAATCTAAAATAGAATATAAACACATACATTTCAGCAATTTTCTCTTTCCCAGTACAAGATTTTGTTTTTATTCTGGTTGCATTGCACTGAAGTTTGGGACCTGGACGCTTCCTAAAGATGTTATATATGCTTTAAGAAACACCATTAAAAAATTAATAATCATTGAGTAGAACGTCAAACAATTTTCAAAAGATTTTACTTTGCATAGGTGCCCAGATGAAATACAGAGCCTTTTAACAGAAGCGAAAACAGAAAATCAATAGAAGAACCATCCTGATTCTCTCCATTTGAAAGGAGAGAACTGAAAAAGGTAACAACTAGAATGTGTGGCAAATAAAGAAAAAAATAACCAGAGAATTGTTCAGAGTTTTGGCAGATTTTTACAAGCATCTCTGCAAAAGCATCCAAAGCAATCTCCTAAGTTTTCATCAATCACTCCAAGAATTTTGTGAGTGAAACACACACTCATCCAATAATGAGGGACATACATTACTGTCAGGAAGCTATAGAGTTAATGTATATAAATGAATTCTCGAACCCACTCCACTGTGCTTCATTATGAGTGAGCACAAACAAATTGTGTTTCTGATCAGTGCAGATAAATACAAACACGCTCGAGCTATGGTGCTCACCAACGCAACACCAGAAGGGAGGGGCTGAACGCATTCTCTGTCTTATTATGACTGCCTGATGATATTAAATATGAAGAGGAAATATATTACACTATAGCTAATTCTTTGATGCCTGACAGTTCGCCACTAGTTTAATTTTAACCATCTGCTACAGAGATGACAACAGAAACTGTTCCCACCCTCTAGTTAGTTGAGCGTAATCAACAAAGGCCCTTTAATCATGTTTGGTTAAGTGTCAGATTTGTTCTGTGTGTGAGTAAATGCAAACACAACACTCTCTGAGGAGACTGAAGTGAGAAATAAAGTGCTCACATGGGCGTCAGTCTCTACTGATCATGTTATAAGAATTGTTACCTTCTGTCACTTTTGCAGCTGAGGGGGTCTGAGCGTCGGGTTCGAGAGCCTCTGTGCAGTATTAGGATAATGATAAATTTTATACCACATTTAATCAAATCCTTTAATATTACTAGAACTATAATTGCAAAAAGTATCTCCAAACTAGTCTTAACCTCACACATGCCAATTGAAGTCATATGTTGTTTGGATGTTGGACTATAAATTGGAATTTGGTCACCTATACTAAATCCAATACACACTGGTGTCAGTTTTATTTCATTGCACAACAATTTACAATTACAGTTAAGAATTTAAAATGTCATAATTGTTAACTAAAATATTGCAACGTTCAGAAATACATTTAATTTATATGACTCTCTTGCCTTGAATAAACTAAGCTTGAGGGGCTTTCTGAGCCATCAAATATTAGTAAAAAGGAAGCATGTCAATATACAGTATTTTGTGACACCACAGGGGGCGCCGTACTGCAGTGGAGAGCTGGTAAAAGTAACGGGTGTGGGAAATGCAAATACAGAAGTCTTTAAGCAAGGTTTTACACCTCAAGACACATTATATATACATCCTGTATCCTGTTCATGCTTTAGTCAATCCCTTTAAACAGAAGTTCTTGCCTGAAGCCTCATCACCTGCCTAATCCCACACGCACTGTGAATCACGCTGCTGGCAAAGTCAAGCTGTGTAAATATATCCCTGTATGTGAGAGCGAAAAGTTCTGAACTCATGCAAATGCAGTTATAGAACAACCTGGGCATCTTCATTAGACAGATACAGGAAGAGGATAGTGCTTATTATACACAGCCCTTTACTCACATTCAAGATCTTTATTAGGTCTCCCATCCAGCTACTGAACCCGGCCTAAGAGTGAAAACGGGGTTAGGTGACAGCTGCCATCTGAAGTGAACAGTGACAGGCAGTCAGAGAAAATAAACAGATTCAAACCGTGGTTACTCATGTGAGCAGCACAATGTGTTACAAGCACATGAACTAACAGCTGCACCATGGCTCCATGACCAAAACTTGAGACTTGAAACCTTTAGAAAACATCAAGGAATTTTGGGAGATTTTTAAGATTCCAGGCCAGCAAAACGGCACAAGAACACCAACATCTACTGAAAGTGGCTGTAGAGAAGAAGTTTCTGTCAATATGACATATTATATGCTTCTGGCAGAAAGGAAGTTATGATTGACAGCAGCAGTTATGATTGACAGCATCAGATTCATTCCCATTAGAATGGCATTGTGCACAAACTCCTTCCTTACTGGAGAAATGACACTATTCACTGTTAAATAATTGATGAACATCGAAGGAACAGTGAACAAAGGCGAGTCTGAGCATCTGTGAGCACTTTCATCCACTCCTCCTTTGCACAGGTGCCTAGATAAATTGGACAGTCATTTAACAGAACGTGATTGCCTTCAAAAAGTGGGCAGGAAGCAAAAAATGGCTTATAATTGAAGTCCATTCATCACTTTTATGACACATGACCATGTCTTCATGGGTTTGACTAAAACGATGATGTCACACTGAAATTACTTCATTTGAGGGTCAAGAGAGCTCATTGGCCATCAGCCGTGATTTTTACATCCTCATCTGACCTCTGACCTTTCATTAATTCATACAGCTGTCAGATTTCCCTCCATTTCTCACTGTCTAGCACACCGCCATTTTCGCTCACTGTCGTTTTGTATTTCATGATTGATTATTGCCTCAGTGCTCATCGTTCTCGTTCTCTCTCTTCTCTTGCCCTCTATAACAGCTTCCTGTCTCACTTTTGGTGACTGGGGACTGGCAATCCAATTTATATTGTTATGTACACGCGGTGTGTTGGCAAATTGAATTGAATCTGGGACCTTGTTTTAATATTGCATGTATTCATCCTTAAAAATAGCCTGGAAGACAGATTTCCTGAGATGTGCGAACACATTCGACTCTGAGAGGCCTTAGACGCTGTCTGAGAAATAAATTGAAAAGTTTATGAGGCCTTTACTTTGTTTTTAAGTTAAATTGCTAAAACTGCATTTCACTAATTTTGCCGTTGTGGGGAAATGTAGCTTTCAGTTACTCTGCATGTAGGGAAGAAAAATATAAAATGGGATCTCTTTAATATCACTTACATATCATATATTTAATATCATCTTACAGAGAATACTCAGTTTTGCCACCTAACACCTAACTGAGAGATTGAATTTCTCATCAAATGCAGTGAATCACAACCTGTCTGGCTTCTTTTGACCCCTGATGGAGAAACACTTGTCTAAGCTATACATTCATCTAATACACACATGGTATCAACACCTGTTGCTATTACTCAAGGTCATGTTGTTGATTAAATAAATGATGGTAATTGGAGGCCTCCACTTCAAATCAAATCAAATTCAAATAAAGTGTGAACACAGCTTTAGTCTTGTACTCTGAGCTATGAAAGAGAAACTTCTGAGAAACCGTTTTCTCAGGGCTCCACAGCTGCTAAACCTCACGTCTGGTCACATGAAGATGAGAGTCAGTCAAACAAGCAGATCTGAGGCAGGAAAAGGAAGGCAGAAAAATGCTATCTTCCAGTGTAATCAGCATATCAAAAGTCGTGTTTGCACAATACACATCAGAGACGAATAAACAGAAAAACAATGACAATCACTTTGAAGGCAAATTACAGCCTGTCTGCTTCTCATTGTCACAGAACTCATGGAGGGGCTTGAGTAGAGACAGACTCAATAATATGATGACAATATAAGCAATGAAAGTCATTCCAAGTCTGTGACAAAACTGTGGATTGTTGGCAGTTCATTTCACTCGTCACAGAAACGTCCGACTGTAGACCTAAACAAACACTGGGACGTAGTTTTCTGAAGCATTCCAGGAATGTGAGTGTGAGGAACTGATCTACTGTAAACTGAAGTTATTCACCAATAATGAGTAAGGCATGACATGAGGATGAAGAGATGAAGTCATTTTTAGTTGAACTATTGCTTTAAGAAAAAAGAAAAGCAGGAAAGAGTTTGACTGCTCTCCTACAGACCTCACTTACTGCCCAGAGCTTTCAAACCATCATGACACCGACAGAGGGCCAAAGGCTCCGCGGGTGCTGGAGACACTCTGTATTTTAAGACACAGAATTTCTTCAAGATAAACAAAAGGGCAGCAGAAGAAGCGGAAAAATAATAACTTTCAGGTTACAGCAGGTCCGTTGCCATTTAAATCAAAAAGGAAACTTGAGATCTTGTTTCTGCTGCAGTCACATCACATGAGAATCTAAATAAAGTGTGAACTGTTTGCACTATCAGCACTCGACAGGAACGAGCTGTCATTGAACAGAACAGAATATTCTGAAAAATCACATCTCGTTCTGACACACATTATTCATTCTGCTTTCAGTCATTCAGATAAGTGTTGCGCTTGTGTGTACACAATCAATTCCAAATGGTAAATCTCACTTAGTTACACATTAAATGCAGTTACATTTCTCACATATTGGTTGAGTCAACAGTAGTTCACCAACGACCAACAAAGAGAATTCTCAATGATCACTCTAGTTTTTAATGAATGTATGAGAGAGAAAGAGAGAGAGAGAGAGAGAGAGAGAGAGAGAGAGAGAGAGAGAGAGAGAGAATGTGTTAAATGGATGAAGTACATCACTGAAGTACATCCCTCAGATTACACTCATACATACATATTTCTTCCTGAAACAAACTTTACATATACATATATAGATTTATCTACTGAAGTGAGAATCGAAATATGATGAAACTGAGAGGTTTACTGGAAAAAGTGAAAACCTACTCGATTCCCAAGATGTGACGTGCATTGAGGTGAGAAATATAGTCTACAAGATCCACTCGACTATACTGGACACAATTTGCAACTGAACATACAGCCTGACTGGAAGTTTAAGATCTCAGTACAGTCTCATGAGGGTATATCACCTGAGCATCTGTTATCCTGGACCTCAGAAAACCTCTTATCCTGATATTATCCTCTGTTTGAATAATAGATAAACAGAAGTGGGGTTAACCGAAATGTGTGTTACTATATATTAAATACACTTAATTATTATTACATAGTTATTTTTGAGCCTAACTCCACAATAACCATTGTTAATCACTGAACAACATTCACCAATACTGAATGTTTGAAATGATGTCTAAGAGCTTCTGTATGGTGTAGTTCAGTGTCTCTCATCTAGGGGTCTGGTACCTTAACAAACTGGGGTTGAGAAGCAATGCTGTAGTGCATGATTTACAATAAATATTACCCTAAACTTTTGCCAGTTCAGAACTGGAAATGACAAGACTGAACCACATTTCTGATGCATTTCTGGTGAGATTAACAGTAAAAGTCTGAGTCCTCTTTCAGTGTGTGGAAAAGAGCTTAAAATACCTGCAAAACAATACAAAAACAGAAGACAGAAAATCATACAAACAGCACAAGAATAAGAAGAAGCATTTACAACTCCAGCATGAATCTTTAGGCTCGTGTACCTGACACAGACCTCTGAAAGAGTTTAAACACAAGAATGATGTTTCAATGGTGCAGGATAAAAGAAATTTGTGTGACGTTTCCTTATGTGTTGAAACATTCATGCCCGTCAGATCACATCCAGATCCTCCAACAAACCACCACCCAAAACATTCTCCAGCTGCTTGATTCACCTCCCACAACCTCAAGATGTTTTTGATTTATTTTCATTACATCTCAAGTTCCCTTGTTTGAAAACTCAAGAGTGGCTGTCGCCATGTCAACCAAAGAGCTCCAGAAATTAATTAATCACGTATGAAATGATATGCAAACATGTTTTATCAAAAGCACAGCAGATTTACAGCGTGTTTGAAAGAGGCTGCAAACAAAAAGCTCTGGTATTCTACAGGATCTGTGCTGTTTCAGATAAACCCTCTACAAACATCTAAATAAAACACTCTATTAATTGATGTCAGAGCATTTTTGGGATATGTTATTTTCTGCTTTTACACATTTTTAAGTCGACTAAATGTGTCTTAGGTGCTGTATACTCTGAAGAATAAAGACTGTTGCAGATCAGAACATAATTCATAATATGATTAAATTAAATTTGCACAGCTTCCTTCCCAAGTGCATTCCAGAAAACTGTCTATTGGATACTATTAAAACATCCACAAAAATCCACATGAGACGTGAATTACTGTAAATGTACTGTATTTGACAGGCATTGTCATAACATCGTATCACTGCCATCAATCATAAAGTCACGAGTCATGTTTCATGGAGACACTGTAAAATTCACGTCTAAAGCACATTATATATATATACTACTAAAGGTTAATGAACATCACTATAAAATTTTATACTGAAAAAGAAATACAATAAAAACAGTAGTACAATATAAAGACCCAGCAAACCACACAAAACAGATCAAATTAATCTGAAGCTATTTAATCATTTTGTGATTATCGTCATCATCTTATAACAGTAAGCTCTGCACTTTGCTGTCTAATAGTAGCATCAGATTATAAACTTTCTGTTTTCAAACTGTTTTATTTAAATTTGTGTTTTTAATTTAATCTACATTTACATTTAGCAGACGCTTTTTTCAAAGTGACATGATCTACATTACTGCACAATTTTTTCAATATATTTTTGTAAGTAGCTGTGTCAGGTTTGGGTCCATAAAAGACACATCTACAACAGATCTTGTAAAACTCACATTGGTCGACATCAACCGTACATAAACCCTTTTCTATTATCCATACTGCCATATTACATAAGATCAAATGAAACACAGAATGAACAAATCTCACCTCTTTTTCTCACTTCTAAACATAAAGGGTAAATAACTGCTTTTGACATCTGTCTACAGTAAGCACTGAAGCCATAAAGATCATTTAAAACCTACTGCTTCCACTAAAAACCCACAGATAAGTTGACTGATCTCAGGTCAGCAGCTACAGTGACTTGCAGAGCAGGTTTGCTGCAGAGAGTCTGGGTAGAGAACTCATGTTAAATTCATATCTCAGCTGAAAGAACACTAAGCAAATGTTTGTCAAGCTTCTCACATAGCACCAGATCTTCAGCATTCATCAATATCTAATCACGACACTGATGAGTGAGGAGTGTCCACATGAAAACATCTCCTCATGATCACTGTAAATGATCAAACTGATTTTTAAAAACATTCATGCCATGTAGTCTCTCAGATAATATCAAGAAAAAAATTACATTTTCAGCTGGTTTTAAATGCATAATGGTGCAGAGGTCAACATGTCAGCACTCACTCACACTGTCACACACTCGCCCGCTCATCGTAATGAACACACTGGTGAAACATGTTTCTACTGGATGGTGCTTCTCAACACATCTCTCACTGAGCGTCAGTAATGACAGCTCAGATGCACCTCTCCATCCTATGACACGTGGGCCGTTCTCCACAGGGTTCTGGCGTCGTTTCAAGAACAGCTTAGAGGAGCTCAGCAGATGAAGCTGCAGGTCATTAATAAACACATCAGCTGGTATTAGCTTTGTAATAATGCTGGTTGGGCATCCGTGGTGTTCAGATCACCATCCATGAATCGGTTCATCTCAACACACAAGAGAACCTGATGTACACGTGGTGGAAGATTGTTAAACCACCTGCTGTGAGTCACTTCCCAGTGCAATTATTCTGTATTTATACTATACCATCAAAAAGTACACAAATATGCATACATATAAACACACAACTGTTCAAAAGTTATGAGTTAAAAGTTATGAGTTAAAAGTCACTCAACAAAGGAGCAACATAAAAGAGTTGCTTATATGTTTAAAATTAATTTTTAAAAATAAGATGAAGTACAATTGTGGTGAAAATGTAATATATGTATAATTGCACAAAGTATAATTGTGCCAGCATATTTATTTCTGACAGAAATTTACAATTTTATTGAAAAATGTAAGATTTAGACCAAATGATGATGACAAAGCCAATAAAATCACTCTGATGGGGTTTGTGTGATTTAATTATGGCAGCTCATGGACTTGTGTAGAAACTCTTGACTTATGTGATAAGAAACAGAAACACACTTGAGTGGTCAAATATTCACTGCTGCTGTTGACAACGATCATTATTAAAACAATATTTCACAGATTCAAGTTCACAAGTAAGGAACATTTTTATGCTTGTGTTTCCTTGTGTTTCCAGGTATGACTGAAGAATCCATCACACGTGCAAATCAAACATACATTCAACAACCATCACTCATACATGTGTTCAAAAATAATTCATGAGCTATAACCCTCAATTTACAGACAATTCACCAAGGTGATGACTCTTGTGTGTCATTGTGTATCTGTTACAGTTTATTCTGAGCTGTGTTTAGGATCTGACGTCTCTGTAAAGCATTCCATATTGATTTCCAACAAACATCAAGCAAAATCTAATGGATTAAAAATACCAGCAGCCCAATTTTCCAGCCCTGATATGAAACACGCCTCGACTCTGCACCCCATACAAATTCACCGTGCACCCCTCATTCATATGCTTACTTTCCCCCAATCATTCAGTCTGAGGCCCCATGACACCTCACCTCGTACCAACAGCCACCTCATCATTTTCACAGATATATTGTGGGAAGGTAAATTAACATTTGCTTTTGCCACATGATCTCTTTGTAGATTTACATAAATGTGTTTTTTCAGTGCTGTTACTGAATTATGCATGAAAGAATTTTCCTTCACATGCTGCCCAGATATTCTGATCAGCATATTTTAGACATTCATTCATTTCACATTGTTTGGCATTAATATGCATCAGTCTCACTGATCCTAACATGCCACAACAGATACTAGCCCTCTCTCTCTCTCTCTCTCTCTCTCTCTCTCTCTGTCACTCACTCACTCAAATCCTCACTCGCTTATTCACCCTGGATAAAAAACATCCTAGAGAGGCACATTATCCAGATTCAACAGATATTCTGTAAATGATTTACATGTAGCTGTTGTACAAAATATAAAGACGGTTCTCTGCACGTGCGTTTAAACTCGTGGTAGCAAATCAGAAAACTCAGAAATCTGTCTGAGTCAACAAACAGAACGATTACAGCACAATCAGACTGAGGTGCTCAGAGACCTCTTGAGTCAGAAAAACAGGCCATATGTCACTTTCTGCTGAGCTGTCTGGAACTGTTTAAAGAGTTTCCAGGGTAAAGAGATTGACTCTTTTCTGGATAACATGCTCTGGGTTAGCACAGGCAATGGGTTTTAGACCTGGAGAAAGCTCTGGATTTCTTGGGTCAGGCACTGAAAGAAAGCCAAAAAACAGAACGGCTGTTTTTTCTTAAAATTCTCACATGGTGCACTAAACACCAAAGCTGTTAACGGTTTGACATATCTGGACTTTTCTGCGAGGGTTTATCAAGCTTAATATGAAGCTCATGTATGCTGCACAAACTAAACCTTCTCATACACACACGGGTGTCAAATTCACAGCACTACAGGAATTTAAATCTGTCTAAATTAAACTACAGGCATCTCTATAGAGACCAGAATATTATAGAGATTTAGGGGCGGATCTCTTTAACAATAGTCCAGCAACCACCCAGAGCACCCTAGCAACCGCCTGCAGTATTGAAGAAAGCATTCTTACCTTAGCAACAATACAGCAACATCTCAGCACCTTGACAGTGACTCTGCAGAGGTAAACATCACTCATAATTTCTGTAGAAAACATTACAAATCTAGCTATACATTATTTTTGCAGAAAACAAGTATAGGATTAAGTATCACACAGGTGTTATCTTTCATCCACTGTTAACATATAATACATTTAAATGGTTATTAAAGTACACATTCTGCTTTCAGTTTTTGCAAATGATGCTAATAATAGCACATAGGTTACACGCTTTAAGGAAAACTAATGATTTTTATTTATTTATTTATTTATTTACAGATAACAGGCTGATAAAGACTATCAAAGCAGAAATATTTTGTTTTTTAATTTCATATGTTTTAGTTTGTACCCTCGCCTTAAATCACTTAAAAAGAAAGTAATAAGCATGAGGTCTCGAGTCCACATTTGAAGCATATAAAATCATATTGAAATGTGATTTTAATTTGACACCTCTCTCCAGTTTTGGCCTCTTTGAATCACCACTGGTAATATCTCATCTTCCTCCTCTTTCAACTTCCCTCAAGTCTTACGTTAGATGGCTTTTTATACACCTTTCAAAGAAGCAGTTTTTAATGTATTAAAGATCAAGACTCATATTCCTCCCTTATTTGAGGTAATATTTGTTTGAACTCAAGGCCAAAAATGTGGCTAATTTTGGAATTAAATGGATCCAGACAGAACTAGGTCTTGAAAACCGATAACTAGTTTTATTCTAATGACATTTGCAATCGCCTGCAATGCAGCTGTACTGCCCGTCTGAAGACATAATTCTGAAGACATGAATTGCTGGTGTTGGTCTTTGATCTTTGATGCAGGTCCTGTCCAGTAGAACTGCTACCAGACCCGACCCAAGCTTGACAGAGCCCACAAACTGTTTCACGCTTCACTCTCAGATCTGTAAACCATTAAACAAATATCTTATTGTAAATATTTCTATGTAAATATTTTTATCATTTTATTTTTAGCAAAACTCCCAGCTATAAGTCAGAACTTAGCAACCTGCTTGGAAGTTATTTTGGGTTGGGTGTTAAAGTTTCACAGTACAGCTAAACATTGGATGCCACAGCTAAAATGACTAAAAAATCAACTGCTTATTCTTGACTTTTGGTGACATTCAATAAATATATATCTTGACTTTTGAAATATATATCTTGATGTTTTGTATCTGAAATGGGTGTCATTTGAACCACCATGTCAACAAAACAGCCAACTGTTGCCAAGAAGATAAAAAAAAATACAACTGAAACAGAAGCTCAGTTAGATCTCTCTCTCACATACACACAAAATCTGGGTGACATAAGAACTGAACATGCGTTTCTAAGCTACATCTACAAGAACTGAGTATCTGATGGCACATTTTTTAATTTCTTCTCGCAGATTTTACATGAAGTCAGATGCTAAGGGTGATGTTATGAAACTTAATCAATGTTGATGTGAGCAGTTAATGTTCTTTCATTCCTTCAAAGATGACAGGCGTGTAAAATGAGGATCATTCAGATGAACGCTACCCTGCTGAGGTGAGGAGAGACCCTCTGACTTTGAAGAGTTTATCTTTCTGAGGTGAACTTCACCATCAGAGAACTTCAACATGCAGAATCACCCCCGACTGCATGACACACCATATGCCGGAGGAAAACGTGTTGACTGTACATTGAAATGTTTAAATATGATGCAGATTCAGTAAATTGTGTATTCTACTTACTGCCCTTGTCAGATCTGCGGGGGTCCTCCCTGTGACATCACTTCCTGTTTTTCTTGGCATGACAAATTACTTCATGTAATTTCACAAAAAATAATTCAGTTACTGACACCATGTAGATATGCACATGATTGGTTTATTCAAGGAAGGAAAGAATCTAATAACTGGGTTGTTATTGTGATAAAGCATGTAATATTTGGCTAGCTGTGAAGAATAATCTTCAATAGGTCTGTTTGTTTTCAAAATCTATGATGTTGCCAGTGAGGCAATTGACCTCGTAAATTTTACCCTAAAGCAGGTCATACATTATCTGCTGTATTTAATGCAATGGGCATATTTAAAAGACATGCAAGTACTCATGCAGCACACAAGAGCACAGAACAGGTAAACAGTACAAGTCAATGTCATGTGATTTCCTACAGTGTCATTACACTGAAATTAGTCTTCTTGTTTTCATACTCATTTTAAATTCTAGATTAATAAAAATGAATGCGTATGTAAAATGTGTTTATTCAGCTGCCATCAGCTGTAAATGATTGGAGGAAAAAGGTTTGTTAATCTATTGTGTTAGTTAATCAGTCTTGTGTGAGTTATGAATTATGTATGATCATGTACGCTAAATGCTTCCATTGGTTCCGTTCAAACACGGTGACGTGAACAAAGTGCCACGTAATCAATTAATTTGTCATTGTTTATTAATGTAAATAAGTTTAATGTCTCTCGCTCCACAGAACCGTAAGAAAAAAAAATAAAAATTTAAAGTTATTTTCTTTAACAAATTTGAAGGTTTGAATCGCTCCATTCATGCATTATTCACTGTTTGTGTTGCATAACTAACCTGCCAAATATTTCAAAGGCTGCTATTAATTTCATCTCTCTCTCTCGACTCTGTTGTGTGGTGAAGCACAGGACTAATGATGCATTATGTGCATGATGAAGAGAGAGAGCAGGGAGCAGATCTGTGGGGGAGAGCTCACCGGGTCATTAACAGAGCAGAATGGACTTCTGTGAGGTCTGCAAACACACCAATTTTTTTAAGAGATGTTGAGGTTGTATTTCCTAAAATTAAAAGAAAATAACAGAAAATTACATTTTTGCATTGTGACATGTTTATCACAAGTTATTATTATAACGCATACTATATAATAAATTGCACAATAACACACAATTTAATGCAAATTACTTTACTAAGAGATTAGATTATTTTTGCACTACAGTTATTAAAATTATTTTAATAAAATGGTTAATTTACATGAAATTAATGTTACAACAGGTTATAAAAATTATATTTTACTAATTCTTAAGAAAAATAAAGTAAAATATGACTTGGATATTCTTTTGTGAGATTCGCCCAGTTGAATGAATTGATTTAATGAAAATCTGCATGCATTTATCAATTATGACTTAAAGAGACTTGTGCAAGGACTGATGTTTAAATACAATTTGTCCTACATTATATCTAAGATTTCAGATCAGATGCATCAGATGAACAGTCTGGGAAGACTTTCACATCAGCAGAATTTCCTGGAAAATTATAAATAGTTCATCATGTTTCATTCTATAACAAAATGTATATACAATAGTTCAATCTATTGGCAATCTGCCACTCTCTAAAAACATCTTAACATCTTAGGAAATTTAACCTCTTAAGTAAATATATGTTATTAAACTGTATGGATAAATGTGCAATTCTTGCCTATGACAGTGTGTTACACCGACTGCTTGGAAAATAGAATGGACCCATAATGTAAACTTTGATGAAACTCACATGTTCACATGTTAACTCCCTTGTTGGTCATTAGAGAGACAGAATATATGAATATTCCACAGGTCAGTCAAAAGCTTACCCACTGTACAACAAAAACACAAGTCATGTGAGACGACCGAGATCAGAAACAAATATGATTATTTCAACATAATAAATGCTTTATTTTCAATATATTGAGATAAATGTCTTATAAATAGTGAACAGTGCATGAGAGTTCACTTCAGTACAGGATGCAGAGCTTCAGATCTGTGAGGTAATTAAGAAACTGACTCTGGACACACTGTTCCATTTTTAGGGGCCAGAGGCTTTAGCTGATCGTTCACAGTTAATTAAAGTCATGAACAGCACATGCATGTCGTCTTCTGCTACACTGCATATTCTTATATAGCATTATATAATATTATATATATTATTATATATTATTTTTTCTGTAATGTATGTTAAGAGTTCATCATTTCCCAAAATGTTCTCCTAAGGGAGTCAACTTCCATTTTCTAATTCTATATCCAGCTGTCTTCCACAGAGAGACACTGGAGTCCAGAGTCAGTGGAGTTTATGCTTGTGGTCTGTCTCAAACATACATTGCCTACAGAAGTTTAATAATTACATTTAACATGTAAACCATGACAGAGCTTCAGAGCTTTTATCACTTATTAAGAACAACAGTCTAAAAACAAGTCCCATAAGACTACAGCTGTTCTAAATCCTTGTGTGTGTGCTTGTTTACTGCCTCTAAGACAACTTCATAGGCAGTGACTTTGTACACTCAAGGTTAAAGAACTCGCTTGTATGTTTCTCCCCTTTAACACATTGACAGTGTAATAATAATTTTTACACTGTAATAATAATTTTACACCCTTACCCCAAACAATAATATAATGTTGGTAAAAATCTTGAAGCAACAGCTCCAGACAAATAAAAAAAACACTCCAGAAGCACTCCAGATTGGACAAACATTTGTGGTCATGTACCTTCCACAGAAGATGTATTTATTTAAATATCTTTATACTGTGAACCAGCATAACAAAAAAAAACACCAACCCTGCCTTTAACCATTAATAAGCAGCAACAACAAAACTGGATTAACGCACATGCAACTAATGATTCAAATTTCCATGTATTTCATGTACAATCAGTTTTGATGAAAAAAGAACCTGGTATTTATAAACTGTTAAAATAAAATCTCACATGGTGGCCTCCATCCCTTTATAAAATTATTCCCAAGTTTAATTGTGAACGCTTAGCTGAACAGTTGTACTGTCTGCATGGCTCTAAACAGCTCCGGTTACATACAGCCACGGTTTCATTTTCAACAAACACAATTGTGCAGAGAAGCCCCACATCCATTGATTTCCCTGGCCGGCGTGCTGAGACGCCTAATAAAGAAATTGACCTCGCCACGAGAGGACAGGTTGAGTGAGAGACACTCAGGCCCCATAAATCTGTCAATTAGACACAATCAGTATAATCAAGAACAACATCGGCCTTGTAAACAGCTCACTGTGGTTTGATTTGGGAAGCCCTCATGAGAGCTAATAAGTGGAAAGCTTACATAATGCCTCCATTTCCTTGTTTGCATTTTTTGTAATTTTGAAATGTGACTGTCGTTCAGAGAGCTTTACACAGTGATGCATGTCTTTCAAAACGCTTCGCTTGTCAGATTTTACACACGGTATAAAATCTGAAAGTGACACACGGGAGATCTCATAGGAAAGAAAACAACAAGTTAGGTCCTTTAAATATTATAATTGTTTTCTCCTAGACAGCTGTAGTTCATCACTGCTTTCTACTACAGGTGATAAAGTAAAATATACTGTTATCATTAAAAAATTCTGTGAAATACTGCCCACATGACTCCTGTTTGTCAACAGTTCTCTCATTTGCCTTTAGATTTTTTCTCCTAAGGAAATTTTAAACATTTGAAACTTAAATTAAACAAAACTGAGTTGAAAACTCTAACAGACAATTAACTGAGGCTGTGAAAAATATCAATCAGTCTTTCATTTAGAGTGAGCAAGAAATAATGGACAGCGTGTGAAAAACCACAATTTCCTCAAAATCTGTCAATGAAATGTCCTTATGTCACACATTACAAGAGACTGCACGCACACAGCCGTACACACTCAGCTAGTGAGATATCTCACTAACTAAGATATCTCACTACACATGAGAAACTTATTTAGTCGAAGAACTTTCCAAGAAAGTTTGGATATCTCAGTGGGGTAAAGCAGGGAAAGAGCTATGGGGACAAACTTCCAAGTTTAAAAACTTCCAAAGAAACTACTGAACACGATTTACATTTCATACGTCTTATACTCGGGATAAAAGACTAATTAGCAATTGTGACTTAACTTGAATTCAGAGGATTAGGAGCCTAATACTAGTTTAATAATAGTAGTTCATGGGGAAACCTGCTCTGCATCATCTCACGCATAAAGTCTCAAAGTTCTTAAACTGTTGGAGGGCATTAAGCTGTTCCTCTACCATTTTGTCAGTGGTTTACGTTATGTATATTCCCCTAAAGCTTGTAATTTGTGACAACAGTCTGCTAAACCCAGTAGAACAGGTGCTATCTTGTGTGCTTTGCAAATGAGATTTGTTGAATATTAAAGAGGGGGCAGTCAGCTCAAGGTAAACATATTGCCAACATCAGTGTCTCCCCGAGGTTTTCTCTGAATGTTTAAAACTTACATCAGGATAAAGTGTTTGACTTTTAATCTTTATTATCACAGCAGTGTAATGAGATTACACATCAGCCCGTGCATGCTTAACACAACCACCCACAGAATGAAAAGATACTAAAACTGATTTTGGAATAAGCTGGACCTAATATTCATTTGTTATAGTCAAAGAATCTTCATAATAACTTATTTTAAATGCTGATGTGATACAGTTGAGTGCAAAGAGACTGAATTGTGGTTCAACATATTATTCTGGATTAATATTTTTTTCACTCTTCCTATCATTTCATGCAGGACGTAATTCTGCAAAATATGGTGTTGAACACATTAGGGGGAGGGGATGAATTTCTGATGGCGTTGTTTATTTTCATGTGTTGTTTGTGGTGTTCACTGAAGGAATTATGTAAATTAGGTCATGAGAATCACACTCACAAATTTAGTACTGATCACAATTTGCAAGACACAATTCCCAAGTTTTCAGGCCGGTTGTGACTGCAAAGCTTCACTGCCATTATTCAGCTCTTACAAAATATAACACACGTACACTTGACTACACTGGCCAGCTAAATATGAGCTGGTATTTTGATTGATTGAAAACAGACACAGACATCAGACATAAAGTATTGTGGTAAAATTTAGAGCTTTTAAGTGACACAATATTGCAGTAAATTATGTACAGTAGCATACAGTATATACAGTAGTTTTAAAATACAGAACTACTGCAAATGTGACAATCATGATGGTGATACTAAAACAGAGTGATTGAGTGGCGCTCAGATAACAGATGGAGTCTGCTGATTTTTATGTGCTGTAAACTATGAAATGTATTTCAGCACAGATAGCAAGTGCTGCACCTCACAGCTTATTCTGTTTTTACACATCATTGAGTCGCCAGTGGGGCGCTGTGAACTCTGACTGATTCAATTGGATTTTCAGATGTGAACGCTATTGTACAGAAGACTAAATACAGACAGTGGTGTAGCTGTTTAGACACCAATGCTACACTCTCTCTGAGTTACGAGAAAATGATACTCCGAAGACCCGAAATATTATGAATTTGAAAATCTTAAAGATTTATAATATTTATTAAAATATTAAGAACACAGAAAGATTAAGTGAGACCAGCTCTTTGTTTTGACAAGAAGGCTGAGCTTTCACAGGCCTAACTTTATCTGAAGAGCAAACTCATCACCTGCCCGACTGCAGATCCTAACTGAAGTGAGGACAAAAGAGAAAGCATGCATTTGTGATGTCAGCACATACACTCAGACTGTGCATCAGCGATCAGTTATCATCATACCCCAGTGTGCACCAAACAAGACACATCCAACAGATTCTTTAAAAAGCTTGAAGCAGCGTGATTCCCTTTCAAGATTTTTTATCGGGGGAAAGAGAGGCGAGGCTGAGTGAATATGAACAATGTGTGTGTGTGATGTATTATTTCTGATAGTCTGAAAGAACTTCCGTTTACACGATGAGGACCAGCACGGAGAAGTTTACTCTTGTTTTCCAGTAAAATATCAAAATATTCCTTAATATCTATTATATTTATATATTTACACGAGAGGCTTTTCAGGGTTTTTAAGAATTTCAGAGAATATATTCAGAGAATTGCTTCTATTTTTCTTAGTTTACTGGCAGGTTTTGACTTGTTTAAAGCCAATAAAGTAAATAAGCAGTGCTATTTTTGAAATCTTTATTAAGATGTATTCTCTTTAAATTTATTATGTACCAAAGACCTTATTTTCAATTCAAATTTTTACTAAAATGGCTGCTAAAAATACACTCTGTTATCAAAAACAAGCATCAAATCCGAAACTTTTACCCCAGAAATGTAACTCAGACCTTTGGGCCCCACTTCTATATTAAACTGAATAACACAAATATTGTTTTAAATACATCAGAAATGTCTAATTTAGGGCAAAAAAAGAACCCTAAAGAAAATTGTTTAGCGTGTTCCTGCGGGAATATCACAACAGCCATCAATAATGATATGCCTTCTGTATGATCTTGTATGTCTTCAGGTGCTGATATGTTTGCTAAGGGACAGTAAAAACACAACTTCAGTATATGTTCTCTTACAGCAGCATGTGAAACATACAGCAAAACAAACGTCACGACTGTGTTGCTCCTGTGAGTCTGCGGATGCATCTATAAACAACAAAAATAATGAACAGTAATACAAGGCGGCTTTTATATTGCATTGTAATGTGATTCTTGGCCGTGTTGTATGTTGTTTGACTGAAGCGAGCCCTCCTGTGATTGTTTTTCATGGTACAGTGCATTAATGATGTGAAGCGTCTAAAGCATGAAATCCTTCCACCGGCTGTAACATATGACTGTAGCTGCCACTGTTTGACCCCCAATCATATAGACATCTGCCTGCTAACTGGCCCAACTGTAACACATTTTATTCAGAATTATATATTTAAACAGCACTGAAACAACTTACATTTTTATGGTCTTGTTAATATCTATGTAAATATTAATTTATTGAAAATATATTTATGTAAATAACTATTAAATATTTTAAAATATGTCACAATAACAATTACAAGTAGATTTTACATTATCTTAAGTATCTATGAGTAATGTTTGCCCATGTCACAGCAATTCCAGGATATTGTGAGTGGTTGCTATGGTGTTCTTGGCAGTTGCTATGATGTTCTGGATGGTTGCTATGCAGTTACTATAGTTTTCAGGACAGTTACTATGGTGTTCTGGGTGATTGCTTAATGGCCGAGGTTAGAAGAACCCGTCCTTAAGTCATTATGATTGGTCTCTAAACATGGCTTATGTCCCTCCTGCGATTTTCTTTGCCCGTTTTGTCATCTGACCTAAGACAAATTGTAAGTCTGATCACTAGTACACCTCGACTCAACCAGCACCACAGGATGTGAGGTGTCAGTCACGTCTACAGGACAAATGATACAGTGCTGGTGTGTTATACTGTAATACGTCTCTAACCAGACACGACTGTCTGTCCACACTGACAGTGAAATGCTGTGCAATGCAGCACAAATACAGCCAATTATACCTGATGTTAATACACAATTATGTTAAGCAGTTTAACATGACATTTCACTAAGACTCAGAGTGATGATGGACAATCTGTGACTGTTACCAAAGTCAAATTCTCTGAAAGATATTTTTATTCAAATCATCACATTGCATCTATTAGGAAAGAATTTATTATCATAAGAGTTATTGAAGATGAGTCTTAGTAGAAGTTATGCTTGCCTTACCGAGAACACCAATAATAAATATAATCAAAATATATGAGGAATAGAAGATTCATACCTTCAAATCTTGACATAATCAGAACCAAATGATCCATGACTTATTCAAAGTTCTGTCAATAAAAAAAAGATTCTTTTAAAATTGTTTTAAAAAATTTTATGCAATATATAATACAATTTTACTCGATATTATTACTCGATACTATAACTCGACCAATGACCTTACCATGTTTTCATATTCTTGTAATCTATAAGATGTGATACAGCATACACTCACAAATTTAGACACTCCACCCATACAGCTTCAGGCATCAAAAGAAATCAGAAATCTGTGGAGACTCAGAGACAGACGTGGCTGAGGAGGGAAAAATGCATTTGATCACCGCCTGAGAAAACAGAAAGTGACGTTTCGTAACACGGCATCCCATTCCATAACAAATCTGAATAATGAGTGTCTAGTGAAGAAGTCTGCATACAATCACATGAAACTCTAACATCTGCTGTCCTCGAATCACTTGACTTGAAATAAAACAAGAGCCAATTATGTTGGACTCTCTTGGCCCAACATCTCCAGCATTAGTGCTGCATACACAGCTGCCCAGCAAAGTGAATGCTAGGATAGTAATAAAGCAGAGAGCTTCTTTCTTCTGGTCACTGTCTATGAATTTCACTGTCTCCTAAAAGCTCCAGCAGATGCAGACGCAGTGTTGATAATGATTACCAGCAGCCGCAGGAGGTTTCGGTCTGTTGAGAAATTACCCAATTTTATTTTACTCACAGTTTGGCTGGAAAGTGTGTAAATCAGAGCCTTGAACAGTACTGATTTTAAATGAGTTAGCAGGCAGGCTGGATTAACTTGTGATGAGTGGGGACTGAAGTTTAAAGCTTTAATCAGAGTGTTTTAATTCTGGAGCTGCTGAGAGAACGCGTGCTGTTATTGCTCTGGAGTCAGTTAGAACAACAGAAAAGGGACATCTGCTTTTGGGTACTTTTTCTTACAGACGCCCTCAGAAGCAAAAGAGAAAATAAAGAAAACTGAATTAGCGTACTGTCACAAACATGCAGTTGTGGTTAACTAAATGATCATTTTAACACTATACAGTTCATGGTTAACTGTGTACAAATCAGTAACAAATACTAATAAAATATTTTTAGCATTCTTTACCTCATATACATGAAGGTATAGGGGGCTGTTTACATTTTTGAAGTCTAGTATACTTGTTTTTTTAGTAAACATTTACAAAAGTAACCATTTTGCTAGTAATTGTGGTGTTGCTGATTTCCAATTTACATGCCCATAAATGTCACATACAAAATGTCAGCTGTGGTTGGTTGTTTTACACCTGCACAGTAACGCTTATTGTTTGTAGTCACTAAAATAAATCACACATCCTTTCTTTAAGGTAGGAACCTCTTTATTTCAACTCACCAACTGTTCAGCTTAATTCTTTTCCAGGTTTGGTTCCGGCAACCATAGAGAACCCCATCTGAGAACACAGAGAGGATGAAATGATTGTGGAATGAATGAAGATCCCAGGAGAGCCAGAAGAGTTTCACAGGGAGACACATCAGCAGAAGCTTATAGAGATGAACGTGCATGACCTCCAGGACAAACAAATCCGACCGCACAGGTTTCATTTCCACAGGATGCCTCTGTTTGTCAATCATTTCTCTAATGGATTAAAGAAAATTAAGATCACGCTTATTAAAGCAGGACTAAACCACAGAAAACTGGGCATTTGGTCAAATGTATGAATATTTATGAACAGACTGAAATATTGGTTTCTTCTGCTGATTTCACATAAATTTGATGGTCTTTGGAGGACAGATGATAATGAACAAAGCCTTTCTCCTGCTTGAACTCAAGATCAAGAAATGTTTTAATTTATCTCTTATTTAAAAAAGCATCTAATTATCACACATACTGTGATCACATGGACCTTCATCAAATATTTGTAAAAGAATATGCAAATGCATTATTTAAAATACTTGCTAAATTATTGTTAACAAAACAAATCTAAGTTAAAATAACTGTAATGAGACACAAGAGTGAATAAAATAAAGCTCTGATGTAGTTCTGAATGAGATATGAGGGAGGAGTTTAGTGAATAAAATTGGGGAAAACTTTTATGATGTTTTTATGTTGCTTTTATGGAACTCAAAAGAGCCATCTGGACATTCTTCATAATGATTTACAGACAAATGATAACCAAAGTATCACAGCATTCCTTTAAAAGTGAATGCATGACACACAAATAAATATTCAAGAAAAGACTCACTCAACCTGACTGTACCTTCAGCCGCTCTCAGACACGCTGGATCTTCAGTCACATCTGCTCCAAGCATCATGCTCGTGTGCTTCAGAACAGAGCTGAATCTCAGTTCCTCTGAGCATTCACTATGGAATCCCAGCACATCGTCCACACGCTGGGCTTGTGTGTCTGTACTTACACACCTGCTGCTGAACACTTATGCAGTAACCCACAGGGATGGTGTCTGGATTGAGCCCAGAGGAAATTAGGCAGGATTACTCACCCCTGACCACCCTTTAACCAGAACAAGGTGTTTGCAACAGTTTTCTGGCTGCTTGGTCACATTGTGTAGGATAATATTTGTAGGATGATCATACATGATTTGAATTGTAGGACCAAAAAAATCCATCTAAGATAAGTTACTGTGGTTCAGGTGTGGTTAGGGTATATGATATTCAATAATGTACAGAGCCAATTTTACCTGTCATGAGATCAATCACTATAAAGTCACAAGGAATATGATATTCTTGACACCTTCCTAAGCTATGACATCACAGGAAAGATCTAAAAAAAGGTGCAGGTGGTAAAATATTATTATGGTGAAATATATAACAAATTATTATTATTAATATTAGTATTGTCAAGAATAAAATGATTAAAAACTGATTTCATATCTTCATATCTTATTGTGTAAAACATTGAGATGTTTTAATGGCAGTGAATGGATGAAGTTACATCATCTGCCTGCAGGAGAAAATTGCTGATCCTAACTGACAAATTTTCACACCCTGATATTAACACGGGAACTGACGTCCACTGCACCTGCAGACTGTGTGATGTGGCTGTGAGCATGTCATGAATATGCTTGTATCTGACGTGAAATTCTCTGTTCAGATGTGTGATGCACTGACCGTGGCTGAGCCGTTCGGTGATATAGCCCGAGGCTGTGATATCACAGTGTCAGAAGCTCTACTGATGCTATTAATGTGTTATTGCAACCACATGCCCCCGGCAGGCTGCCGTAAGGCTAACAAATGTAGTTTCTCACCTCTTGACACCATCTGTGATATGTTAGTAACTGTCAGCAGCCCTCACAGTGGTTCAATATTATCTATTTGTCCTGCATTGACATGCATAACAAACGTTTATGAATGCTTTCTTTGGTCAAGCTCTGCTGCAGTTCATTTTATTGGTTTAGTTACCCTTTCTAACTTTCTAAAAAATAACATCTAAAAGTTTAATCTAAGCGTTTACTTTATATCTAAATGCTGTTTTGTTTGCTGGGTTTTACTATGCTGAACAGCGGCCTCTATGTTAAGTTAGAAATAATGCAGCAAATAATGCAACTGCTCATTCTTCCCACAAACTACTTCCAGAATCTGTAAATTCAGGCCCACAGTCGTCTTGTTAGCTCAGTTAATTAACAATGAGCAACACAGGAAGCAATTCTTTAATGAACTGTGTTTCCTGTGATAGCTGTTTGGAGACCCACAGCATTTTTAAAGTGTTTGCCTAATGAGAGAATATTTGGTTTGTAAGAGAATGGGCGTCATTAAAAACTTAGAAGAAACTGTGATCTAACTCTTTTTGTTCTCTCTGAATTGCTTCATAGAAGGATTCACAGTTCAGGAAGGACAGGCGAGCAGAGTTCTGGTCAGGGACTGAGAGGGAAATGCAGCTACATCAAGCAACACATGCTGTACCACTGCACCACAGTTCTCTCAATTCCATTTGGTGATGCTAGTGCTAGTGTGACATCTGTGTACAATGTCTTCTTACAATACTGCAAGAAACCCAACATCAACACTCAATAAAGCCACTTAAAAAACACTTAAAAAACCCATTAAGACTCAATCTTCTTATGATAATCATTAAGAAAAGCAGTCAGCCAGGTTTATATCTGACCTGCGTTATATTATTCTTACTCTCCTCCACTGTTCTGTAAATAAATATACATGAATATTCTCTGCTGCCTTATAAGGTAAATGAAGCTCATAAATAAAACAAACCAGCAGGCTTATCAAACAGCACCAGGAATTAAAACCTGTTTCACGCCAGCATAACCTAACAGCTGCTATAGTTATAGGTTTTGCTCTCAGATCTTCTCAGTGATTGAGGTGTGTTTGACTGATCAATTATTACATAATTAAAGCACGGAATGAAGATGTCACATGTCAAAATAAGAGAAGTCAGTCTGATGGGGGTTCATACAGCCCAGTTCTTGACATTTATTCCAAAATGACTGAAGGAATGCAGACATGCCACAAAATTGGAAGAATCAGTTCACTGGCTTACATTAACGGGTGAGATGCTAAAGGGCTGCTGTGGTGCAGTGGTTAGTGCTGCAGAAGTCACTTCAGATAACAGCAACTGCTAAATAACTACTTTGTTAGCTAGTAATTTAACCAGCTGTTGCAAGGCCCATGGCATGAGTTTACATAGCCTATATAGCTCATTTAACCCTGTATAGACAAGGAAACACTCAGCTGTGTTTTGGAACTAAATGATTTTCATTAGTCTTCATTACTCAGTTTTTTTAACAATCATCACATGTAATCACACATTAATACAACACAACTGAAACCTCTAGTGGATGTGACTCTTTTCTTGCTAATACTTTATCTCAATGCATTATGGGATCATACAGGCAATAGTGCTTAAGCAGCTCAGTGGATGTTGGGGCACAGCCAAATGTACAGTATTTTACCATATGATTACCTACCGTAATAAACTTAGTTTTCCTGCTCTCACATTACGTATGCTAGCCATGATGAAGCAGCTGGGAAGTCGCTGGATCGTGGGTTTTGGGAACAGAATGTTAATTCAAGACAACACTAGGAGGCATTACAATTCCAGCTGCTGTGTCTGAAAGTGAGACACATACAGAGAGCTCGCTGGGTAAGAAAAACAACACAGACATTACATATGCATGACTTCAGGCCTGGACACGAGAATAACATTGTAACTGAACATGTTTTCAGGACTCAATACAGTGAAGCCCTTCACTTAGTGTGAAGAGAAAGAGAAAATAAGACAAAGAAAGAAATTATCCCTCGCTGCCATGGAAACAAAGCATGAGTGTGAGTGTATGATTGTACTGGGGCTTCCACACTGGAGAGAGAGAAAGAGAGAGAGAGAGGACAAGCGATCCGATATATCCTTGTATGTGGCTCCTTCAATCTGTGAATGAAGTGCAGGAAACATCATTGGTGATACATTATCATCCTATAGGAGGAACTTTAATAGTCATGTGATTATCTATCCATCTCTTCAGTTCAAAGAGAGATAGAGGACATCTTTGAAAGGGTTTAGGTCCAATTCCCAGCCTGATATTGGAAAAGTGCTGTTATTAAATAAAGTGCTTCCTTGTAGAGTTGCCAGGTCTGCGTGACAAAAACAGCCCAACATCCAATCAACACAAACTCAATACCAGGAGTCAAGATATGTCACTCCCGAACAAGAAACACAGAATGAAGAATTTCCACTATGCATAGAACAGCTGGCCATCAACATTGCAGGAGTGTTGATATTCAGCCCAACAGCACTGTTTTTATTTCCCTACCTGTCTGTGCTCACAATGGCCCAGAAATCTGAGGTTTTCTTTGCAAACATTAATCTTGTAATAGCCCTTACATCACATTAAAATCAATTAAACAGCATATCCCATAAGAAAGTCCATCAAACTGGGCTGTTTGAATTTCTTTTGACACCCTAACAACTACCCCAAAAACCCTAGCAACAACATAAAAAATACCCTAGCAACACCCTGTCATATAGCAACCCTCTATAATAACACTCAGAACAAAACAGCAACTACAAAACAGCACCCTGGTAATGTGTGTGTGTGTGTGTGTTATGACTGCAGTAAAGTCTTTAGAGACCTTTAAAAAAACTGGATGTGCTGAGATGTGCCAGCAGGCTGACACAAGCACAATGCAGGCGCTGAGAAAGAGCTTAACCTTCACTTTCACATTCTTTCCCTCCTCCTGTTTTGTGAAAAAGCAGATGAATTTGGGGCATGTTACTGTCTATAGAAACAGACACAGAGAAGAACAGACATGCAGAATAACCGCAGCAAAACTGTAGATGCACTGTAAGTGAACTGCTATACTACTAACTTAACCAAAAACTGCACAGGCAGGGACTGAGTTCAAACAGGTTTCCTGAACTAACTCACCATCTCTCATTAGTTGGTCAAACAGATCGGCTGAAAGCCCATTGGTGGAGCCAGTGTTGCTGTGTGGCCTGGACACTCAAACAAACACAGCAATATTGTGATGAATACTTTAGCGGCACCTTTGCACATTCATCTAAAATATATAAAGAAAGTAATTTAGCATTAAAACAAATGTCAAACTTTAAACATGCTAATATTTTGGTCAGTGATAAGCATGTGTCAGCCCTGATGTGTATTAGTCAGGCATGGTGTAGAAACCAGTGCATGTGTCTGCTGCAGCATAACCGTCAGCAGGTGGAGCTCACCGCAGGGCTGGTATAATTAGCTGCGCTAAGAACTTTTCCTCTTGATGGGAGACTTCTTTTCTTTCTTGACCAGCACCCTAGAAATCAGGTCAATGATGAACTGTGTTCTTCTGTGGTAGATTAGCGTTGAGTATTTGTGTTCTTCTGTGGTAGATTAGCGTTGAGTATTTGAAAGAACACTTCTGTGGCTGACCTTTCATTGCTCAGTTGTGTTCTTGGTTATGTGTCTTTAAGTATTAAGCTTCGACAGTTTAAGGTATCTTCAGCAAAAGTCTCCAATTTCTCTTTAGAAGAAACAACTGAGATATTAAAACAACTCATTGAACTGGGGCTATGGGTTATGGATGTCTGGGTTATTTGTCAAGCCCTGCTTCAGGTTTGGAGAGCAGGGCAGCTGAGATCTTCATCATGTAGTAATCTCAATAAATGAAGCACAACGTGAAAAGAAGCACATCTGTAATAATACTCAGTGATTTATTTATGACGACCAATGGGTGTCAGAGATGAGTCTTTACCAGGAGACAGTATTATGACACACAGGTCTGTATCTGTGTGCTGGCTATCAGGTAAGAGACAAAGCCAGAGGCATTAAATACAACATTACAGCTAACTGAGACAGGACCAGCAAGTCCTTGAGGTTTATGAGAACATTTTGGAACCTAAAGACAGAAGACACAAACAGCCTTGAGGAGATGCTTAGTAAAAAAAACCAGACATTTAATTTAGCAGAGTTGAGAAATTCTAGGAGCCACGGCCAGACTGCATTTGATGTAGGTCAGAGAGTGTCTAGCAGGGGAGAAGGAACAGCCTGGAGAAGAAGCTATCACAATTCTTCACACTAGAGCTCTGAAAACCAGAGCAGGTGCTTCAGTTGGAAACTACTGTGCAACCGTTAAAGAGCTCTGTCTCTGAAAAACACGAGACGTGCAAACACACCGACAAAACAAGCAAACCAGGTGCTAGGATGATAATTCGCTTCAAGCATCTCAGTTTACAGCTTCAGCCAAAACTGCATCAGGCTTTTGGCGACAGCAAGTGCAAAAAACCTTCTTTCCAAGCAGAGCTTTTTAAATAAAAGTGCCTTCAGTGCAGTTATGGATGCTAAGTAACCTTTTTTACAGACAGGTCCAGCTAATATGCATGTGTGTTCTGGAGTACATAAGCAGACAATGCCTCTATCACAAAAGTGATTGGTCATGAGATATTTTGGCTTAAACAGGCATACTCCCCTTGAGATCAGAATGAGAGTGTCACTCTGAAGAACAGATTATATTTCTTTAAACACCCTCTCAGGTTTGTCCAGGGTCATGCTGACTGCTTCATTCTGTTAGAGTTTGCTTTTACTGCTGGAGAAATAGCTCATCTGCATGTGTATATTCCACATTAAAATATTTTGTCGTTGGTTATTTTGTAATTATTTTGACTTCCTTTTTTTGGTTTATAAAATAAACAATGTGTATTTACAGCATCATTCTTGACTGGAAGAAATACATTGAGAAGGGCAAATAATTGTATGTATTTATTATTTTTATTATTTAAGTGAACTTTTATAAAAAAAATGCAAAAAAGGTCTGCAAAAGATGAAACACTGTCTAGATAAGTATCTTTAAGAGGCCCATATTAAATGATCCTGTTTCGCATGTTAAAACAAGTCTAGGGCAGTTTTGGTTTTTAATGTTGAAAAATACAATATTTGAGTGAGTTTACCTTCAGATCTGGATAAAGGGACCATTTTGCCTTGATCCAGTGACAATGTCCTTCATCTCAGGCCATGAATCTAGCTGCTAGACAAATGAAAGCACAACACACACTTGTGCATTGGGAAGAAACATGACAGGCCGGTAATGTCACTCACTTTCAGACAAGCTCTGCAGTTGTTATTTAAACCTGTTGACGTCCATTCAGAGTATCAGAGTAAAAATGGGTTTTCTGCACAAAGGGGAAATAGTACAAAACAAAGAAAACATCTTTGCAGGCTGCCGCTCACTTACAAAACATTTCAGAATTCCCAGAGGCTCTCAGTTGAAACACAATAAAAGTCAGCTTTGTAATAAATTGCTCGAGTTTGCCAGAAGCTTGAAGTTGGAAAGAAATAAATTAATCAAAAAATGAAGGAAACTCTCAAAGACCACTGGCAGTTATCAAGCACAAACACAAATACATTGTTCATTGTATTTAGGCAGCCACTTCAAATGAGCATTCTTGCTTCACCTAAGACAAGGGTTTTATTGGCCAAGAGCCGACTACCCTCGGGTTTGTCTAGCTGCTATCTCAGAGGTTTAAAACACTTTTAGAATGTGCAATTAGAAATTCTCACAAAATAGTGCCAATGCGGCAGGCTTTTACTAAAAAACATAAATATAATTCCTGTTAACAGGAATACACTATGAGGAGACAGGTAAGGTGCGACAGGCCACCGTGAGCGCATCGCACGCTGCGCTTTTATCAATAGCACCGAGAAACATCTAATTTCCAAATAGCGTGGAGGTGGGTGTCCCCCAGAGCACTGACGTGAAATATCACCATAACACCGGTCATTTCCCAAGCTCATTTTGTTTATTACAACAAATGTCTGCAGTGGGGGGGAATAAATGTAAGCGCCAAAAAAGAAAACCAGGAGCAACAAAATGCTTCTATAAATCTCTCCAAAGGTGTTTATATGGTTCAAGATGCCTTCCAGAGAGGATAAAGTCATATTAATTACAAAGGAGGTCATCACCTGACAGAACAAGATGCTGAGATCTGACCTGAGTGAAAAGCCAGACACTTTCCCTGTATCTCACTTTCTCTGTTTGCCACAATATTCTTTGTTTTTGGTGGACAAAGTTAAAGAAATCAATCACTCGAAAATGAAATTTCTGTCATCGTTTACTCGCCCTTATGTCACTCCAAACCCAACAAACGATCTTTCTGTCACGCTGCAAGAGAAACACAATAAAAGGATCATAAACATAGTTCATACCACTCAAGCACTATATTCAAAATTGTATATATTTTTATTACATCTCCTCTTCACCCCCAAAGTTATAACCTTTATGTTTCTTCTAAAAGAAATACAGACAGACACAAATAAGACAGTTGTTGACATACAGTAGAAGTATAGAGCTATAACTTAAGTAAGCTTGGATCATCTGGCCAGTTTGATTTCATGTTGAATTATGTATTTGGCTTTTGGTAGCTTGGCAACACTAGACACATATAAATATTTAATATCTCTGCTGAATCTGTAGATTACGACTTCAGCTAAAATTGAATTATTCAATACACTAAAGTTGCTGTCTTAAATGATTTCATCACATTTTCTGCTCTGGTGACATCAGTTGAAGGGCGTCCTGACAGTGGAACCTAACCCACGTTTCAGTGCAGGTTTTACTGAGATCTCTGTCTGCATGTAATGCACTGTAGGGTCAAGTGCTTGTCCATAAAACAGTCTTTCTTTCAGAGGCAGCTGAGCCTCAGTTGCTCCTCGGCCCTTAATGAGCACAGTCTGGAAGTTTCATTGAAAAATAAAATGTCAGATGAAAAGGCAGAGCTTAAACTGCATGTGAAAAGTCAAGGGCCACATGAATGCTTCAAAGGGCCTCCACAGAGCCCCATTCACAAATCCTATTAAGTGCAGCTATCTGCCCATGATACCCTATATTGGATGTGTTTAGTTGAATGGTGGTCTTGCTCTCCTCAAGAAAGGGCTCATTAATGTCAGACATTTGTCCCAAATCCACTTTAAGCAGAAAACACAAATATCTTAAAGCTCATCCACTCTGGTTTCTACTGATTTTTGTAAATGAAAGTCTTTATAATGTCAATATGAAACAACTTCATGTGGTTTGGCTGGTGTAAATTTTGACAGAATGCTACATTTGTCGTTTTACCGCTCGTTTGATGTTCATTTCAGAGTGTCTGCAATTGCATTTTTATAATCCCTATGCTAAGAATACAGAACAACATTAATCTAGAAGCTTTGCATGAGCATTTTGTGATTATGATGGGCACAAAATGGAGATATATTTCAGGACCTGAAATGCCTCACAAAACTGCGACGCCCACAGCACAAAAAAAGAGCAAAAGCGTGTAGGTGTTTAATTTGCCACAAGATGTAGGCAAGAGGTACACTTATACAATATGAAAAGTAATGGGAGGAAGACAAATGCAATTTAGCGATTTTGCTAAAGGCCCTGTTAGAGTTAATCAGTAACTTGTTCGTCTGGAAGTGCATAATGAACACAAACACTGTTTTGTAATTCCAAAACTAATTCTGGCACAAGCGCACTGCTGCTATGCTGGTTAAAACACCCCCCAAAAAACGTAATTATGTAAAGTGCATTTAGAGTGAGGAAATGCTCCCCACTGGTTTCCAGATGAACATGAAATCCATAAAGAATAATCTTTTGAAAATAACTTAAGACCTTTTTGTGTTCCAATGACTAATCAGAAATCATTTGTTTTGGCAGATATCTGCAACTCCACTGTGGCTCACCTCAGCTGGGTCTAGAACGATTATTAGAACAATAAAATGACAATAAATTTAGCATGCTCAATTTGAAGGTCAACAGATGTGTTTTAAGATCACCACATATTGGGACTGACCACACAATCTTCTCTGTACTTGACCAAAGATTTTTCCTGTTGATTCATGTTTTTCAGCTCTTATAGTTGCTATTTGAAACAGTATGTACACGTGTAAATTCAAAGGTAATAAATACCTTTGATAATACACGTGAAAATAAAGAATCTGTGCCCCTCAGCTTTTTATCTTCCCATAGTTACAGGCATACTTTATCTGTATGTATTAAGTTAAAAACGTATTTATAGTCTAATTTGTCACCGAGTTACAAGCATTTTGAATGTCCAAAACATAACCTCAAGATTTGAACCATATGTTTTACAATATTGTGCCTTACATTCACAAGGGCTCCATGTATACACATCTCTGTCAAACATGAGTTAGATCAGATGACCACATGTGTGTGCCAAACTTGAGTCACAAACAGAGATGACAACAGAGAGGCCAAATTACAGCTTTAAATAATCCACTTTAAATTAGACAATACACAGCAAAACAACCTGGTAGTGTACTATAGATACAGTCTTACTGATTTAGTCATGTAATAACACGCAGAGTTAAGGAAAAGAGAATCAAAGCGTATATGTGATACATAAAACAGGCCAGTATTCAGTCTTTATAAACCAGGTGATGGAATGGTCAACTTTAACTAAACATGTCTTAACTAATCAAGTCCTCTTAAAGCAAAAATAACGGGCACCGTCTGTTGAGCAAGATGGCAAACTACAATATATTTGGCTTAAAAGTTACAAGGTATTGACTGTCAGTGTGATTTGTTTTATTGCATATCACAAGTCCTTGCAGAGGTGATTTACAGCTACAAATAAGCAGCGTTTCAGATCTCAGAGGAAGTGAACTGTGAGAATACATCTGGCCAGTCGTGACCACAACTCAGCAAAGCAAACAAAGCAATCCTCAAAATATCACAAATGGGAATTACTGACATTTCCTGGAAAATGCTTCCTAAAACTCATTATCAACATTTACTCTATTTTTCCTTCTATGCAAACACATTATTCCCATAATATGAAGGGTGGAACACAGGACATTGTGTTGGGCTTTCTGTTGATCTGTTTTAATGCTTTTTAATGCTGTGTGCGCTATATGTCTGTTTAAGCAGGTCTGAATCTCAACACTTTTTTCTCAGATAATGCTGGAGGCAGCATTACCCATACTTACATGTAGTTGACAGTGTGTTTGGTTGTTTTAACAGCAGTTTGGGGAGTTTTCACAATCACGTGTACAAGTGATGAATACTGAAGTAGCTAACATCACGTGTTTGTGAGTGAATCTCACGAACCTTTCAAGAAAACATTCAGGAAATATTATAAGCAGTGGTCAGAAAACAGTGACCAAACTGACATGTTCATATGTAGCAGATGTATATTGTGACAAATTAATTTAATCAACATTAATAATAATAAAAACAACATTAATAATAATAATAATTACTATTAATAATAATAATGAGGTAGACTAATGACAGACTGACGTCTAATATCAAATGTTTGGTGAAATAGCTTGTTTGAAACTGTAATAATGATCATGTCAGTTTCCACACTATGACATGTGATAAAACTGTCTTCTGTCACACTGTCTATCTTCAGAATGAGGTCAAAAGCACATCTATCTTCTGTCAGTGAAGGCTAATGCACTCGAACAACTTCAAAGAGCTGCACAGAGATAGAGAAACAGCCCTTCACAACACACACACACTGTAATGTTGTTTTCAGAGAGTTAAGCCAATAAAACTGAATTAGTCTAAAACATTGCAAATGAGTTGGGAATTATATTGCATTCTTTGCCTGGTTTGTATTTATCTTAAATGAATTATTCTTTTCTTACAAGATGCAGTGTTAATATTCAGATAAAGAAAAGGAAAACAATATTAAAATGCTTTCACACTTGTTTCCATTGCCGAGATATAGACCAGTATAGTTTTTCAAAGCCCTTATTTACATTTTTGTCTGACACACATTGAGTGTGTTCTGTTGGCCCATGGTTAAAAGATCCATTAAGTGAAGCACACACAGACACAATATTGTATTTTACAATAAAAACAAACCTAATGGCATGTTTTCAATGGCCAGCAGTGAGGGTCTGAATCAATGACCGGCTTAAATTAAATACATAATCACTTTAAAAGCAGTGCTGGGGATGGAACCCTACAGAGACGAACGCAACAGAGCCTCGATACAGCATGAGAAATCCATCTGAAAATGAGTCGGGCTGGACTTTTAACACAGAACTCCAGCTTGTCTAATGAAAGGTCCCTTTGAAATGGGCCGAACGGTTCTGTGCGCTTAGTATTGATGTGTTCTCTGAAGCATGGGCTCCCTGCTATCTGTCAAGGCTGAGAGGAAACCCATACTGCTCCTGTATGTGATTTTGGGAATGCTGTGTACATCTAACTGTCTGTGGCAGGGATTCATTTCATTAAAAATAAATCTCATGAGAAGGATACAGAGCAGATTAAACATATGGCTAGACTTCTAAACGAGTCCAAAGATGTGAAAATGAAATGTAATTAATGAAATGGCACAAAGCGTACTTTATAAAAACCATTCTGCTCATTTTCATCCTCAGCATCCACTTTTTAAATGACACAGACTGGAAATGAGTCTCAAATAGCCAATAAGATGGAATAACTGCCAAATGTTAATGAGAACGTCGTGATCTTACACCATACGGCACTCTCAGATTACAGATTTACTCTCCTCAAACTCCTCTGTACTTTATTATTAACTCTGAGCTTCCTGTTCATAACTCACCATCCAGCCCAACTCTCAAGGGAAGCGTCACCGTGACATTTATCCTCCATCACTGAAGTGTCGCTGTGGTGCCTCAGTTTGAAGTATTTAGCCTAAAATGATACAACAGATAATACACCTTTTAATATAAGACAGACAATTCAATGTAAAATACATGGATGTGAATGAAATTGGATAACATCTCCAGTTCAAAAGCCATGCTTTTGAATTGACTCCTCAATAAATGACTCAACTAATAGCACAAACTGAAGGTGTTCCTACCTTGCTAAGACTTCAGTTCTTTCCACAGAATCATTCTGGGCTCTGTCTGTCAGAATTCTCAACCCGTGTTGCCCGTGATTCTGGATTTACAGCTAAAGCGTGGGATTGTTGTCATCCTGACAGATCAAGCTACATGCAGGGAGAAAATGGACACAAATCGAATCATCCTCTTCAGCTACTGAATAAGGTTTCAGGATCAGGTTAAGCGAAGCTAAAATAGTTCAGGTGGTGTGCTATGGAGTGAAGCTTAGCTTGTGCTATGAAGAGCTTGTGTTAGGAGAACCCAGAAGAACCAGCAGCTAAAATTGGTGTGATCAGGATATGTCTGGAAATGTCCTTATTGTCCCTTTAAATACTGAAATATTGATATGTCCAGAAATGTTAATGGATGCAATGTAAAACAGATGCCTTTACAAACTGCTGATTTACAAGTAATAAAAATAATAATAATAAACTCCCTCTTGTTTTATAATAGGAAGAATCAAATATTTATCAGTGGGCTCCACACATTGTTCTTTGGTTTGTGTTTATTTATTTATTTATTTAGGGTGAAAGCAGGGCATGATGTGAGGTTTCAGACAGGGTTACTTCCACTGGCCCTGTATTTTGTTCTCTTGGTTCTTCAGCACTGGCACAAATACTCAGAGAGACAGACTGACTGCAGGCTGCATGAGGTCACATAAGAGCTGGAATTACATTACAACTCATTTTAGGGCCAGTGGGTTTCCACTTCTCTCATCTATCATGGCTTGATGCTTTAGGGCAACTGGACCAGTCAATATTGCTAAGTTTGCACAGTTACTGTGTTGGACTGGTCACTAAAGAATGTATAAGGCTTTGACTGGTATGTGGTTATAGGATTCAATACGATAAAACATGTCTTCGGGGGATCTGAGTACACTTGGTAGTGGACTGGCAAAATTCCTAAAAGCTTACAGAACTTGTGTATGCAAAGAAATAAAACAAAAGTAGGCCACACCAGCAGGGAAATATGCAGTCATTCTCTGTGTGTTTGACTATATGTTCCATTATGAAACAGCGCTCTGAATTATTCTACAGTATATTATTGCAGAGGATTTGTGTTGAGCTTTACAAACAGCTCTTGATAACGTCCCTCGACTCTAGCTGCTCTAGCTTTCCGAGTATGTAGCTCTTTTAATAATCACATGAGCAAAGCTACAGCTCGCATACCAATGCAAGAACTACTATGTGCACAAGACATCTGATTGGCCGAAGAGTAACAAGCTAGTTAGCTTCATCAGAAACAAACTGTATGATCAAAATCTCTCTCTTTGTATGTAGACAGACAGACATATTCTCTTATACAGTTCTCAAATCTCTTGCTGTAGGCATTTTCTATATACAGGAATTTTTCTCTTTATCCAAACTTGCAAACACTTAAAATACATCCACATGAATTCATACACAAAGCAGAGTGTTCACTTGAGTTTAGTTTAATGTCAGTATTGTGTTCACATCAGCACTTTAGAGTTCTTGTTGAGTTCTGCCTGCTGAAGTGAAGTGTTTTTATTAGCGCTCTTACTCATCCAAAACATGATCCAGCATTTTTCATTAAGCGTGATACCGTCAATGTGAAATGGTGTATCTGAAAGTGCTCGTTTTTTACAAGAAATGCCCTAAAACATTTCTGTACTCAGCACTAAACCTTTACCCTGTTCTGTCATGGAATATCCTGTGTGGTGAAGTTGAGTGAGTTGTGATGTGTGCTGGACTAAAGTCTGCCATCCCAATGACCAATCCACCTCCAGACAAGAAGAAAGCTGACACTTAGAACTCCATTAGACTCCATTAGGTCTCCTGAGCTATGAAAGAGAAACCTCTGAGCAATAAAACGTTCCTCTGTCCTCATGTACAGTATCTTTTGCAATCGTGGCCTCTCAGGTGCTGGTGCAGTCGAGCGCTTTTTCAAATGCATTAAGACTGTACAACAGAACAGCTTGAGATCTCCAGTCTCAATAAAATCAAGATGAAGATTGTGACAGCTGGAGAAGAATTGATTCGGGAGTGCAGTCAGCTACTTAGCTGTGACTGCGTCCGGCAGCCGTTCCTGGCAGTAAATTAAGGGGTGGAAACTGTTTCTCTTCTCATGAGAGATCTGCTAAACGCTCTCATGCATGTCTCTACGTTGGCTGATAGATTTAAAGGCAGCCACAAAACCATCAGTGGCCCAACACAATTTACGATGCAAAAAGATAAAAACACAAGAAAGAGAGGATCTTATCAGTCTTTCTGTTCAAAAAGGTGGCGTAATAAAATGTCTGCTCACTGCAGAATAAGAAAGTCTAATATACTTCAATATAAAAATAGAGAAATCATAAAGGTCAAACTGTACAGCCAAACAGAGGAAAGTAACAGTTTGCAACTAAATCTGGGCGTATAAAAGTATTTTTGTATATATTTGTATATATATTGTTTAAGTATATTTTTTGTAACAGTGGGAATGCATTAAATGAAAGCTTTACATTATTGAAATGTGACAAATAAACATTAGAAATGAGCATGATTCCTATCAAGCAAGCACAAAAAAAATCTGACTTGTTCGGCTTGTAAAGTGGGTCATTCATTCTTGCTGTAGAGCAAAATGTCACACTGATTGGTGCTCATAAGAGTCAGTAAGTCATTGAGCCTAACGAGGGTCCTTAATTGTCTCTGAATTCTTAATTAATGAAACAATTAACCAGTACAGACGATATTGTGTTAATGGATTCATGAGGATTTAAATGGCATTACATTGTGTGACTGATGTAGATGTCAGGGGCAAATATTTCCAGATTGATTTTCTGTGGATTTATGGTTTGACTGACAGAGAACGGTTAAGACAACAGAAAAACAAAACGACATACTTCCACATACTTCCATGAAATAAACTCACTTGATCTGTCTGTGGACTGCACTCCAGCAGCGCTTTTACTAATGAACCTTAAATTAGAGATGCTATTGAAAATGCTGTAGAATGAGGGAAATAAACTGACTCTTAATGGCCTAAAACACAATACCAACAGAATCTGTGAATCTACACTGTTCATATTCTATATACTGCGCTGCAGCAACAGCTTCAGAAATACTCAAAAGTGCAAAGCCTCTGTCTGTGGACATGTCTGTGGACATGATAAACAAGCTTCTGTTCCTACTGTAGTTTGGCAAAAGAACTCACATTTCTTCATCTAACATGCCTTGTGATTGTTTACAAGGATGAAGTCCTCATGAACAAGCCTCAAGATATCTCTGCACTTCTCAGCTCTAATGTGAGATGACGTCTGAAAGCACTGAGATGTTCCAGCTTGCTCTAACTTGCCAGCAGGTTTACAATAATCCTGATGATGCAGCCCAGCCTGCAAACATATTTTAATGCTTTAGTAATGACGTCCATAGAGTAATAACATGTGAATGGTCATGATGTGTCACCCAGCGATGCTGATCGTCTTGTCTCCATGCAACTGCTTTATGGACTTACAGCAGGATGACCTTTACAGCTTTGTGATGTGTACATGCTTAACATAGATCAGCGTCATGTTGGGGATCTAGAACATTTGTTTATATTCCAAACTCATATTTTGATTCACACTGCAGAACTGAGTATACTTATAGTAAGAAAAAACACAAACAAGATCTCTTTAATATCTCAGTTGTTTCTCCTTGAGATTAGTGAGATAGTGAGATTAAATGGAGATTCATCTTGAGAATACAACCCTAGTGATCTTACAAAAGTCTTGCAAGAGATCTCAAAAACTGCTTTGATGTGCTAAGATACTAAAGCCTGTACCCAAAAACTCAAGAACATTTCGCATATTCTTCCAATACTAAAATTTGAGCTCTGATATCCAGATTGATTTCATAGCTCTGCACTCTTAATGTAACAACAATCATCTGCAAGAAATTCTAGAAGCAACACCTGAGACAAAGTTGACACCTGAAGTATGAAAGTATGAAAGGGCAACTTTTGAGCAATAAAACTGTCCTCTGGGCAGAGTGATGATATCTAAACATCTTCTGAAGAAAGTGTGAAGGGTTTTAGGGAACTGCTAGGTGGTTTTCCTGGTGGTTTTCCAGGTTAAAGAATCCAACCGAGTCTCTGTGTGATTCTGGTCTATAGATACAGCTCTGCTCTCTCCTTTATATTAACTCTATGAATAACAGCACTTTCTCCAACATTCTACACAATTTAAGCTTTCATCAAATATCTATCAAAACTGGCTCACAAATGGTGTGAGGCATGCTACAGAGCCAATGCTTCTACTCTGAGTTACAGGACTGTTAAGCAAAAATATATGTACACAGACAACCAATCAAATACTGCAGGCAAATGAATTTAAGCAGGCCATCTTGATCAGGGATTATAAACAGTCAAATCTGTTCAATCTGAAAAGCTTGTGTGTGTTTGTGTATATATAACATGTTACCAGATAAGATCTGCTTCATTCTATGACTACACTCATACCTCATTCTGAAGAACACTGTAGAAACACTGAAGAAACGCCAGACACTGTCCCATTTATCTGTTAAGAATCTGTTGTATGGCACAGTAACACCAGCGGAGGTCAGTTCATCTCTCATGACGAGTGCTACCATAACATCTGCATATATACTGATTTAATTGACTGCATTTATTACACACACACTCTTGCTCAAAACAACTTAGTGTGTGTGTGCAAGGTTAATATTTTATACAAGTAAATGATATTTTACAGTTTTTATCACCAACAGTTCTAACAGTTTAGGAGTGTTATGACATGAAGATGACATAAAACTGAGAATAAAGTTAAATCAGGTTGACACAGGGCAATTGTTTCTGTCACAATCAGATCTGAGCAGCTCTTAGATGTGTCATGATTTCAATCAATAACTAAGTCAATGTATATGAACTATAAATATTACAACACAGCGCTAACATCTTCACACACTGAATCACATCACGCATCACGGACGTAATGCCTCAAAGCAGAGTACTTATACTGTTTCAACCACTGAACCTTATTATCTTATCAAAGACGATATCAAACTGTGACAGTGAGCAGATTAAAATAAAAACACTAAGCTAAATACAATCTCAGACAACACAGAGAATCAGTGATGTCGTTCTGTTAGGGTTTAGCTCCTGAGTAATTGCACTGCAGGCAAGCTAACAATGAGAGATATTACAGGCCTCAGAATGAGAGATCAGGTGAAAGCACAAAGGAAGAAGTGACACTGTAATAGATTGAGAAGATCTGATTGGCAGGAATATGAGAATGGCTGTCAGAGATGGAGGAAGATTCATTTATTTACAGTACCCTGAGGACTGACACTATGTGCCTGTCTCACATCAACTTTTGAACTAATGCACTAACTGTAATTTCATATTCTGCTTTTTGCTGCCTTTTCTCATTTAATTAATGACTGGTGTCACATAAAACCTGCTCCTCTTCTACATCTTTCTTCAAAGATGAGTTTATGTTTGGAGCGTGATGCTGTTGGCTGTCAATCTAAATGTTCTGTCATATCATCTTTTTCGCATTATTTACTTTATTTAGTGATGTTTCATGGTTTTGTTGTTGCTGTTTATTATTCCAGATAAGCTGGGTATGCTAGAGGTGTTTTTATTTGAAATGTGATGGATGCAATACACAAGCTAAGATTTTTCACAACAAATGAATGATACAGCTGACAGCTTCACAATGTGTGACACAAATGAAAATCAAATGAGTTTAAACTATTAAACTAAAATTACAAAACAGATCAACTATAAATTCTAATACATCCATCTGTTACCAAACATTTGAATTCTAAATTAACATGAAAAGTTGCCCTCATCAAAAGAAATCTTGCCTTGTTCTGACTGGATGCATCTCACTCCATATCTTCATACTGTATAACATGCAGCATAACACACAAACGATCATATCATACTGGCCAGCCCAGTGTATTCTTTGTAGTTACAGACAGCTTCAGTATTCTCTTGAAATAACATTCACATTCACACTTTCACTTCTGTTAAAGACTTATGGGAAGTGTATGACAGTTAGGGGAATGAGACAGTTAAAGCTCATTCCCGTCTCCTGAAGTGGAGCTGTCTTTGATAATGCTAACTGCCTTGCATATGGAGCCCTTCAATTCACTTCACAGCACCTTGTTTTTCCACATTATTCAGTATTGATGGATCTTTAGGATTGAAATGCATTACACAAAAATACTGCAAGAAACAGACAAACACCCGACAGAAACAGACAGCTATCTGTCAGTAGTTATGGAAACATCGTATAAAACGAATGCATGCCAGAACATTAAACAACACTATATTTGAAGATCAAGAAACCTACAGTAGCCACTCAGTGGAGCTCTGTGTCTTTACAGTAAAAACATGATGCATGTTGCATGATTTGTTTTATAGTTTAGCACAGACTGGGCCTCAAATTCTCACCTATTCACAAACATCACTCACATCTGTGTGTGTTCACATGATTTTAACATCATTTTATGATGAATTGAACACAATTTTCTTAATCTTAATGAACAAATGAATAAACAAGAACGAAAAATCACTTCAAAAAGCAGCATCGTAGCTTTTGTAAAAACATCAGTTTTTCCCTTTTTTATGGCTCATTTTTTCTGGCTGGCCTTAGTGGATTTACAATACGGCTATAAATCATATTTTCTCAAGAATACAAATGTCACTTTGGCCATTCAAATGTTTTCATGACTGATAAAGTATCATTTATCGCTGCAGGCACTTAATCCTGCGACTGATTAATAACATCTGCTTGATAAACGACTTGCATAAAATTAAAACGGTGACGAGAAACATGGATAAATGCAAGAGAGAGAAAACGACTCCAGAGGGAACATCTCATAAAAGGTTTGCTCAAGACCAAAAGCTTTTTACAGCTAAGAGCAAAGAAAATAAAGTCATAGAAATACAGGCACACCAACATTACCATGCAAAGCATGCTGGCCAAACAAAAGCTGAACATAGTGGTCCAAAGAGAAAGCACCTCATAAACAACTGAAAAACATCTAATAAAAGTGAATTAGAACTGAGGCTGTCAAGAGGAAATAAAAGATCATAAACATGTTTTACATGACTTGCACTATATTTCTATATACTGTACTTAAGTACAATATACACTGTCATGTATACAAGCCCTAATTACAATCTGTTAAACATCTATTACAACTCACGAACCGTTAACTGTGTTAACACATCTGCCGAACAAAACACAGACTGAAATACAAGTTCTTTAATGCATATTAACAACAGATAAGCTCAAATTAAAGCATGCTGTCTAGAGGAAAGTAATGAAATATATATTAAAACTAATAGGAAAGAAACTCAGACACCAACTGCTGAGAAGAAACAAGCACAATATGAAGCGGCTACAGACACAATGATCTTTCAAAACAATTCCACCCTCACAGCAAGAGAGAAATTCTGTGGATAATCACACAGTCACAGGCAGAATCAAAGAAGGTTTGGGCAGTATGAAATATTAAAAGCTACATCAAAGTGATCGAGTTAAACGACACACACAATGTGTCTGAGCGAGATTGCAATTGTGATTTTAAAACATGACCCGTGTGCATTTATCTCTCAGGACTTTTTAACACCAGGTGAAGTTTGTGATTAAAAACTACATCATAAAAGCATTTGGCCTCTGTGAGAAGTCCTGACATTACACTGCAGTATGACAGCAATTTGCACAACGCATTTTAAAAGGCTGCAGTAACGAGAGACCTATTACGAGCATGGCAACCATGTGTGTGCACCGCAGAATAATGTTAGCTGCTAGCTACGGTGCTTATCTCTTGTTTACCCCCCAAGCACCCAAAACAGCGGCTGAAGTTAACTTGTGAAGGACCTTTGCCACCGCTTCACTGTGCTCTGACAGGTGTAATTAACACAAGGTCTCACAATAGCACTCATGAACAGATCCTGTCAGTAATGTCAAGGAAACTCCCACTAATTCCTCCTCACACACTACCCATTTGCAAGACCCCTGTATGACAATGGGATATAATTGTTGTGTAAACTAATACCCACAATTTATTTTTTATATCATTATTCTTGGCTATTGTTTCTCATCTGTTGTGTTGCAGGACAGTTGGAGCTGCTCTGGATGTAAATGCGAGCAGTTCTGCATGCAGACTCTGAAAGCAACTTCTGGCTGTGCATAGTTTAACATATTTAAATAATCATAATCATAATAATAATAATAATAATAATTCAAAAAAATGTATATATATATATATATATATATATATATATATATATATATGTGTGTGTGTCTGTGTGTATATATATCAGCAATACAGATCAATGTGTAATCTGTTTGCTGACTGAAGTCGACTTGTGTTAGATCTAATATCTGCAATTTCTACAGTAATAATAACATCACTGACTATCGGGCTTTGTATCGCTAACAGCTGATTAAAGCAAAGTTATGAAGTACTAAAAACTCAAGAGCTTTAGTTGTGGAAACCATATAAATGGTTTCTTGGCACACTGAAACACATTTATGCAGATTGTAGTGCAGAATCCATTGTTATCTTACACTGTGAGCATTTATATCTCTACTCTCCTGTGAAAAAAGAAACCAGATTATGCAAAACAAGAGATTCTTGTAAAATGAAATTGCACTAAGAAATAGGATTGTGGTCAATAATTCAATGTAGAAATGAAACTTGAAATGCGCTGCAACGTGGCTCAGCGTTTGAAAAGGTTTTTAGGAAACAGAAAGTTCTGCTGTGCCACGAGACTTTTTTGAGGTATTGTTGAGTTCTGGGTTCTGTGGTGATCATTTCTCAATCCTCATGTGGTAAAGACCCTCAGAAGGGGCACTACAGCCCATTAGAAGAGGGATTGTTTTTAAAAACCTGGGGGCAGAGGTGGAATTAGATGGAGGGTTTGGGGTCATCTTTGATCATTTTATGACCATCTTCTGTTTACACTGATATCAGCCATGATCAAATGCAAGAGGAAGAACGTTTTGGGAGCCACTAAAGTAAAAACAAACATATTTTCTACCAGTATCCCAAAGAGCAGCAAAGCATCTGTTTCCAGGCAGAGGACTGACGTTTAAAAGGCAGCCAACATCAGCTGAAGCTCTTTGATGGTCAATGTTGGAATTGAAAACAAGTGGCAGAAATGTCAGATAGGAAGTTGCATCAGAAATTTCATTTGTAAGCAAATTAAGTACTGATTTAGTCCAGTGAGAAGAAGTCTTGTTAAATGTATGGAATAACCGAGATATGTTGATGAGATATAATGATATATAATGATGAGATGAGTACCATAAAGAATACGTAACATGGCGTTAAAATTCCTTCAACTGATGCTACAGTTTCCTTTGCTGTGTTTGGTGATGTCACTGGTTAAACCCTGGATCAGGACAAACATCTGAATCGCAACTGGTCACTGGAATGCCAGACTCCAAAAATAGCTCAACTGTTTAATATAAAGACACACAGGAATGTTTTAATGATTTTTTTAACCTTTGACCTCAATTAACAAGAATTAATAAATGAAAAACTTGACATGAACAAGCATGTTGTACAGTATTTAAACTAACTCACACACCATGAGACACAAGACTCAGGTGGCAGGCAGTGACTGAAGGCTAATATTCTAAGTGAGGCAGATAACCAGGGTTAACTAATCTCTCACTGCTAAACCTTTACTAGCAATTTCCCAAACCCTGATGCTCAAGAGGCACTTTCAACCTTTCATGTTGTATTTGCAAATAATCACCATCATTTACTTGGATGGGTTCACTGTAGAGAAAAGCTATCTGGGGAATCCATGCTAAACAGCTCACAAATGAGATCTCATCAATATCTTGTTTGTGTCTCCTAGAAAGCAAAAGAAGAGTTTTAGGAAACAGACCACAGAAATCTTACAGTACCTGTCTCAAAACAGATCTTAACAGCATCACAATCTTTGCTCAGATTCACCTGCAGTCAAAAGACATTTCAGTTTATATACAAAATCATTTTTGCAAAATCATCAAAGACTATGTGATGTAATCCATATACAGTATGTGATCCATATCAACATTATACATGTATTATATTGTAGCTGTCGGTTCGATCGTTTCTGATTCTTTACTTGAATCAGTATAGACTTGATTCATCAGAAATGACCACTTCCTGTATTGTCACCTTTCATTAATTTTTAAAGAGAACTGAATATCCACAGAGCAGCAGTTGTATTTCTCGAATGAAAGACTGAGTGATTGCGGGTAAACAGATGGACTTTGAGGTAACAACGCTCAGTTAATATTTTCCACACTGAGCACAGTGGGCATGGAAACCTCAGAGTTATTTTCTATGGCCATAACTCTACCTGACATCCAGACAAAACAAAATGTCACAACTAGTAAAGCTGAGGTGGAGATGCAGGTTAAGTGTCTCGCTCAAGGGAAAGCCCAAACAAAGAGCAGTCACGGGAAAAAAATTATCTTCCTTTCCTTACATCTGCACACACTTTTTGTTTAATACCTACAGATGACCTTTAGAAACGTTTAGTTTGCACCTTTGAAAAGAAATAACTAGCTATTCATTTGACAAACAGGCACCTTTTCAGCAAGAAAATGGTACATGCAGCCACAAGAACACGTGAATTGTAGCAAGAGCAGTGGCCTAACACCTTTTCAAAGAACTTCCCACCTTCAGGAGTAACAGTATGTAACCAACTGAAAAACAAGAGCCTAAACAAGACATACATGATGGGGAAAAAAAACATAGTGTATATGACATATGAATGACCCAGAGTCTTAATTTAATAAAACCCTTTAAAGCTGCTCCGAGCTGCAGTAGTGAAGAGTTTGGAGCAGAGAGAGGAGAGAGGTAAAACTCCACACGGCTCCGGCAGGAAGTGCTGAGGAGGCAGATGAGAGAGTCAGACTCCAGACTTCTTCATATTCTCATCAGAGAGAACCAGATGAGCAGAACAGCCCACTGTGTGCACACCAGCCCTCAATTAAACAGAAAACAGAGAGAGAGAGAGAGAGAGAGAGAGAGAGAGGAGTCAGAATGGAAAGCAGGGCGGTTTATGCTGAAACTGTTGAGATTGGTTGGGCGCAGGGGATAGGATGAACACTTGTTGTCACATCTTGTTGCTGAAAACAGCTGTGAGATTTAAACTGAAGGTCCTGTGCATGGTTTCAGACAAGAACAGCCCCAGAGGAATAAAATGACTGCTCTTTCATAGCTCCAGACACTTAGAGGAACAGTTCAACCAAAAATGCTGTCATCATTTACTCACCCTCAGGTGCTCTGCACACCTGTATGACTCTGTCTTCTGTGGAACATAAGGAGAGTGATTTAAGCTCCACAAAGAACAAAAATATCACTATAAAAGTAGTTTTTTCATTATAAAACTGTTTTATTTTAAAACATCTGAAGTCATATTTTATCAGTTTGGAGCTTGACAGCCAAAATTTACTTTCTTAAAAATACATTCAGTATATTAAAGTATATCTTTAAAAAGTATATCTAAAAAAAACACCTTTTGCGTTTCACAGAAGAAAGTCAGCTGTGTTTGTAATAAATAATAACAGATAACAGAGAACTGAATTGAGATCTCTATTGAAATGCACGTCTGAAGTGTGTTGACGTATAAACCTGTAAGACAATTAAAACTGTAAGTCATCTTCATCTACCTTCATCTTCTCTGAAACACAGAGTTCAGACAGGTTCAAGACAAGCTGCAGGTTAATAAAGTATAGACAGTCTTCTTTGTTTCTAATGGGAAATATATCACACTTTCCTGTAAACAAACCACAATACATCAAATATACAGAACAGCCAAAACCGTCTTGACACAGCTCACAAATCTAACAGAGAAATATCAGCTGTGAAATCTGTATGACGAAACTGACATTACACGTTAAACAGACACGTTTGCACTTACACATTTTCTCTGGGCTCACGCAGGATTTATGTAATATTGATTTGGACTGCGTCTCGCTATGAACTCAGGAACATGCAGCTCCAGCGTGGAGCCTGATTACCCATGAGGCCGTCTGATTATCTCAGGCATCTTTTCCTGTTTCACGTAACACTCTGGTAGTCTCTGTCATCTCCTGTATGATTCCCTCTCTCACTGTCTGAAGATGAGGCAGAGTAAATCCACTTTATAATCAGACCATTACTGACTTATTACAATACAGTGCTCACCTACTGTACACCAGAGGACAGTTTACGTTAATCCTTTAAATGGCTGAAATTCTGAGTTATTTATTCAAGTATCTCCTAAAATTCCAGAGGACGACCAGAAAGAAAACTGCTGCCATATAGCAGAAGCAATATAAACAAATATAAACAAATAATCTATATTAGAGATTAGATAAGTTCAGGTTGAGATGTTTTGACTGCTGTTTGTTATCTTGGCATGCCTGAGCAAAGTTCCTGACACTGTTGAGATTGAGAATATATACCACTGAATGATTACCATAATGATTGTTATTATTAAATTCAACATACTTAAAAAAGAAAACATGTTAGCACCATAGTACATGTCCAATAAACCCCTGCAGGTCCATGCTTCATTTTGTCAGTAAAATGCTGAGCTTTTTATAGCAGCGATATAGAATCCAGCAATAAAAAATACAAAGGCATGAAAAATAAGTGTCTTAACACCAGACAACAGCAAGTCATGAATAAAAATAGTGATATAACACAAATATTTTATGTGCTCTTCATGTTTTGCGCTCAGCGCTGCTTCTCACCTCCTGCCTTTATGCTCCGAACCTTTTCTAAATCTTGCCACTGAAGTGCAGCAGAAAAAACCTTCTGGACAAAACTCTGCAAACATTTCTGCAGCTGCTTACACTGTTTTGCGGTCAGACTCTTATTCAGTGTGACTGCTGTCCTGTACATAAATGAAGGGCAAAACAGATGTATTTTCTACACAAAAATGGTTTAACTTTATCTCTCTGTAATACAAATATGTATAAACATGCACATTGCTTTGATATCTGTACACAATTCAATCCAAACAACCGAATCCAGATTCACTCCACTTCACATCTGCCACCGTCACCGGGCTCCACCCATGTAAAGGAGCAGTCCAAATAAAAATCGCCTGTGGAGAACAAACTGAAATTAAGAGGGCTTTACATCATATCAAAACATAGTGCAACTCAAAACATCCTCCTCAGACTAAAAACATTTATTGAAACCAAACTTTACAAACCATAGTACTCTCTTGGGGTACCACAAAAATACTGTGGTAAACAATGAAGGTACTGTGGTAAATACCATGGTTTAACATCTCACACCATTAGTGCAGCACAATATCTTTTTGTAAGCTATAAAAACCACCAGTACTAAATTTGAGAAACTGCCTTCTCTGGTTATGTGAAGCACAGCTAATATGTTTCAATATTTACCCTATGAATACGCTACAAGACTTTGCAAAGAGGCCATTATTAAAGAGAAAAGTATATAAAAAATAAATAAAACCGAAATGCAAGATATAATCCTACCAAAAATCCATTAAAACTACAAAGATCAAGTCCATAATGACACCATGAATGTTACCATGATTATTGACTGAGTTAGATGATGTGAGGTGGCTTTTGATGGATCTAAGTTGTGATCATTACAGTCCTAACAGCTCATCACAACATTCACAGTCAGACTGTTTAAGTATTTTAACTGTACATCTAAGTCACGTTTGGTAAAACTATCTGAAACATTTTATTTGTTTCAGATATAATTTTCTTATGGAGAAAAACATTTGAGATGGCCTAGTATTACTTATAATCCAATTTTACAAAAACATGTCCAGGTCATATTTCTACTAATCATCAAAATCAATAATAAAAACAACAAAAATAATAATAACAATTATTATTATTATTATTATTATTATTAGAGTTGATTTTTTTTACATCATAGAAGACTTTCAAATAAAGTCAAATTCCAGACTCACACTGGCAGGATCAGTCGTTGATTTATGACTTAACCTGCATTACAATGAGAGCTCAGGTAATGTTCAGATCACAAACAGAACACTGTGAAAAGTGAAATCAGGTCTGAAATCAATACGAGACTGAAACTGCTGTACTGAATAAACATCAGAAATGGGCTTATAATTCCACTCAGGACACAGAATGGAAACTGATTTCAGTGTAAACATGACTGGTCTCTTTTATAAACCAATTTTAGAAACGGCTGTTTAAAACAGAACTCATTTCAAAGCTCACAAATCAGTTTTAACTTTAATGTTTACAGTCACATAAGAAAGCAATATTCAGCTGTTCAATGAGTGTGATGTAAAACGTTTAAAAATGCTGCTTACTTTGCATATTTCATTGAACTGTATAGAGCATACAAAAAAAAAACAACAGTAGAAGTACCCCAGTAGTATGGCATTGAGAACACACCCCACATTTGATTTACAGAATTGATCCAAATCACAAACATCCCTAATCCAGTTCACATCTGAATTGTTTATCTTATAGTAGTTGTCAAGTGTTCTTGAAACTCTCCAGTTTCTTCATGTTTGAACCTTAAAAACAGCTTCCTTTATCTGCTGAGTTGCCTTGGCAAGATCACTGCAGCCCCCTGAATTCCTCTCTGTCCAAGCACAATGCAATATGTTCAGAGAAACTAAACAACAACACTGTTTATTCTGGCATCCAAAAGCATCAGCCTGCATTAAAATAAGCCACCTCACCCACGAGCTCAACTGCCTTACAGTCAAATCACACGTGCAATCAGAGATATGAGCTATTGTCTTTCATTGAAACACCGAACCAAAGATCAAAAAAGAAGATTCTGACCTCTCATTGTTGGGGCTCATGAATATATTTGTACCTGACCCAGCAGGTCTTTGCATTGTAGCGTTAGGAGATGGTGTTTCTATAACAAAGAACTGAGGTGCATGTCTTGGAGACAGCTGGAATGGAGACATAAAAAGGAAAATGGATAAAGATTTGAAATGCTCATAAAGCATAAACTTCAGAAACTCAGTGCTGGTAGCTAATTGGCGGACAGACTGCGAGGTCTCGAGCGTGTGATTTTTAAAAGCATTGAGCAAGCAGCTTGTTTACACCTGTGAAACTGGGATGCGGTGTGTTCTGTTCAGATATTCCAAATATTCTGTTTTATCCAAGATCCAAATTCTGCAGGACAGTGGCCCTCCAGAACAGAGTTTGGACACTCCTATGAGCCTGTAACATCATGCTTTAAGCTCAAATTCCCAGAGTTAATGTTCACATAATATTTGACCTCCAGTAACTGCGCTCATCTTACATGATTGTTTCCCTCTGATAGGAATTAAACTGCCCCACTGATTAACATGTTCACTGTTTCCTCCTAATTAGACCCTTTCTCCAAAAATCATCTGTGCCTTCCATTGGTTTTGCACACAAATGACTCCTTGTTGGTGTGATTGAATGTGTTCCATCTGTTAGAATAATGGAACACAAAACAATTTAATCACTACAAAAAATACCGGCACGTAATTTAACGCCACAAACAGCGTTCACTTGAGCATAGAAATATAAATGTGTAGTTATATTTTTCTGTAGACAAGCTCGATTATGCTGCATCTTACAGAAACTCTGTTACATAAAACATATAGCTGAGAGCCTCAATCTCTCTGTCCTGTTTAGCAGTGCAAGATTTCTTTCTGAAGGGTCAAATACATTTCAAGCTGTGTTTGCCTCCCTTTCAGGCCATACTAAAGTCACCTCTTAAAATAAACATTTCTTACAATAAACATGAGTTTTATATCTCTGTTTATCCCCTTACTTCTCTGGAATAATAAATATATTTATTTTTCTTTCTGAGAACAGAAGCCCCGACCACTTGAGGGATAAATTAAAGACCCCTAAAGCGAAAAGTTCTTCAGATTTCTCTTCAGAGCCATCTCTGCCCAGTTTACTCTTCTGTTTTTCTTAAATTCTGTTTGTTTTTAATACACTATTTTGCACATTTTTAAACCAATAAATATTTCTGGTTTTCTCTTTCTAAGGTCTCAGTGCAATATTTTCAGCATATTTTTAGCTCCAAAAGAATCATCTAAACAAAATACGCTTGAGTGATTGATCACAATAAATGAACCAAAGACACATACTTGAACTTACATATTTATGGTTTTATAATTGAGTATTTGTACCAAGTCTATAGTTCATAGTTCATTAAAGTTTATATGTTTTAAGAGTTATTAATACATAATAACTCTCATAATAAGTTTTGATGATGTAGAGTAATTCAGTCCTCCAGACATTAAGACAGTACATCATCACATGGGTACATACAGTACATCATCACACCAGATCACCATCACATCAGTGTGTCACCCACCTGTCATCAGTCTAACACCACAAACTCTGTTAATGTTGTTTATTATGTTACAGACTCTTTACACCTTTGAGACATTTGGCTTATTCAATCACTTTCAGCTCACTGACAACAGGGGTTATATCTTCACCTCTTTCTTCCTGTATCTCCTAACCTCCAAATCTGTCTTTGGGTTAAGCCTCACTTTTAGCCAGGAAGAAACAAAGCCCTTCTAAACAGGCCATCTCTGAAATCTGGAGTCTTCATCATCAGTGGGCAGATGAGAAGAGGGAGAGAGCACATCAACATCTGACCACATGGACAGATAGGCAAAGGTGTAGGTGAAGGTAGCACAGAAGAAAATCGGGAAAGATGCTCACAAGCTACACATCATAAGACATATTTATGAGGCATTAGAGGCACTTTCATGCAGGTGTTGGCTGGTCCACCTGCAGCATTATCAATTAGTCCATTTGGCCCTGGTTAAAGTGGTCTGAGTTCAACAGAGAACCAAAAAACATGAGTATTGCCTATAATGAACATAAGAAAGCACGACTCAGTGTCTCACACCCTTGAATGAGCAAGAAGACTGTAAGAACCTTTACTAGAAACTCAAGAGGTTTTTGAAGGTCCACTCAAAGATAAACACCACACAAGTGTGGTGTCTACAAAGTGATAATCCATGACATTGAAGACTGTAATGACAGTGAGTTATATACCTGAAGTGAGGAGCACGTTGACTGGTTGGTCCAGCTGACCAGTATCTACAATGAGACAAACTAAACTGGAGAAGACAACATGTGTAATCAGTAAATCTGAAGACACACTTGTGTGACAATCTTTATCTATAGACCACACAGAGTTTTCTTTGATTAAAAATTAATTGAGCAATCAAACCTGTTATGGTGGATGGAGATATTGTCACATTCTTCTGCAGATAGATGTGTACTGTACCACTCTATTATTATCACTATAGATATACATATCTAGAGTTCGGAAACATTTATCAAGGTGCTAAGAATTACTGTTGCTGGTTTTGGGATCATGAGACTACATAACACTGTCTGTAGTCCACTACATAATCAGGTGTCATCTCTGGAGGACTGGTGATAAATCCCACCATATCAAAGAGTCATTTAAAAAGAGCCTTGTTGAACAGTCTCCTGACCTAACCATCCGACTCCAGACCCAACACCGGTCCACTGATCTAATCTAAGTGACCCACAGCAGGTGGAGCTGATAGATGTTTCTGTTGAGTAATGCGTCTCAGTCCTCGAGGACTTCTCGTTCAATGAGCTTTAAATGATGTAGTATAAGAGCATTTTTATCACACAGATCAAATTTGCCAACATTTCCGCTGTAGAAAAGTAATAGAGCTTTGCTTAACAGCTTCAGAGCTCCTCCATCACTGAGAAAGCTCGGCTAATGATTTAACTGCAGTGTAGCAAGTTATCTGATTTTCTCTGTGTGTGTCGAACCCTTATGTGTCACCTCTCTGTGGCATGTCTGATTTCCTCAGCGCTCATTGGAATTTTCCAATTAAAGCAGAAGAAAAAGCTTGTGACCTTCTTTCCTTTCTTCTGGAAAGATTGAACCTGAAACCATTTATTTCGAGGAACATAACCTGTGGAATTTAAGCGATACTGGAACAATGTTCCTGTAGAACCACGGCATAAACTTATTACAGGCGCAAACCTAGAATTAAATCTGTATTCCTGAAACATTTCAGTGCTGAAATGTGACCAGAAATCATCACCATATTTATTCAAATTTGAGGCTAAAGGTCAGGTTAACCCTGGAAAGCATCAGTTTCTCTTATTCTATTTTATCATTGTTTGCTATTATTGGTGCAAATTTTATTTTGCATTTCCTAACTGCCATTACTTTGAAACATTGACAAGCATTTAGAAAGAACACATTACCTGCAACGGCCAAAATGACTAAACAGCTATTAGAGTACTGGTTAACATGATGTTTCCACATCTGTGTGGCCTGGATGACATTAGCTGATACAGGAAGTGTTAAACCCGCCGTGCACTGAACATTTGAAAGCTGATGTCATATCAGAATTCATAACACAACTACAGACCTCATGCAGATGAAATGACAGTATTCTAAACAATTCATTTTAAACACCTCAGAAACATCTGTAGGGCAACAATTAAATTACCATTTACAGGATTTAGTGGAGCTGATTGTGTTCCAGAAAGCACTTGCAGAAGACATCAATCAGCACCTGCCATTAACACGTCACAGTGTGGAAACATTTGGCTCTGCTGCGTTTTTTCTCAGCGATGAAGGTCATTGTAGCGGTTGATGCTCAAATCACGAGTTGGCTTCTTTTATGCAGATAAATTATGATTCTCCTCCTTGTCTGTCTCATTTCTCTTTTATAAAGATTCCAGGAAGGCTGAAGCAGTTAATGACTGCTGTTGGTAAAACACTGGCACTGTGTTGTGTGATGTACTTTTATCACACTGCTGACAGCTTTAATTAGCCAGACTGTATGAGAAAGAGGAGGAGACAGCACTTGCTCCTCATCTGTGAGACTATCGATGAAGCTCGCGGCTTTGTTCAGTGCTCAGCCAGAGACACAACAGGCTTCAAAAGGCCTGACAAGCGTGGAGGCAGAAACAGGATCATTAATGAGACTGAACTGATCCCACAGATATGCTTTAATACTGGTCGTCCTCTGGAGGATTGTTCACCACGTAAGAGAGAAAGAATGGAATGATGGAGGGGGAGGAAGGGGACACTTTCCGTAAATATGACACAAACAGAGCATTTTGTTTCTGTGAAAAGACAAAAATTAAAAAAAGAAATCTTAAAAAACATGGTGAAAAACTGTAAACAAAAGTGCATACAAAATGTGCTTTTTATAAACAAATTAAAACAAATTAGTTTCAAGTAAAACTTAAAATAAATGAAACAGTATGATTTGTTGGATTAAGAGTTGTGACAGGCAAAAATCAAAGTCATAATCTTTTGATTATCATTTGTAATAGTTTAACTAATAAAAAGGGTTTGTGCCTGTATAAAAAAAAAGAGTTTTACACTACAGTATTTCTGAAACATAACCAAACCTCCACCCCTGACTCTCTGTACATCACACCAGAAACAACACAATTGCTCTTCTTTTATGAGACTGCTGCATGCCATTTGAGACCTAGTCAACCGCAATATATTTTACAGCCCACCCCAGACAAACAAAAACTAAATCCTGTTTCCAGGACTCTCCTTCCGCAAATTTATTCCCATTCCAAAGACAATCATCAAGGTTACAATATGTGCTTTTATCAGCGGCAGTATGTTACTGTCGAATGTTTCTAGACCCCTGCAATTTGTTGGACGGTTACTCTGTTTATATCTTCGCCAGAGATCAAAAATATGTTTAGATTTTCTCAAGTAAGTGTGTGTGGGTGTGCGGACATCAGACATGAAACATATATATTGGAAGAACACAGTGATAAAGGTTTCTTCACCTTTTAACCAAGTGACTGTAAACATTACATAACGCTGGGTATACAAACACATCCACATTTATTCTCTTTTAAATATTAAAGTTAAACAAACACACACAAATACTTTGGTTATCAAGATGGATTACACATACATTGGCCTTAAAAAGTATCTGGTCACACAAAATAAAAGAATTTTAGTCTTGTTAGATAACAACATCAAGATTTTTTTTTAAGTTAAGGGCTACACTGAGTTTAAGAGAAAAGTACTTTATCACAAGAGGTCGTACAACTTTTTGCGGGAAAGTCAACATTATCTTTGAGGCCCGGCTACAAAGAACCCAGACACCAGGCCAGGAACCGACACAAAAACATCTGGTAATTCTGCATGCTATACAGCTTGGAAAACTTCCTTTGCATGTGATGGAGGTGTTGTCACATCCAAAAGCTGGCTGAATATGACAGCAGTTCAATACTGGAAAAACTCATTAAGGCTGTTTGCTAAGCCGAGCACCAGTATTAGTACAGCTCAAACTCAGGGCTGGGGATTTAAACAAGCCCCTAACTCTCAGTATTAAACGCTGGTAATCTGTCCCACACCATTCGCACTACAAACATAAATTATACCTAAAATCACACAGCTGGTTTGGGGAGAGGTGTGCTGTTACTTTTCTAAGAACTTTGATGGTTTTAGCTAATTAAACAGGCAAAGAAAATACAGAATCCTACAGATTCATAGTGTGACACTTGGAGATGATGTTTCACGACATCAGCCATGAAACTACCTAGAAACCCTCCAAAACACCCTACGAACCACATAGCAACACATCAACGACCACTGACAACACCAACAACCACTGACAACACCTTAGCAGCCACATCGCATCTTGCTGGAGACTGCACACAAAACTCTAGCAATGCACACTGAATGAACATTTTGTCTTTAACTAACTGACCGTTAATCAATCTGAAAGAGCATAGCCCTCCCACAGCTTTCTAAAAATGACAGATAAGTGTGTATCCTACATGCAAATATTTAGTCATTTGTGTTTCAAACACTAGTTTAAAATGAGCACTCATTGTAACTGCCTCAATGGAGTACGAGCCAGCTGGACATTGCTGCCAGCTGTGTCACCTCTTCTATTTCCTGCCCATCAACTGAAGGTGCCGTGCAGTCAGGGTCAGAGACTAGAGACAGTGGAAGATGCAGACAGGCAGAGAGCAGGACAGATATTGAAGAAAACAGCAACAAACTACTTTTCCGATTACAGAATCTCCTCTTTAAATGTAAACAGAAATCTCCAGAGATATAAAATTCTTCTGTCATACCCCGGTGAACAGTTACAGTATGCTGGTCTTTTCTGCCACGTGTATATCAGAAGATGTAACACCTAACATGTTATTTTAAGCTTATATTGCTCTTGATATGCCCAACTTCAAAATCTATTACCGCAGCTTCAAACACAACTCAGAGGTCACTGAAATGAAGCGCTGATTTAGCAGTCAAGTCGAGAACATGCGTGCGGCCGCTGTGTGTGCTGTGTCTTCACAGTGTCCAGTTCTTGTGTTTTTCTCAATCAGGAGACACAGTCATACGGTCGGAGCAAAAGCACAGATGGTGGGCAGAGGATGCTGGAGACCACAACACTGATTCCCCTGCTGAGAACTACAGGAGCCTAACAGCCATGAATCCCCCAAACCTATAAAAGACAAAGTGAACACTACATCTTCAGCCTCAGCACTTCTTAACAACATTGACTCCTTTGACCTATTTACAGCTGAAAGTGTTTCAAACAGAGACCTGCTGAGCACAAGAACGTGTTAAAGAACAGTACACTGTAAATCTAATGGAAAAATAATGGAAAAATGCTACAAGAAACGCTTCATAATTACATATAATAAAATAATTAACCTTACCGGTTTTGTAAGGTACAAAACTGTTAACTATATTAATAGTTATTTACCATCAGTTAATTAAATATACAGTTAAACTGTAAAATATACAACAGCATGCCATATTGCATAAAACATTGGCAACATATTTTAGTGTTTTAAACTGTAAGTTTTCTTCTTCGAAGATGTTTTTTTTTTACAGTTCACACTTATAAATGAAGAAAATTCTGTCGTCATTCTGCACAAGGAAAGAATGTCATGAGGTTATAGGTAAATAATTTTCATTTTGAGTAACTGTTCCTTTAAGTCAAACAGCATTGTGTTTATTCATATATTTAGTGCTCTGTTATGCAAACACTGATGTCTTTGTATTTATGGTGTGAAATTTATAATGATGAAAAGGTCAAAGGTTAAAGAAATGAACATAGTGTTTCCAATCCTGGGGGATTTGCTGTGTGCCTGAGTTTTATTTGCTGAACACTAGCTTGTAAAAATCCAACTTCAAACAGTGTGGCAGACAGCAGATCAGCTACATTTGCAAAAGGAGAACCTAAATCCTGCCTGCCTTTATTATCCAGATAAGGAGGGGTGGGTGGGTGGGGGTTATGTTTGGTATTCCTGAAAATAACAAATGCTCAGCAAGATACAGAATGTAAGAAGGTGGTTTTATTCAGGAAAATACCAAGAGCAATGCCTCCTCGCATTTAAAATAGTGCCAAGTGAACAAACGCTATTCTGTATTCATTGGACCGATGATAACACATTTAAACCGATATGCAAAATAAATCGCATCAAACTTGAATGTCCATGATCTCTCCCTGCAGTCTTAGTTTACCTGCTTAGTTTAGACCTCAGCACCTCAGTATGTGACGTCTTTACATTTATAAGAATGAAGTGAGCTTAACGCTGGAGATCCAGCATGTCAGAGACAGTGTGTGTGAAAGTTAAATAAAAAGTGGATTTGCTGTTTTTAAATGCATTGCACCTCAAATCCTAAATGTTTCAAAGAGGAGAAACAGGAAGTAAAAAAAAAAGCTCTGTATTACCTCTCAGATTGTGCTGTCGTCCACTGGTCTTACTTCAGTAAATCTCTTTCATTAACTCTGACTCTGAATTCTCTCCTCAGCTCCAGTACAAAGTTTAAAAGGTCTCTGGTGCAAGATCATCAGCTGTGGTCTACATCAAGCAAAGGAGAGCCGGATTCAAGCATGGGGTGCTGCGGGTTAAAGAAATACGGGTAACTTTATAAGAAGGTTCCATTTGTTAACATAGTTAACTACGATAGTTAACATAAACTAACAATACTTTTACAGCATTCATTCATTTTAGTTAATGTTAATTTCATGTTAACAGGTTGTTAAAGAAATGCTGTACAAATATATTGTTCATTGTTAGTTCATGTTAGCTAATGCACTAACTAATGCTAATGAATAAAAAGCAATAATGAATCAAATGATGATAAATGATGATAAATAGATTAAAGTGTTGTAACCATCAATTATATAGATGTATAATACAGTCAGAAAGGCTTTCTGCAGTTTTAAGAGATGATGAAGTGACCTGAAGTTTAGCGCTGGTTAACTGTTGATTTAAACATGATTCCCTTCAGCTGATGGTTCATGAATGAGGACCACTGCCCATCTTCCTTATTTATAGGAAAAGCAGATTGGATTCTGACACACAGTTTTTTCTTGATTCAGCTTCTTCAAGCAGCGGGCAGCTCAACAAGCTGAAATCTAGGACAGAACCAGATTAGTGAAGACAACAAAAAACCTCCTTCATCAAATCAAGATTCTTTCTTGAAAATTGGCTTGTCATTTTGACAAACAGCTGTCCAGTCAGTTAACAAAGAAGTGACATCAAGAGAGCCAAGCATGCTAAAGTGCGAAAGAGCTTCTTTTACTCATTTTTGTCACGCTGACTGTCTCAAAAGCAACAACAGATGCAAATATGTCAGTTCATGCCAGTGTGAACAGCTTTTCCAGCTTCAAACTGAATAGATTAGAAAACAGTTACACTTTACAACTGCAATAACTGTGGTCTATGCTAAAGTCTTTTAAAACTGTATCATTTTTCATAACGTTAGTGGATGCCTGAAGATAAATGGATATAGAAGGCAATAACTTAACATCTGAATCTTGAACAAAAATGCTGAAATAAGGGATTTAACTATTGGATACATATAAAAGCAGCTCAGAATACCTTTACACTCAATTTAAAACTCACATACCAGCAAATAGGAAATTGTCATTGTCTTGTACTAGTTTTGATAGGTTACTAATCTCCACCTCAAACAGACTAGTGAAGTGGCTTAATCCCGACATTCCCAACTTTAGTGCAACCAAAAGTAAATAAATGTTGATTTTTTTTCCCTCACTTTTTATTTATCTCCCTCCTTGCACTGCATTTGTACTGACAGTTAATTTAGCTGGATCAAGGAGTCCTCTTGCACTTGTCCGAAGAAAGTGTGAGAAATCACACGCAGTAAAGCTTTAAAACCACCTTTAAGTGGCTCTCGATTCCACTGTCTGTGCAGATTAACCTCCCAGCACCAGTGACCGAGTCTCTATTGTGACCTGAACTCTCCAGAAGGTGTAAAAACTGGAGAGAAATCTTCACTTTGACACCTGCCCTTGATTGACTTCTAAGAGTGGAACAAGAGAGCGCACAGCTCAATAAAACTGGTCTTGAATTTTATATATATATATATATATATATATATATAAATATATATATATATATATATGCATGGAAGATATAATATATTAGATTTACGGTAAGCCCTATACTTACTTCCATTAATCTTATCTAAAACATATCTTTTCTTTCCTCTAAACTTACAAGGTTTACAGTAAAAATATTTCAGCACAAACTCACAGTGTTGACATGGGCGCAGAATAAGTTGAATATTATGTATGTACTGTAGGAGTCACAGCTCATGATGTCACAGGCTCTGTCATGTGCTGACAGCCGGCCGTGAGACACACAGGTGAGACGTGTCAGGTGTTGCTAGCATTTTTAAGATACACATACAGAACTGTTTTGTTACAATACATGACAAAACATTTAAAATATCACTAAATGTTACCATAATCAATAAAGACATGGAAACAAGACCAGGATCACAATTACAATTGCATCCAAAGTCCTCTGTAAATGTTGTAAAGAATGTTCCCAAACTTTAGGTGTAAACCTAAATGTAACATTTAAAACATCAAAATAAGTATCTTCCAACACTATAATCGCAAAAGCTTCCAACTTATGTGGATGAATACATGTTGGTGCTTGTAAGAAAAGTTTGTTACTGATAACAACCTGTGCTGGATAAATAATCCCATCTCTGACTTCATGCAGTGGGGATGATCATATCATCTTTCTTCTCTCTCTATGATGAAAGAAGCTAGAGAAGCAGATGGAGAGACAACACGAGTGAGAATCTGATCCAAATCTCTTCAATAATCTGGTTTAAAGCTGGCAAACTGTTTACACTGACAGAGATCGGCACAGCAGTCTGAATGTGAATTTTTGAAACAGTTGGCCTGAAAAATGCTACTTCAGAATTGCTTTCAGAATTCAAATGGACAACATGAATGAGAGTACAAAGAGCATCACTGGGACATGATTGATTGTTTGAACACCGAAAATTATTAAACCAGACTGTATTAGTGTCTTTGACACATAACTACCATACCGCATTAAGTCTTCACAGAGTGAATCAGCATCTACAGAGATTTTCCAGCACTCAAACTGATCTTACCAAGTTGTTTAAAAATTCATTCTGCAAAATTATTCTGAAGAGACTTTAGAATACTAACAGACTCCAATCTGACTGAACAATGCCATCTGGACACCAGGACAGAAGTAAAGAGGTCTGAAATTCATCAGGCTGATTATTCTAGATGTTTCTCTCCTCCAGGTCAATCAGCGAGGTGCTGTTCTGCAGTAACAGGGCGGTTGAGTCGGGCATCAGATACAGGACCCTCATCAGATATTCTCAGGAAAAAAGCCATTGAGTTGGATGAAGGACCTGAGGGGGGTGGGTGACGACGTCCATACTGATTCCGCTTTAATTATCAGCTCTCTTTGTCTTTTAATGGGAGTTTTTGAGAATGTACAGTTATTTTTCACTATGTCAAGGGCAGGAGTCAGGTTAACCTGATTCACCCAGTGTAAAAGCTGTTACAATCACACTAATATCATAAAACAACAAAGAACAACACTGGCAAAACTGACAATTTTATTTTCATTTCTCCCAAAACTCTGCAATGAGCTACAACTAAAGATTTTAAGTCATTATAACGTCGTAATACACTGTTCCCAAATTACAGTAACTCATAAAAAAGCCAAACTGTGTTTACTACTGATTTAACCAACATTACAGTAGGTTAGAGCACATATCTCCTCTTACTGTATTTTCTGGTCTGATTACATTATTCATCAGATATGATTAAACAGTCTGGTGTAATTCTGAGAGAATTCTTGATGGAATGGAGAACATGTCTCTCGTTCTAAAAGCTTGAGACTGCCGAGTGAAATCACTCTAATGTTCATAAATGAATCAACAGTAATGATGCACAGCATCACGTTTGTCTAACAACATGCTCTCGTGCATCAAGAGTTGACCAATGGAGGACGACGCGTGTCTTCAATCCTCCTCAAGAACAAGAACTGTCACCCTTCATTGGTTGAGCATGAGAAACAATGAAAGGCCTTTGGAATGTTGACAATGTTCATACAATAATAATTACAAGAATGAAAATATGAAAGGAAATTGAAAAGAGGTATAATTCTGAATAAATTCATAAAATAAATGAATCTATCCATCACTATGTTATTTAAAGCTGTAATCCATAACTTCCATCTCTGTTTAAACCATAAAATTAAGTTACTTTACATGCTTTTCTGTACGCATGTTGAAGCCAAACTGACATTTCTGAGGAGACCAAACTGACATTTCTGGGTGGGACCTGACCACCCAAATGTTATTCACAGTTATAAACTTACCATTGTGATTCAGGTAAGGTAATGAAAGTGGTTTGGACACTGATCTGTTATGTATTTGCTCAAGAACTGATTTTTTAAATTATTTTTAATAAAAAAAGTTACAGAATGCGGCTTTAAGTAGCTGGTTATCTATTGCAGAAATACACACTATATTTCCCCACATATTTATGTATAAGTTCTTATTTTACTTTCTTTTGATCTTAGGGTGAAATGTGACCTGGACTTGATCTTGGCAGGTGTTGTGTAACTCACTTCAGGGCATCTGTCCTGCTCTTCTTCTCCTGCTTGCTGGAGCAGATAAAACATCACAGAGTAGCAGGACACGACTTTGATGTGCTAAAGAATGTGAAAGAAAGAAAGAGAGAGAGAGGGGCAGATAGAGAGAGGTTAAAATAAAGCATGTACAGTAATACTAGATTTGCACTTGGATCCTCAGAATGGATCCAGGCAATGGGTGCTACAGTGAGCGCATACCTACAACGTTTCTCTTTTACTAATGCCAAAGCAAAAGCAGGAGGCAGTTAAGCATCTGCAGACTAGCAGGGGAGTGTCTGACTTAAAGTGTGTTCAGCACAGGCTGTCTGACGTAACCTCTGTCTCCATGGAGAACATCCTTAAACGTCTTCAGGCATGAGGGTTCTTTCAGATAATGCATGTGAATGAGATATAACAGAGTAAGCACCAATATGACGCTGATCTCATGCTCTTATGAGCTGCAGGTATGAACACACCACTGGCTGTGGTCCTGTAGAGGACCAGGGACATCTAATATTCAGTATCTTCAGCTTGAAAACATTTACTTGATCTACAGGGCTTGTTCTACATAAAGTTACATAGTGAGCATTCTCTTCTGGAAATGGTTTTGGAGTCATGGTCATTTCAGTGGTGGTCGAGGGTGCACACCACAAAAAAATTAAAGCAAACACCTGTACACCCACACCCACCCAAACACCCTCCGAGCTCACAGTGGGTCTGTCTCAAAAGGTTTATGTTGTCATTTAAAAGCAATTTCACTATGGAAAGAAAGGAGATTTTTACATACAGAAGAGTCTTACAGCTTCACCTTAAATAAATGTTCTAATTTCAGGCTGACAAAATAACTGCTGTCGTGTTGAATCCACGGGCAGCACGACCTCACAGAGGGAGGCCGAGATGTGACTAAGTTTAATGCTTGTGGTAACAACATCTGTAACATCACAGTTGTGGGTTTATCTGCATTTCTGCACGGCTCTGCACATGTCTGTCTTAAGACAGAAAAACTCTTGGGTGATTACAGATGATTAATTGCTCTTTTTAAAAGGGGAACGCACACTCTTTCCATTGTAATATCAATTTCTGCATTACTGCGGTACACCCATTATGAGAGAGAGTCATTTATAATAATCTATCAGTGTTTGACCTTTACAAAGAGGCAGGCGGGAAAGCCAGAACATGAGACACACAGAGCAAAGACTGAAAGCTCATATGGAATTCTCTTCAATAAACTTTCTTAATCCTAGAAGCAATTTGACGAAAGGTACACAGAGCACAAATATTGTAAGTTCTAACACAGCATCAGCAATACTGCAGGACTAATGATAACACAAGTAGTTCATATTCTCACAGGACTGTGTGCAGGAGTCCACTGCACTAAAGCCATCTCTCCGGTACTTCACCAAATGAACTAAACCAGAACTAATGACATGTGATTCTAAATCATTTCTTGAAATTTTGTGCCAGATGTAAGTTTCACTGATTTTCAAAGCTGCTCTGTGTCATTTCCTGTCCACCAGCAGCACCAAACCGAAATGCCAAAAATGAGCGATATGTCTGGATCTGAACACCATCTTACTGAACACAGTGTATGAGCAGTGGGTGTTTTATACTGCCTGTTATAGTCTTGAGGTAGCATGTGAAACAGTAAGAATTATTCCACAAAAAAACAGTCACATGACCTCACGATGTTGCATGTCTAGTTGAGCGTGCAGTCACCTGTTATCATTTTGGAGGAAGGTGTTCAAAATCAGGGCTGATCCAGGGTCACTTCTGGTTCAGACACAACACGGCAAACAGAAGGTCAGAACATTGCAAAACATTGCTTATTAGATGATAACAGGAAACAACTTGATGAATAAAATGAAGCAATCGTTTCATCATGAAGCAATGCATTCAAGTTCACAGATCTAAATCACAGATTTAGTGGGTAGTGGATGGGTCGTTGGACTAGTGTTAATAATGCACTTGTGTTAATAATTCCTATGTTATTAATCAGACAGCATCCACCAGCTCCAGATCATACAAGGTTTTCAAGCACACAAACCAACAACAGTACCCAGTAAATGCTGTGCAGTATGCAGTAGACTAGCGCTTATACATGGATGGATTCTTAATCTGTTATTCTGGGAGGGCATCAGTCCAGAGCAAGACAAAAAGACTGAAAGGTGCTAAAGCTGAGACATAAAGAGTGAATATAAAAAACACTTCAATAAAAGTGTGAAAGGAAGTGTGCTAGACTCCCTCAATCCTGCAGGTGCTGAACATCTTCTCTATAAAAGAAATGTGAGTATAGAAACAGAAAGAGGAAAGAGGGAGAAAGACCTTTCCAAAAGAACCTTGGCTCCCCCTTGAAGAGTCTATAAAACCCCCGTCTCGAAGAAAAGATTGGATGCGGCGCCCTGTCTGGATGCAAGGCCTCTCCGATAACAAGCTGCTTCACTTCATCAAAGGCACACCATGAAGGAAATGAGGAGAGGTATAAAAAAACAAGCCTTTAAGACTTGTCCCCTCGTGTTTCAGTGCAGAGAGAGTGTGTGCCAAACCAAACCTGAGAACGTAGAAGTGTTGCCGTCCAAGCCTGGTCTGAACTCTACTCATCGTCCAGTAAACTTTACAGGTTCTTCACAGCTCTATTGACTAAACCACTGTAGCAGAAAGAAACAACAGCAGATAAAAGTATTAGTTCCACTTGCCTATTGTGATTTCACGGCTCCTCTTAAAGTGAAACTGTGATACTGACAAAAGCTTGCTGTAGAACTGTCACAAGCAAGTTCATCCTACAAAAATCCTCACGACAGATTATGCGTGCCACACCATTCAGCAACAAAAACACACCTGATGAATCAACTGAAGCATAAGAGGTTTGAAGCTCAAGCTATCTGACAAACCAGAAGAGCAAATGTTTGTATTTTATTGACCTTCTTTCGGAAAGCATTCACTAATGCTACTGTAGGTCTGTTTCAAGAGGTTAGAACATTTCTCTGTTCAGCAGAGGAGACACTGAAGTAAAAAGCACAATAAAAAGTCAAACAAAATCAGTTTGAGAAATCAAGACCTTTCACAGGAGTAAATTTAACTATTTAATTCAAATATCTCACCAGATCAGAATCTGTAGCGACTATGCCGTCACCTCCAGCATCAGTTTTAAGGCAGTTGAACCTGTAGAATATGTTGGTTAAATCTCATACAAACTCTAAACCAGTGAAAATATTCAGAAACCTCAAATGATCAAACCAACCAGTCACAACCATTAACACATACATGGACAGTATCATGCAACAAGCATTGCATGGTGCTAGCGCATGTCAACGTGATTTGAACTACCCAAAACTAATTTATTCCTTCACTTGTGACCACTGCAATCCGCACTAACACTGTTTATAGCACTCCTGCACACATCTAAGCTGCTACGTTTAACATCCAAAATCCTGCTTTCCAATCAAACTGCTTTCAGCTCCTGATGAACTGACAGCAGCTCTGAACCCGTCTGAACTGCATTTATGAGTCTAAGATACATGCTTCTAATTTAAATGTAGATGAAGGCAATGAAGACATGTTTTTCAGGCCTATTTCATACTTGAGCGAGGAACTCAAAGAGAGAGAGATTATACCGACAGGTCAATGAAGACTAAATAAGAGAGACCCTGACTGAGTGAAGCATACAGACACTCTTCTGCTAATTTATTTGATGACTTGTTTCATGACCTTGAAAGAATCAACTACGCTGGACATTTGCGATCCTCTGTGCCTTTCAGTCAGAGCCCTCCCTTATACAGTTTGTTCATATTTATGATTTATAGGCTATGGAACATGTTTACACTGTCTATTACACAAATAGTCATCAAATGGGGGGGCTTTGCTTTCCTGAAGCAGTCTGCCATCACATTTTTTATAATGCATACAGTCTTTGTTTCCAACAGCACCATTATCAAAAGTATGCTAATTCTGCCCAGCTGGGTCAGACTGGGTCAGCTTTGCAGGCTTTCCTCCCTGCAGTCTTCAGAGGGCAGTGTGTTAGTGTTGATTATCTGTGTAGTATTGGGAGTCAGTTTACAGCTAGATCAAACTTCAATGAACTTTGATTGAATGATCAATTTTAAGGATCAACCCAATGAGAAAGCTCAGACAACATGGGCCTTTACCTAAAATTTGCCCTTCAGACTCTTGAAAGGTAAAAAAATCCAAAAGAGAAAATCAACTCGCCTTTATCACCACTAGCAGGGCAGAGAAATGAGCAGCTCACACACAGTGGGGGATTATAAAGTGCTTCTCATTTACAGATGGTGGCAGCTCTGCACTGAGACAGGAGATTTTCTTTGACTTTGACTCGATGGCAAAGACCATGCCCTTTGACGTCAGTTCAGTCATTAAATCTAGATCATAATGTCATGTGAAGGTCATGTGTAAACATATAGCAGTGTTCCACCATTACTCAAGATATTAGTCCATATAACCAGCCATTTCATTATCCAAGAAACCACTTTGATATGTCAAAATCCCATATTTGAAGTCAATAGAAGGGCTGCCATTTGCCAAAAGGTGTGAGGTTAATGACATAATCCATTAAAATACTTAACGCTCAGAGACTGCTGCTTTCTCACAGCTCAGAAGTCTTCATGAAGTTCAGCTGTGATTCAGTGAAGAACCTATTGTGTCTCAGATGTGTCTCCAACATTTCTTGGAAGAGAAATACAAACAGACACAAATGAGTCAATTATACACATACAGTAAAAGTATAAGGCTATACAATGAGCAAAGAGAACTGTTAGATTGTTTGTTTAAAGTCTTTACATTATTGTAAAGACATTACTGAGATCTCTTCGGAAACTCTTGAAAAGAAGTTCATTTGCGAAAAGCACAAACATTGTTTTGTGTGATTATTGCCTAAAATAAACAAAAACACTTTACTCTCATTCATTTGCACATGAGAGCATAAGTAGACTAGATAAGACTGTTTCTCATCTCTGTAGACTGTTTATTACAGTGCAGGCTCATACACACTTTAGCAAAAGTGATACAAGCAGCGACATGAAGTTTCACATGCGCTGCTGAATAGTGAAACAGGCACCTCACCATCCAATCCTTGTTTACTGCCATCCTGTTTACCGTTTAATCAGAACTGTAGCGATATATCAGATAAACGTACTGTGACGTCATTCCCAGATGAAATGAACTATCACAAGACAGTGGATCCAGTCCATCTAAAAGAACTAACACAAAGACAGCTAGTTACTCTTTTGAATAATATAATTTTGACTGTGCTGTAATTACATCTTGAAGCAATTAACATAATTAGTCATCCGTGCGTCTAAACGCAATGGGAAATAAATGAATTTCAGCACACAAGCCAAGAAGTTGTGGTGTATAAGTCAGTGTTTTTTATTTTTTTATATAAATGCCATCCAACAGGCTGAGTATTTGGAAAAAGTATATATTATATAATATTTATATGTAAATATTATATAATATATGTAAATATATTATATGGCTGTGAATATATAATTAAGATTATAAATAATCTTAATTAACGTTTCATGCTATGGAGACAAGGGTTGGTTGTCACATTGTTTACTACACGAAACACCAATACATTTGAATTTCTGCACATACCATCAAGTTTTGGCTATAAATAAAGCTGTTGAACATGTCCACATTACTGTGTAGGAGAACCAGATACAGGTGGTTAAACACACGGGCAGTGCTGTCACACTACATGGATGAAAGCTGTCACAAAGAATGTTTACTGCCAATAAACATCCTATTATAGACTTCTTAACAATAAAACTACACAACAATTCATTATACGACAAAACTATTAAAGGTAACATACAAATGAAAATTACACCAGTGTGTTTTAATTGTGTTCACTTGTTTATCCAACAAATATTACAAAAATATAATGATACAAGATTGTGTTTTTTATCTGTGTTTCCAGAGGTTTCCTAAAATCCATTTGATCTGAAATTCCCAAATCATATAATGCTGATGAGGATCTACAAATGAAGAACTGGAAGATAAACTCTCAGCACCCCACAGCTGAATGTGTATTAACAGAGTAAACATCACAATCTGACCACAAATGAAGAAATTAAAGCAGACTCTGAATGTCTGAACATCAAAGCAGTACTGCGGGTGAGGAAATCACTTGGAAATTGTATTCTCTAAAGGGCTGGCAGTGGTAGTTATTTTTAGTTTTCAATTAAATGTTTCTTATTCAATTTTAAAATCACCTATGGCTACACTACAGTACATTTATTTTAGTAACATCAATGTCAACGTATCAAATGTACCAAACCTTTAGATACATTAAAGTGCTTTTTAGAATCAAATAAAGAATTGACTGTTTATTGGCTGTGAATGTATATCATGTTGTGTACACATATAATGCATTCTGTCCTCATGACATGGCAGCTCTGGGGAGTGCTGGGGGTAAATTTAGAAACTGTCATATGTTGTCGTATGATATCTGTTCTGAGCAAATAGACTGAGCTAATGTGTGTGTCCTGGACTGAGATGTGGTGAGAGCGTGGAGACACTGGAATAATGCAAACAATTAAAACATTTGATTAATGTTGAATATTAAACAAGAAAATAAAGTATTTTAGGACCATTAGGATGTTTTGTATTTTCTTGTTTTTCAGTGATAATTAAGCACATTTACTCACCAAATTATCATTACCATAATGTGTCTGGACATTTTTATTCTCTTTCTCATCCTCAGTGGTGAATCCCATTATATTCTCATTACTGTTATACTGTATACAAAGATGCCCTTTGATCTGTGATGGTGCATACCTACTGTACAATCTTGATGGTTCCAAACACTGGCTTTGTTTTCTGTAGGCAAAACATAACACATTTCTGAGGCACATATTAACCAAATACTTTATTAAGTGTTCAGGTAAACACTGCGTTTGGATTAATCAGTCTGATTAATCTGATTAAAACAAGTGTCCATGTAAATGCAGCTACTGTAGCAATTCTTCACTTAACCTGATGACCAACTATGAGAAGGTGCAGACAGATGAATCAACAGTATGTCCTGTCTTGCGTTCCCATGGGAACACAGGAGATGAACTCCTCCTGTCTCGTGTCAGGTTTGGGCCTCTGATATCTAATAATGTAAATAATAAAAGAGCGAGAAGTGATAAAGAACAGATGACACAGAGAAAGCTGAGGAGGTCAGGGTGACCTCAGCATCTCTGTGGAGGAGGGACAGGATGATCCATCTAACTTACCCAGACAAAATTCATCCTATCTGAGGAATTCAGGCCCCGGAGAGAATAAAGCAGTGTGCATTAGTTTAAAATCCACTGTCAGATCTATCAGATATCAGCAATGAGAGAATAAGTCAAAAATAACAAGACAATGAAGATGCATGAGGCCTTTCTGAACAAACCTTCAGTCATTTGAGGACCAGTACACTGATGGCTTTTACAAACCATCTCTCAGTTACAGACAGAACAGCATGTGTTTATGATGTGTGAGACAGGGATGCAGCTTTCAGTCTGGCTTTTAATAAAAAACAGACAAAACAGACAGTCAAGAGAACTTGAGAGAAGGTCTCAAGAACATCACCAGATCATATTTTACCATGAATGAAGAATAAGTAAGACATTTTTCTTAATATTTCTTAATATTTTTCTCATATTTCCAACTCATGTTATCATAACCCCATCCCCCCAAAAACTTTTTTGTACTGCTTTTAAACACAAAAAATAATGTTGAGTTTATTTCATTTAATTCCACAGTTTTGTTGTTAACATGATCATTTTTTGTAAGGGTGATACGTTTAAAAAAGGAATAAAAAAGTAACAAATGCTCAGAATCTAGCTTTTGGAGTTTGAATGTAATCTTAATTCTAAATGAAAACTGTAATTCTGTTTAATGAGCATGTGCAGGGCTGTTGGATATCCTAACATGTGGATTTTCTGCTTACTTGTAAAGATATGTGCATGAATAATGACTGAAGCAGAAGAATAGCTGAATGCTGCAAGAACCTCACACGCTCAGAAAGCAAAATAAAGATGAAAAAGACTAAAGTATGGAGTGAAGATCAAGGCTACGTTTGAAAAAGATGCAACATTCAAATGCGGCGTCACAGTTTTGATGAAAGCCAGGCGATGGCCGTTCACCTTTGATATCCGGGCCGGATTCTGATGCCCTCCCAGAGTTTACAGACAGCTAACTGTCAGATAATGGCTTCGGCCTGACTGTGCAGACTGCTGCTTCTTGATTTGTTAACTACTGTCAGAATGTTGTCAAAAGTTTTCAAATAACTAAAAACTTGAAAATCTTTTTAAATGTTAGAAGTTAGACAACAAAATCATGCAGAAAATCTAAAAACTCAAAAGCCTTCCTTACGCAATACTGCAACCACATTTATTACAAAATATTAGGACAATTACCAAGCTAGCCACATAAGCTGATTGAGTTTTAAATAATTTCAAAATGCTTTTCTGACACAACGAAGATAGATGTGTTGCCACAGAGAAACACAATCCAAACTGGCTTAATTTAACAAACTATGGGGAGAAAACAAACTAAACTTGAATGGGAGAAGTTATAACTAAATATGGCAGCTATACGGCCGCATTACAGTTAAAAGAACCAATCACCTTTCCGATAGAGGCGTCACAATGTGGCTGTAAGGATGGAAGTTCTGCCATGTGTTGTTGGTTCAAAACATTGAAACACAAATGAAACACAATGTACTTCAGCGTGTCAGCTATATACGGTTTCTGTAACAAAACAGCTTACAGTAACAAAACTGTACACAGTTTAGGCGGGAAGCTGGAAATACAGTTCTTGGAATTACAATCTCACACCCCAGCAGGGTTTGCAAAATTAGCCTCAAATACTAAGTAAAAGAATCCTTCATTATTCTCAGCATATCAACAGAAGCCATTAGTGAAGGATTACTTTGCCTGTCCCACACACACAGACACATAAGAGCAGATTTAAGGTGAGTTTCAGAGTTTTAAATTTAATGAAATTTTGGTTTTAGACCTTGTTAATCAAACCCCAAAGCTTTTTCTCATTAAAGGAACAGTACACATAAATATTCAGTCATTATAACCTGTCTTCACGATGATCCTCACGTCAACTGTGAAAATAATGTAATGTCTGGGAGAATTCTTCCTTAATTCTTGAGAAATGTGTAAAAAGAACTGACCAGATTTTTAAGACTGCAAAAAAAAAAATCAAGATTTCCTATTGTGTTCTGCATAATACACAACTGAATTCATAAACAAATATGCAATTATGTTAATGTGGGACGCATCATAGCAGATTTGGAAATATCTGCTAATTTAAATGAGAATCCTTGGGACTTTTATCAGTCTGAAAGGCCCCTTAACACTATCACCAGTTGAGAACATTATGAATCTTTTTCACCTGAGATTCAATATTTAAAGCATTTCAACACAAAGAGGCTCTCCATCATGTCTGAGGAAGAAGAAAGTTCAGACAACTACCTGCTGCTGAGTCTGATAAATGAACAGCCCTGGTATTTACCTGGAGACTGGAACCCGACTGAAAATGATCCACATTCTGCAGGGAGAACATAGTGTTCAACACTACAACAAGTCCTGACAATAATGGACATGTAGAAGATTGACCAATGAAATTACAGGACACTGAAATGACAGAAAACAATCTTCTGTCTGTGTAGATGTTGGGGATTTTGAAGTCTTTCATGCTGATTAAAAAGGCACGTTCACACCAGGAACAATAACAATACAGTTTAAAAACATTCTACATTTAAGACAATAGTGGAATCCACATCATAGCTTGAACAATGATACAAAGATCATTTTAGAATTTTTTTTTTCAGCTGATGCAATAAAACTTTGACAATCAAAATTAATTTAATTTTAAAGGGCACACACACATATAAAATAGCAGACGGCACTGTGGAGAAACTTATCGCTGAGGTCCAAAAAAGCTGGACCTGGTTTGACTTATTTGATAAAACAGACCCAAAAGCATCTGTTTTACCTGTAGTTACTCTAAGTAGAGACTGCACCCTTTAAAATCACCAGTCAAAACTCTTTTAACAGTTGACCCTCCTGAAAGAGTTGTGTAACTCAGACTGATTCAATGCATAACTGAACCAGAGACAAACATGGACAAGTTTAATGTGTAAATCAAATGAGCACTGAATCCAATTCCCTTCTGGACACATGGAGGGTGAAGGATTACATGTATCTCTTTATAGCCAGGTCTCCACCTAAATACTGTTTTCCAGCGATGCCGTGGAAAATTGAATCTATGTGAGGCATCCAGCTAGTGTTTAACCATTATGACCTTTATCAAAAGTAATTTCCAACAGGAGACTTTATCACAGTCCTCTCAGAGCTCCATGCATAATACACACTCAGCTAATGGGCTTAATGATATATTTCTCTGCAATATTTCTTCTTTTTCTGGCCAATATGAATGTCTATCAAACAATGACAAACATATAATGCCTCACCTGCATGTGATCCAACAGACCTCTGTTCATCACATGCTAATGACAGACTGAAGCTCTTCATCGGGTGAATAACTGGACGTGCAGCAGAGTCTTCAGTAAAATGACATTATGATCTCCTAGAAATGCCATAGCGATTTAGCGGGTTTTAATTTAAAGACTGAAGGATGAAGAGATGATTGGTCCAGCAGTGTTTATTTTCTGTGAGGTTTTATAGGGAAATAAGGGTGTGACAGTACGTATGGTGGTCACAGATCATCAGAATGAATATAAGAATTAATATGAATGCAGTCTTTACCCTTTCGGCCTTAAAATCATTTATGACAGACAGAATGCGAGTGTGTGAAAGAACCACATTCTGGCCTTTCCCACACCCAAAGCCCACTGCGGTTTAGCTCACAATAGCACCATTCTATTAAACTGGACTCAAACTCTGTAATTGTACTCAGGGTTGGAGAACTGGAAGTCTTTGATAATGCTGATTACGCCCAGCAAGAAATGAAATTAATTAAAAACCACCTCGATAGGAGCCTCATTATGAGGTCTGACCTGTTTTCATTTCTTTGCCTCCTTTGTAGCATAGGAAAGAACACTTCCTTTCAATACCAAAACAATTAGGTCTATTGTATATCCTTTCAGGCTTTTGGGAAAGTTAATGTTAACCTTTCCAGATTAAATATCTCATGCAAAACACACTTCTGGTCATGCTTCAATGAATTGGAGCTTTTCTATTGACTGAATGAGCTCTACACAAGCACACAAACACAGCAGTGTGTGCATTACATTTGTATATGCTTGCTGCACATTGTTGTGTTACTGGGGTGGCGGGATTGTGTTTTATTAAATGCATTTTCTGGGGTTTCATTCTCTCCTCTGTGAATTTGCAGATCTAGGACAAATTATTCCAATCCAACAGAAACCAATGATGTACTTAGCCAAGAGAAATATGAACTATTGGAGCAGTCCATCATTCGAAGCAAGAAATCTATTTATTTGACTAAACATTTTTCTTTCAGCTACAATGACACATCCAGTATTTCTGATATGAACAGCAATGGCTGATTATTATAAACGTGTTAGGAATTCACAGGTTGTTTGTAATTTCTGCCAGGAGGGATGCGTTTAATCATAGGACTGTGTGAGACAGCCATACACACAACCGTTTGTCAACATCCGACCACGTACAGCCTTTGTGAACAACAACCTCAACACGAACCTTGCGCATGATAGACAACAAATATTTCATCCCTAAACTACACACTTATTACATTTCCATAATCTCCAGAGGCAGTCTCATTATTATGTTTTATTCATTGATGTAGCACCCTTAAGAATTTAATAAAAACCACTCGCTATTCAATAAACACCAGTGAATGTGGGGCAGTGGCTCGAGAAGCATACAGACAAGGGCCTCTTACCCTCAACAGACTGTTGAACATTTACATTTTTCTCAGAAGACTTTTCCTTAACAAAGCCATATCACAGCACAGTGAACAAATAACATGATGCTGGGATGTGCAGTGCATGCTAGACAACTAAAGCATGTACTAGACAGGACTAGACAACTAAAGCCAACAACCAGATTCTTAAAGAAACCCGCCCAAAGAACATATCAAAAGATGCAAACCACTCACGGTCTTTCTTATATTCCCTTTTCTGGATATTGCTCCCTCGCACAGCCAGAAGTCTACAGGTGTGTTCTTCCTCTGACCAGTTTAACTATGTATGAACAGTAGTTCAACTTCTTATCGTATCTCTACTAAACTACACAGCTGTGATATGCTGCTGTACAAGAATCTATGCTGTAACAGATGCGTCTCTACAGATAAACTGTGGATAAGAACATGTGTAATACTTGTGGACAGGATTACGTTTTTGTGTTACTGAATTCCTGAAAATGTGAGATTACCATGTGTAATGCAGAGCAAATGACTGTTCCGAGTGTTTCAGACGGAACTGACTGATATCTATCATCTCTAGTTACAAGCTGACGATTGTGGCGCAGGACTGAATCACTCATCTGTCATGATATCGTACAATCTGGTGATAATGGAAAACCAAAATCACGCTTAACATATACAGATGGCCATCTACTGTCATTACAAAAGTGACACCTGGTTATCCTTCACATCGAGGCAAATCACTTTCCAAAATCTCCACACTTTCTGCTCCTGGAATAACTGCATACGTCCACCCGATCTGCTGACACACCAATTTCACAAACCCTTGACTGATCCACAAGTAAACAAATGCACTTACAATAACGCTAAAAAATGCTCTCTCTTTAATGAATTTCACTTTCCCTCTAGCTTGTGTATTATTCTTGCTCATACTCTTATCTTGGTTTTGTGTATTACATATTTTATTGGCTTTCATGAAAAAAAGCTTGTGATGTTCAGACAGGAAAACGTAAAAAAGAATAGGACCACTTTATGCTTACGTTTTTTGGAGAAAAAAATAAATACATTTTTGCCAAAGTTAGTACAACATGAAATATTTGCAATTGAAACATGGCTCACAAAAGTTACAAATAATTTTACTTACATTATTACTATACATTTGAAAGCACAGTCTGTTTAGTTGTTGATGGATCCACAGACTGCATCTACTGTAGATGCATCTAATGTGCATTCCATTTGAAGGAGAAAAAACTCAAAAAAACCAACATTAGTGTGCAGGTGTGAGCTTCTGCAAGTTTCCCAAAAGGGATCAAATGCAATCCAAGAGGTTCTAATGGGAACTGCACCTGTGTTTATCTGAGACTGACCTGTACAGAAAGACATTTCTAATCCACTGCAGGTGTGTCCACTCACTGTAATCTCCTGAATGTAACGTCTGTGGACATCTGGACTCATCTGCTGGAGACATTTGAGACACTGACACAGGTGCACTGATTGCCTTCAGTCTAAATGTAGCAGCAGATGCATTACAGAGTCTGAATGTTCTGACTGACTGAAGGCTTTTCTGACTTAAGGAGGATGCACTGAGTGTAAAGCAGTATTTTTGTTGTCTGAACATATTTTAATGATTCCACAAAGGCAGGCCGACCTTCAAACTAAATGTTATGTGAAAGAAAGCAACAGCTTACAATCAGCAACTAGATCTTTAACTGCTCTTGTTTGGTTTGAATCATTTGGATCCTCTTCAGTTTCACATCTAAAAACAGAAAGCACATTTACCGCAGTACAAGCAATACATAGTCACCTTATCCAGCACCAACACTATACTTCAAACAGCACGATGTGTTGGAAAAATGTCCCCTGACACCGATTCTCTAAGCGTTTGACGTCACTAACAGTAACAGTATTCATACAGTAGATCTCCTGCTACTAAAAGGACAACAAGCACATGTTAAGTGCCCCATATTTACTGCCACCCGAGCTGTCACTCTGAGCTCTTTCACAGACACTTACAGCAGGAAATAAGAACAAAAGTGGGTTACCTCCTAAACTGTCCCCATGGCAACAACAGCACAAGTACCCTATATCCACAGCAGATGTAACAGAAAAGGTCTACTGAATCCAGCAGCCCACAAACTGACTCTGTTTGACGGTGCATACAGGAAAAATCCACGTTACTCTTTGAGGCTCCGTCCAGAACAGGAAATGGAACTTCCCAGTCCAGCTGTCACAGGAAGTGCAGACTGGCTGTCTTCATTGGCATGACAACTACAGATGGACTAAAATATCTGAATGAGGTTAGGAAATGTTCTGCCCCTGAAAGAACATTATCAGAGTGCTTTCTTGAGTCTGTGCTGTGACCTGACATTTTGAGAGGGCCTCTGAAATGCTAAACTTTTTGATAGAACTGTATTTAAAGTTAACAGAAAATTTGAAGTAGCTAAACGCAAGTTGTGGAGAGCACTTGTGTTTGCAGTTATGTTAATGGAAGCTATCCAGAAAAAATGACTGCTGAGCAATTGAATGATCTATTAGACATCTTGTTCAACACACTTTTTCACTGTTCTTAATGTATTTTCTACTGACTTTTGTGCTTTCTGTGTTGTGCAGTTGAATACATTAAAAAAATGAAATGCAACTACACCACAACAATTCCACTCAGAAATGTCTGTTTTGTGTCACAGCCAGTGCGCTTTATAATGCAATCTGCAGAAGTGGGTACAGAATCAATAATATAAGATGTTTTATTATGTTGTGATCTTGTGTATGAGACTGAATTTATACTCATCATTGTTCAAAACCATTTTGTCATGTGTAATTTTAAAATTATCTAAATAATCTAAACCTCTCATACCAGTATAGACAGTATTTTTAACTCATTATTATTGGTTATTTATCCTTATTGTTAACTCATGAAATAATTATAGTTTAAATCTCATTTTCAGCCCTCTTCTCAGTTCTTGCAGATATTAAAATGTGATAAAATGCACTGTTCTTATCTGTATATCATCTTTTGTATAGGTTATGTATAAAACAAATGATATACAAAAGCACAATACAGATATTACCTGCTTGGCATCTAGAGATCCAAAACATAAAAAAAACTACAATCAGTGCAATTTAATGATTATTTTACTGTTTCCAGTAGACCTGACCATTTCTTTTCATGCATTTTGTGCGTCTCTTTTTTTAAAACCAAAGCTTTAAGTCCTATTAGCTTTAAGTCCTATTAGCATTAAGACCTATTAGCATTAAGGGACCATCTATATGCTAGTGTGGTCTTAAACAGTGGTCATATAATGTAAAGGATGACAAAACAAGATAGTTATATATATTTAGAAGTATATCTAACAAATCAATGAGGAACCCCAACTGCTGCCCAATCAAATTGCTCTGGAAAGAGAAAAAGAATCTGACACAACCTGCCACAGATGAGCAGTAGGAAGAAAATCACAGTTTTGTCAAATCTGGGAATCTATTCTGACCCAACTTTTGGCTTCACTGGGAAACAGGGAGGAAAGAAAGCTGTATTTGTCAGACCATTCCATTGGGTCTTCACCTGTGGATGAAGAGACCTTAGAGAAAAGCTACGATTCTGTGAGTAGCCACTTTCTAAATGCTCCAAATGTAGCTAAGCCTTGTCCAACTGTTAAACTTGCATAAAAACTATTTTCACAAAAACGTTTACAGAAAGAGTTAATAACACCCTTTCCACTCAAGAGATCTTGAAATATTCCTCCAAAGTGCAGGTTTTCACATTTAAAATGGCTCTTTATACATCTCCAACTTTGTGGTGAAACAGTTAAGTAGCCCTCATTTAAAATGTCTCTTTCTTACCTCAATATACCAAGAGTGGCCCATGAAACATCTGGATCATGTCAGAGAACTTCAGATGGCAGGTGTGCTGGATACGAACATCTCTGCCACACACCTGTAACACATCATCAGGTACAAGTATAGAACCTGTAGTTACCTTGTTCTTTTGAATGAGATCTCTGCGCTACGGACATGGTTTGCTTTATATATCGTTTTCCTTTTTTCATCTCTTAACAAAATCATTTAATATATTCTGTCAGAGGTGATCGAACTCCCTGCCAGCAATGTGACCCATCAAATATTCTTTATTTTGTCTCTTTCTGTGCTAACCCAATTAGAAAGTCCCCTCCCTGTGTGTGTGTGTGTGTGGAAACACATTAGATTAAAGGCAGTGTGTGTAATTACTGTGTTTCTTTCTTTTTATAATCATACAATAAGAAAGTTATTGCTTTAAAAATATACACTTCCTCCACTTCTGGTTCCTTTTGAAGATTTGTTTCCCCCCCCCCCCCCCCAATCTTAACAAAGAAAATATCACAAATCATCACAAAATCACATTAGAGATGCTCCAGATTGGCTACAAAGCAGGTGATCTCCCACAAGTGTTGCAGGTCTGTTACATTATTTAGTTCCCCGCACTAATGAATATAGTCAACACCCCTTAAGGGTTAATAAGTTTTGATATCTCCTTTTGAATGACATATACTCTGTTGCATAAGGAAGTCTAGAATGCACCCTGAAGCTGTTGTTTCTAACCGTATATGGTAATAAAATAACCATATTTGATTGCTTGAGACAGATTTAGGTGCATCCTGTTCTGTTCTATATAATCTGCTTCTGATGAGGAAATAAACGAGCTTGATTCAACCACACTCTAATGTCTGTGTCTCTTGCTCCCAGAGCTCTGCTGAAGGTACCTCCTCACGACATACAATTAATCTGGTATTGAAGAAAACTGGTGATCCAAACACAGCAAACTAAATTATAATCTTACAAGGTCACACTGCCCAGCGTTTACAATCTCAGATCATTCTTTGGCTTCCTCACAGATTCAGACAGGATATTATTTTCAAAAATTGGTCTAGAATTATCACATGCTGAAGCTGGTCAAGGCGGTTGACTCTAGATTAGAGCCCCTTTAAACTAAATATGACATGTTAAATACTTCACTTTCATTTTTCTTAAGCAGAAATAGACTTGGAATATTACCATTGCTCTAAAAAAACAACCTAACTGAGCACCGTTTCCACTGCTGTACTGTATAGCAAACAAACAAACTGTCTCCTGGACTCTAACAGTCTCTGATTGTTGTCTTTAAAAGGCTTTTCAGCTTAAGACATCATCAGACGTGTGTGTGTGTGTGTGTGTGTCATGCAGCAGGTAATGACACAATCAATCTTTTGCTTAAGTTCACCTCATGATGGAAACACCCAGCACAGGTACTGACCGGAAATGACACCCACCTAATCTAGCAGCAACCAGATTAAAAAAATCATCTCTTCCAGCTGGAGAAGCCCTGTGGAGATAGTTATGTCTATTCTGAGTCTAATGATAAAATGTCTTCATTACACATGCAGAGCTTCTTCACTCATTACTTTTGAAGTCGACCATGCATCTCAAGTACCTCACCATGGGGTTGTCAAGAATAACAATGGAAGCAATGGCTATTTCTTCTTGGTAATTGGCACGTAGATCTTCTACCATGGAAAACTGGACTTCACTCATTCAAGATGCTGATTAACTGACCGCTCGGCTTTGTAAAGTACATTAATTCAACATCAAATGGTTTTTGTAATTCATTTGACCATCATAATCATGTACTGCAGATTTAAACAGTATATTTACTGTGAATAAATGCAGGGCAAACTTGACTTTGAGCTCATGGATTGTTAAAAGTAGCAGGTATGTCAGGTGATTGGAGGGGAGGAGATGAAAAACAGAGGACTAGTATAAAATAGTTCAAAATAACATCAAGATATTTGATATTTTCTTTGGAACAACATACACTGATGAACTGCATTCAAAAAGATCAGAAGCAAAACAAATCAGGGTGAGTTATGATTTAATCAAAAAATATAAATAAGCAAATAAATAAGCAAAAAATAATCACAAATAATCAAATAATAACATCATAATTTACTCACTCATGTTATTCTATAAAGGGTAAATTACTGAAGAATATTCTGGCCACTCATTTTAATACAATAAAAATAAAACAGATCTGTCAAGCTTTAAAATGTCAAAAAGAACCATAATCCATGATAAACAGACTTCAGATGTGACCGACTGAAAACTTCAAGTCAAAATAATCACAGCACATGGATATCAATGACTTTTAGCATCAGATGATACAGACTCACCATTTTTGTCATGACCTGCTCAGTAGTCCATTTCAGAGTTTCCTGTGGAGGTAAACCAGTAAATAACACTTATATTTCAAAGCTTCTGTTCGGCCACAGACAGTAAGTCATGCAGGAATAAGAGTGAGTAAACGATCACAGAACTGCTGCTTTAAGATACAATAACACTCCAGTTTTGGGGAAGTTGTTCATTTTCCTCTTAAGCTGCTACTTCACTGAGAGTGTGGACGTGTCCTCTCCATCTCTGTCAACTTCCCTGTGAAAAATAATGAAAAAAAAACAAACCCACAGACTTTTAGCTGCTTAACTGAGAAATCACACAGTCCAACACCAGGGTTTAAAGGTGTATATGGATATAAAAGAAGAGGCTTTTACTGAATGGTCTGCTAGTAGAGGCCACTTAAATACACTTTAAAGACCAGAGCTTTGGGTGACTGTGTGTGTGTGTGTGTGTGTGTGTGTGTGTGTGTGTGTGTGTGTGTGTGTGTGTGTGTGTGTGTGTGTGTGTGTGTGTGTGTGTGTGTGTGTGTGTGTGTGTGTGTGTGTGTGTGTGTGTGTGTGTGTGTGTAGAGAGGACAGGATGATATTGAAGACACATACAATTTGATACAACAATGCATTCAATATTTTAAATCTATTTCAATCATATTATCTAAATATATTTACAAACTGAAAAATATGACAAACACACATTTCCCATTCTTCCCACCTAAAACTGACTATACATTTACTAACTTTTTGAAATATTAAAATCTTTCATTTTTTGTAAACCACTGCGATATGCATGCTTCATTTTTTTTTGATAATTTGAATATATTGTGCAGACCTATATATATACAGGCATAAATATACTGATAGATGACAGATGTGTCTACATCACCAAGCCCCCGTCTTACAGTGTGCGTGTGTTCTCATCATCATCATTTATATTTATAGATATATAGATACATAGCTCCACTATGTAGATGGATAATAATGGGAAGGCAAGCTGTGGAGTTTCCAAAGTCTACCTGTATGGCATCACCTTCTTGTAGAAGAGAAGAACAGTTGGGTTTAGCAGATGGTACACCTGCCCATTCCTTCCAACAAAATTCTGGGGTCACTGAGCATGAAATAACTCTATGTGACCCTGATTCTCATGTGGTCTTTTTACTAATATGTACAGAATACGCCCAAGCAGGCACGAGTGACCCGCCTCTTTATTCCATATCATAACCTGAGAGTCAGTGAGTCCGCTGAGCTCAGCTCATCTCTGCCACTTGGCAGCTTTAGTCATTTTGTTCATCTTCTTGTTATTTCAGATAAAACGCCTGAGGTGAAAATGCTTTGATATTACAGAAAAACCACCTGGGTCCAGAAGCTTTCTCCTTTATAGCCAATTTGTGAGTAAAAATGTGCTTGATCCAACATAAAGTAAAACATCAGCTCGCATTCTGTACTGCTGGAAACATTGTGTATATGATATCAGTGAAAACCTCATAAAATATTTATTGTTGATTAGAGAGCTGTGTAGATTTTAAAACAGAAGAATAATATAACCAGCAATTGAGTTTAAAGACAGCAGCGTGGAGGCGTTGTAGGTGATGCAATCTTTCTAAAATGCTGACAGTAATGTAATGCTAAATAATCTAATGCTAAAGAAACAGTAACCTAATAAAAGCTGACTGTAAAAAATCAAACAGCGACAGAAACACAGTGTTTCACCATTGGGATATGAAGAGATGCGCTTCAGTGTGAGCTTGACCTTTGACCTCCATGTGCCAGTGTTGACTTATTGTTTTCAGAGAAATGGCAGCTGTACTCAGAATTATATGTTAACTGAATTCATGTGCCACAAGCCACACATACATCAAAATGACAGAATGGATGAGCAGGTTCAGCGTTCCAAAGCCTACAAGTCTCACGATTGAACAGTCGTCACTTCTGTATTCAGACTGATTGGTGCATTGAGATTCAGGCTCTGACATTATTGACATATAACATTTAAACAGCCTAAGCTCATAAGCTGAATTCATCATTCGTTCTTGGAAATAATTTTTCTATTTGTCTTTTTGGACAGAATTACTTTTCTCTGCGCACTATAACAAAATCTGACCTCAATCTATTTTATCGGACTTCTAATTTCCGCAGATGGGAAATTAAACTACATTTAATTGATGTGCTCTGATGAATGTAAAATGATTTGAATGAAATCAGTGAAAATCAGAAACACGGCAGATGGTTTCAGTGGATATCACAGACTATTGGATCATTCAAAACTAGACAATCTGCTCAAACCATGTTATTAATTTCCTTTTTTCAGGAAACAATCCCTGGAAATCTGAGCTAATCTCTCATTAATCACACCTAAAATGATTAGTGACTGCTTGTGACAAAAATTCAGTAATGACAAATTTATAGCGCTGTATTCAGTCTCAGTGCATAAACTTTTATTATTACAATAGGACAGTAGGGCTGTCAAGAGGTTCAAATGATTTAAATCATAATTAACTGTATAATTTGCTTTTTGAAGTTCATGTCCTAACACATGTATCTTCCAGTTCTAAAACAATGTATAAGTGTTGGATTTGGTGTGTTTGTGCTGTAGGTGATATTTCCTTTTACTTTGAATGAATTCTAAATGAATGTATTTAACTGGCATCACACTATAAATGCCAATAAGAAGGGTTTTTATGCAGACAGTTTTTTCATTATTTGGTCACAGAAAAGTCAAAACTAACTCAGGTGTCTCAAGTGACTATATTGTTTTCATCTTAAAAATAAATAATTGTACTAATGGCCATTTGAAAAATGATATCCAGTATATTAAAAGTAAAGGGACCGTTTGTGTTGATCATCTACATCAGAAAGGTTGGTTAAAACTAGTTTTAGCAGTGGGCTGCACAAATGTGCCAATGATAAACCCTCTAGGACTCGCCTACTAAAAGTCAGTCAATCAGATACGCCGAAAGTCATATATGTAATTAATATTCATGACTCTAGCCACACCTGGAACAATCTGTGCACTAAGACAATGACATTATAACAAATTTCAATGACATTAATAACAAATCTGATTTGTGGCCTTCCCTCAAATCACAGTTGATCTATCCCTTCTAAGTGGTTATGCTGCAGTTATAGAATTTCAGTCATAGATTGCAGCCTATAAATCATATAATTTTTTTTAAAACTATATCATACCACCCAAAAAAGAAGTGCTGAATTCATTTTCACAAAACCCTCACAACCATTCGACCATTCTTCAGTGATTAAAACACAAACCATATGATAATGCGTTTAGCTACTGTTGTTGATGCATTTTATCTTTTTTAGCGAAAAACCTCCATCTCGTTTTTATCTTCTCTCCCTGTTGCGAAACACTGGAAATTAGGCATTACTATGAAAAGCAGCGAAGAGCTTTAATATTTCTCATCGCCATACCTCAGAACATCTGAACTCCCTCAAAGCTGAAACGTTATTGTAGCCAATCTCTTTCACTTTTCCCCCGTATCTGACTCTAACTTTCTTTTTCCCCATGTGAGGTGGTAATGATGGTGTGCTTTTTGAGGTGTAACAGACCAATTACACGTCTCAAGGTGGGCTGGCGTCTTTTAAACGGTGTGCGTGAAGTTTAATTTTAACTTAAAATTAGTAACCTTGAGGGTGTTTATTTCAAAGCAGCGCTGGTGCAGTGACATCACTGACAAGTTAAGGGGCCATCAAGCAATTTAGAGTGTTAACAACCCTGTCAGAAACCATCAGAACACAGTTCTGGATTTCTTAATTTACTAATGAACAAGAGACACTTCTGACATAATTACATACCTGAACCCAACCCTGTTCTTATCATACAGATCATACTGGTAATATTATATCTAGATATCTAGATATCTTTTCTATATATTTTTGTCAGTTTTAGTTTTTTTTTTTTTTTAGTTTTTAGTTTTAGTATACAGTACAAATGATTAAAAAACAGAAAAACGTAAAAGATAACATATAAAGTGATCATAACAGCATACATAAATTTGCCTGAATAAAAATGCAACAAATCCTGTTATACAGTATTTTTCTTTTCATTAACAGCTTGGCTATTCCAGTAATTCCAGTAAGGACCAACTTTAATGCTTTGGCACACAATAATGTTTAAAGGGAATTGTGCCCTTCCAAACCTGTGGCAACAGTTCAGCTGCCCTGTGCACACAGCAAGGTCCATAAAGAAATGCTTTACTGACTCTGCTGTGGACTAACCTGCACAGCTGAGACCTGAAGTCCTGAAGTCCACTGTTCACCAGCTGTAGGCCGGACCCCATCACCTGAAATCAGGGCTTTAGTGATGCTCCTGTGAGGTCTGGAGACAATCCACAGGACCTTGCTCCAACAACCTTCTTGTTGAAGATGTCATAGCAGCAGAGAGAGGGAGTCATGGTAGCAGAGAGAGGGAGTCATAGCAATATTTTTTAATTTAAATGTTCAACAACTACATAACAGTGTGTGCCCGGGTGTCCACGCACTTTTATCTGTGTAGTGTACATATATAATTTATTTTGGTTTTCTACAAACAGTGATCAACAGCTTGAAGTATGAAAGGAAAAGCCTCACAGCAGCACTCTCCTGCAGTCTGACATTCCAAACTGCCTTTTATCAGTGCAAACTGTTTCCAGAACAGTGTTGTCTGTGTGAGGATCAGACACGCTGTGTTGAAGATGATTCTGGTGGCATGCAGCAGGGAATCTGAATCAGTGTGCACTCTTCCCTGGGCTGTGGGGACCGCGTGTACACTTGTGTGTGAGATGAGTCCTGTTACAGAACACACAGAAAATACTGATCACTGAAGAGAGGCACAGAGGCAGTAATGTGAGGCACTCGACACAACGGGATAAAAAAGTGTGTGAGAAGCAAAACAAACACATATGGGGCTTGTAAACGTGTGAAGAACACTGTACATGGGTAATGCTGTAGAGAGATGCTCATTACAAGGCCGGGTTTAAGAATCTGTATCACGTGCCCCCATTGAGACGATGCCACTACATAACTGCACAGTGAAAAACATCTTTATGCAGCAAGATCTTAACTGACTTTAGAATCCTGCTGGATATTGTGTAACAGGTAACAGGTAACAGTAATGTTTTACTGCTAAACATTTAAAGAAAATCACAGACAGAAATACAGACATTTTGAAAAAGAAAAAACTCCTACAGAATTACAATAATATTGTTTTTGAACTGTGAATTAAAATGATGTAGTTTTGTTTCGTGTTGGAATCTACATGAAATCAGCCTTTAGGATCATCTCCAAATGATTATATTTACAGTTCAGAACATACAGCTTATAGATACACGTTCCACTATTGTTTCCTAAGCCAAATTATGATTATCCAAAAAACAGTCTGAGTGTTGGTTCTACAGATCTTCAGTCTATTCGCCATGTTCCTGTTATATTAAACAAACAATGAAGACATCATTTCATTAGCTGCATTAAAAGCATGATCCTGCTGCCAGGATGTTCACAGAGATGTTGACAGGTATGAAAGCAGCAGGTGCAGCAGACACGTTAAATAAACAAACTTATAACAGTGTGTATCGGATCCGAACACAGAAAACACAAGCAGTATTCTCTGCATTACATTAAATAAACTGGGTGCCAGTTTCACTATTCTGGGAACTTTTTTCTTTCACTGGCTTGTGATTATTACAAAATGAAATGCACAAAGCTTCTATTATCCACTATATTTTAGGTCTGTTTAAACCTCCTCTCGTGAGACACTTACAGCATTTATCCAAGAAACTACAGCTGAAAACTTCATCTGATCAATAAACCCTGGGCTTCAGGTATAACACCAACAAAACATTCATAGACTGTCCGACTAGACAGAAATCTCCTCTTTCTGTAAGTCTCAGATTGACCGTCCCTTAAAAATCACATCAAAAACTAACTGCAATTGGTCACTGAACATGCCAGCCCCTTCCTGTAGGACAGTTTTGGCCATAATCACCTGCAAACTGGTCTAGATTCTCTGCCGATAGTTGAAAGTTTTTGCAAAACTAGCTATGCAGTGACCCTTCGACCAGCCTGCCCCATATGTCACATTTCTCAGCTGTGATTAGGGAGACTCAAACTCATGGAGATTGTGTCCTGCACAGAATTCCTGCTGTAGAACTACAAGGATAGTTTGCAGTCTCAGCTTGCCCATCCATATCCATGACAATTACTGCATCTATTCTGGGAGATGTGACACATGCTGCAGAATGTGTGGAGTATAATGAGGCAGAGCGCTCTCACGCGTCTCTAATGTGCAGCCTGCCTCCTGAATGTTTTATTCAGCAATTCTACAGGCGGTTAGAGAACGTATGATTAAAAAACAATAATGAAGCATGCCATTTTAACGCTGCAATTTTAAATTAACAAAAAGAATAATTTCATATACAAGAATTTTCCATAAACTTATGATAAAGAAATACTCTTCAACAGAATCCATTTAATTTTAATGTTATCTCTGAGAAACAACAGAGATATTTCTGAAGATCTCATTTGTGGATTTTCATACCTACAGGTTTCCATGTACTCAGAGGGTGAAACATCCATCTACAGCTAATGAGAGCCTCCACCTGCTGCCTGAAAGAAAGAGAAGAAAACACAACAGAACTGCATCACTTCTGTATAATAATGTTCTAATCTTCAGCATCATTACAGTAAGAATAATAATATCTCTGTGTAGAGAATTATTAAAACACCAGAATATCCACAAAAGCACAACATAAACAAATAACATGAGTACAAATAACTTGATACTCAAGCTAGTATTGTACCATAAAACATAACAGAAATATCAATATGACCCTACAAGGTCCATATTTTATCCCTGTGCATGCTCCCTCTGGAACTAAACACATGAGCCTGTCGTTTCTAGCGCTGTGATGTAGTTAAGAACTAACAAACACACAAACATCGAATGCATCTACATTTCTTCATCTGACATTTCCCTGCGAGCTTTCCCTCAGCACAACATGAATCCCAGCACACAATCCCACATGTGATACAATATCACCAACATACCTGCTGCTGTCTGAATAGGAATGCTGAATGTGTGTGTGTGTGTGTGTGTGTGTGTGTGTGATTCAGGTGGTCCTGTTGGGGAAATGTGAGGTTGAATAACACAGAAACGTGAAGAATCACTTCTCTAGTAGTCTGTGTGATTAAACACAGATCAACGGTTTAGTTAATTGTCTGTATAATCGATGACACTGCTGGTGTGGAACTCTGTGTCCCTGAAATGAGGGATGTGAAGAACAGAACAGAGTTTCCCAGCAGTGAAGAAAGATGAAAGACTGAGATCACAGTGAGATCATGAAAGCAGCTGATTAATATGCGTGATAAATTCTCCAGGGCAGGATGTGGTAAAGCCCTTCCAATCTCATTAAATCAGATTTTTGGAGATCACGTTTAATGCATGAGTGGTGTCACAACATCCTGCCATGAGTTTATGAAAAAACAGGATTGTTAAAATAGGACTACTCATATTTTAGAGAACAGAGGTGACAAATTTGTAATGAAATCCTCTGTCTCAGCCAGTCATTATTCTCAGCTCAAACTTATGGAACTGAATCAATCCCTTTGTCTCGCTCTGAGTGACTCTGTCATTAAAACTATTTGCAGATTTACAATCGCCGTGATGCCCTAATTATTCATTTGAAAACTTACACAGCAATGAACAACATTTAATTAAATACATATATGCTCATTATTGCTCGCATATATTACATATCTTTTTTTTCAGGCCTCCAGTCAGAAAGTCGTGGGCAATATGAACAAAATCTTATTTCATGATAAAATTCATGATAAGGTGGAATAATCAGCATCCACCCAGAACTCCCAAGCAACCAAAAAGCAATTTGAGGCAACCATTCAGAACACCCTACCAACTGCTAAAAAACAAGAACATCTTAGCAACAGCAAATGAACGCCACAGCAAGCATCCACAGCATGCGTGGACAAACACCACTTATATTTTCTTTAGATATCTGTCTGGAGTTGTTATATTGAGGGATTTCTGTGTAGTATGTGAAGAAGCTCTTGGCATGAGAACAAAACAGAAAAGAAACACAGTAAATGTTGTTGTTGGATTAACGTGGCATTTTTCAGGTGACACGTATAACTGTTTGCTTTGAATCTACTAGTAATTTAATAAAAAAAAAAATCACATCATTTCAGCTCACATAAGAATATTCATTAAATTCGTTCCACTTTATAAGCACATTTTAATAACATTGAGAGTGTGTGTGACTCTTCTAATTTATTCTTCTGTAAAAAAAAAATATTTGTTTCTGTAAAGCTAGTCTGAGGTAGCAACAGTAACCAAGACGGGTTAGTCAGGGGTCAATTGCCCAATGAGTGTAAAGAACATTACTGCTGTTAAAGTATTCTTGTCATTTATTTTGCAATTATCAGGTTGAAGTGCCAGGCACCTATAACTGGTATACAATTAAATGTGTGCAGCTTTGTTTCCTTTAATTAATTAGCCTGCATTTCTTTGCGCTCCATTTGCATTCACACACATACACTGAACGTTTAGTGCATTCTTTCACTCTGCTTGTACCAGCAGCCTTTAGCAAATGCAAATGAAGTTAACGCATTGATTGGGCATTTTGTGAAGAATTCTGCTCTGTATTTAAATGCATAGCAAAGGCAAATATAAGCAATGGAGTGTCTCACACTGTGTGCAAGTCAAACAACTAATTTAAAGCACACAAGTCAAGAGCTAAGACGCTTGTTTTCTTGTCAACTTACAATTGAGTTTTATAATGTCATATGAAGTGAGCTGTAATGCAGCTATAATTTTGCTTTACATGTTACTTCCTGGAGTTTAGCGTAAAGACTTTTGAATATTGTATGGGAGACATTAAAGTGGCTTAAAGCTGCAGATAAGATGCAACTATTGGATTATAAATGTTCTTTTGACACAGTAAATCTTGCTTTCAGAAGAGAGAATGAAAAACTCAGAACCAAAAAATCATTACAGGAATCCCAAATACTTCCACTGACAACTGTTGACTAATAGCCTGACTGTAACTTATTACAGAGTTTTCAAACTCGAACGACATAAAACGCTTTATTAAATGTCTAGCCACGCCCTAGAAACCACCCAGGACCCCCAGCAACAGCGTGCCAAGACCTTAGAAACCAGTCACAAAACCCTGGCAACTGCCAGGCCACCATTCTAAACATCTCAGCAACATCCCAGCAAGACCTACATCACTTCAAATTACCGAAACATTCAAACTACACAAAGGTTATAACCTGCAGACTTCAATTTTTTCTTCAAACTCCAAAAATGTTCAAAAGTACTGATGCCTTTAAACTAATCTTCAGATAGTTTTAAACTTCCAAGCTTTGTCAAGCCAACATTCAAAGTTTGTTTTGACAAACTTTACTTTCTGGTATATACCTGGTTTTCATATCATGTTTTCCGTGCTGCTGACTGTGCAGATATATAAAAAACTGGGATGTATCGTTTCACAATTATGTTGGCGTACAACTTTTCAAGAATTTCCCACAATGCATCTGTGCTGTGGCAGCTAATTGTGATGGTTCTTATCTGTGTCTCTGTCCTCTCTTGAGCTGTCAGGTTCTACCGTCTGGCACAGTGAGGTAGTTTAAAAGCTTTGCTGACACATAACTGTTCAAACTCTTACACAGGGTGTCTAATGAAGGGTTGGCATGTGCCATGTGCAATCCATCAACAGCTATTAGCTAGTCAAGATGATGATTAAATTATTAGTGAGCCTGGAGGAATAGCTACTGTACTGCAGATTCCCCCATAGCAACTGCAGAGTTCAACTAGTGAGATGAAGCTGTCCTGGTAACTAATTGTCATGCCTCTATTGGGTGCAACTGCTAACACAAAGGAAAGATGCTTTTGCGTTATTAGAAAATGCCACAGTCTTTGAGCTGCTCTGTTCAAAAGCCCCTGTAAATAGGCTGGATATTGTTTTTCTCAAAGTCATAAACCCATAATCAATACAATGCCTGGCACAGAAACAAAGAACACAGTATAAACAGAGGAGACACCTTGAAGATGACAGCTACAGCAGGAGACTGATAATAAAAAGCAGCGCTTCTCAAAGGTTAGATGGCACTGTTGTTTTTTCATGTTTGAGGAATGGATGCAGATTTGTCAATAAACCAGATCTGTTATTCTCTGAGTGTGTTATGTGTGACATTAGATTTCTTGTTCATTAATGGAGAGGATGGATGGATGGATGAAGCCATTGTCCACTAGAAAACCTTAATTAGTTAAGCTGATTGTCCAGCATGGTTTTTCTGGTAAATAGAAATGATCAAACTCCTAGGCTGTTTAGGCTAATAAACTCTGTATGGACACCAGCACATGAGGCCGGCCTCCATGCTAGACCAGCTATAAAACTACACAATGTATTTTGGCTTGAGTAGAGAATAAATTCATTATAAATTACTGGTAAACAGTTCTGTGGTAGTTAGTTAAGACCCACTGCAAGCACATTACTTTCTAACCAAAACAACAGAGAGGCCACATGTTGATTTTGACAACAGAAGGCAAGAACTGTGCAGGTAGCAAAACCTCAGTCACTGCACAAACAAATGTTTGAACTTTCTTCAGGTTTGTGTACAGCTGGCCTACTGTAATATTAATGGTGTAGGAACAAAGCACAAAATAAAATTTACATTAAGTAATAAATCAAAGGTCTCGTAAACCTGAGACAGCTGGCAGCAGGTGTGAGCAACCTGCTGAGACCTAATGTCATAGAGACACATGACTAATGACAAACACACCAGCATGATAACTACAGCATATAAAAGTTATCCAAGATAAAGAATACCTGGATCACGGGATCCAACATCAAATCAATCAAACCAGAATACGGCAGCAAATGCTTTATTTATAGATTTTGCTGTAGGCATGTGGAGTGAACATGCATTTGACTGTTTAATGCTCAGCAATCAAAGCACATTTTTCATGAGTAAAAGTAAATAGTGTGTAGGTTTCATGTTCTATTTGCACTCATAAAAGCTGAATTTTACATAGCCATATTCTCCCTAAAGCTATGTAAATTACCAATGAAAGAGGAGCAAATATTCGGAATAATGATATTATATTTTCTCACATTTTCTCGAGAGAATTTAACTGGTTCTTTTTGGTTGTTTGGATGTTCTGAGTGGTTGCTTACTAGTCCAAGTCAGTCACGTTCATCCCCAAGTCTGGTACATCTAACAACATTATACCTGACTATAAGACATGTTGTTGAGATAAAGGTGTTAAATCTAACTAATGTGGCCCTTTCTAACCCTTCATTAGTTGGAGACTCTCAAATTAGCCTCACCATCCTCAAATCCATTGCTAAATCTCAATCCATAAATGGAGTTTTCACCCTCTTTAATTTATCCTAGATCTGCTGTTTATTAGCACCGATCACTGATGCTTGTCAGAAAGTGAAGCTAAAGTGATTTCTATAAAGACTCATGGATCAATGTTTTCATGTTTTCTAGCCGGCACACCAGATAACGCCTCCCTCACTTCAGTCTGGATTTCCTGAAAACTCTGGAGAACTTTAATGCTAGCGTGGGTTGTTCTAGGATTTGGCTACAACTTCATTAAAAGACCAATTAGAAGGAGCACGTTTGATACGCATGCAAGATTACTTGATGTTTTTTCTTCCAAGCATGTTTGAATTAATTGAATTTCTAATTACAGTGCAGGGCTCCCAGTGGTTTGATTGAGTTTTTTTATTGCTGGAGACCCACATGCAGCTAAGCAAATCTTAATTTCCTTGCCCCTCTTTGAAACGCACACTGTGTCCTTACTGTATGCATGAATTCTGAGTATTACTTATTACTCAAGAGAGCAGTAGTCTACTCATGAAGAACCCCCAAAGGTCTTTATTAGGTGAGCTCACAGGGTTTGTTATGGCAAGATCAGTACTGCACACAGTCAACTGTCCATAATAACATTATACAATGAACTGTCTCCTGTGAGAAACACTATTGTCTGTTTTAGCTTTATATGAAGACTGGTGCTGACACACTCATTCTAACAGCTTGAACTGAGGAACTCTCCCTGGTCATTAGTCTGGCTGGCAAACAAGTTACAGAATCCTTTATCAGAAATATCTGAGAGTCACACTCTGTTCAGTTCAGTCATCTTTCTATTTTACTTTGGCAATATTTTCTTTTTCCTTTCATTGTAAAGAAGAAACTTTACAGGCTTATTTTTCATTAAATATATACGCAAGCACATTAATGCACATACAATGAGTATATATTTTTGCTTATAAACTCAGATTGTATATTAGGCATCGAGAGGTGATTCAAACCACTTACATTTAATGTTAAAATCAAACACTGTAATTAACTACCATTTAATTTATTATTCATTTACTGAAAATCAAACATTTTAATTCATTAAGACTGAATTGAACGGCAGTGATTCTGAAAAACACAATACACAGCAAAACGACAATTAATTCAACACTGATACAGTTCAAATTAAAACAACTTTACATATTGTTGCAATATTTACTTAAGTTACAGTTAACTATTAAAAATGTTTAAAAATGTTACATTAACTCTAAAATAAGTTAATAAGCTTATTTATTGTGGTATCTTAACATTTAACAAGAAGTTTCAATGTATGAATGTATGTTGCAAACTGGAATTCTACGTAACAAACCTGAGCAACTGATCCAAACAGCAAAATATTCCAAGGGTTACAAAATATAAACACTCTGGATCATACAGTATTGAAACTATAACAATTGTTTTGATCAGTTTGCTTGCATGCTTCCCTCATACCCCTCATCCTTACACATTTCTGTGAACTCAGTAAGTATATGCATATAATTATGAAGGAGAAATAAGAACAGGCTAATCAAGTGCTTTCAGGCAGCTTTGAAAATAGATCTTATATAATCACTGCAGTAAAACAACAGCATCTCTCCAGACCTCAACCCAAGAGGCTTGTTTTCATACATCCTTTCCATGGAGATGGAAGAGTTTCTCTTAGGAACGTATAGCACATTTTTGGCACTTGATCATTGATCTAAGATGCTTTATGATGTTTAAGAAGGTCTCATTTTGGAACATGAATCAACGCAATATTTTGAGCATATAGGACATGTTGGCATGGTGTCTTCATACATTCGCGTCATGCTTGTTTCATACCTTGAGCTGTGATTGGTTGACACCCATGATAAATACATGAGACTAAAGAGCAGCGAGTCAAAGTCTGATTCCTGTTGGTCTGTCACTTACCTGGTTTTCACAGTGCTTTGTAAAGAGTATTGACACATGAAGAAGCATCAATTCAACTGATATCTGTAAGTGTGAGCAAGACAAACGAGGGATTAGATGAATTCATCTAATAAGTTATTAGTTTTGCCTTGCAGGACAACTGAAGAGCTATAAGTCACCTACAGAGAATGCTGTTTGCCTACGTCCATCTTGCAGTTCAAGCAATAGGAATCATTATAAGAAAAAGCAAAGTGAAAGAGTACAGCTAAGACATCATTCTGAAGCAGGCCACTCACAGCACGACGCAGCCATATCCTGTTCTCCTTCACTAATGATAATGAAACACCAGCCAGTCTAACAGCCCATAACGTCTTGTAATGCAGTGTGCTGGATGTATATACACGCTCTAATGTTAGCTTTTACCTTAAACCCAGTAAACTACATTCAAAAGTACACACGCTTTACAGCATGTCTGTGATGCGTGATCTCATAAGCATAAACAAGCAGAACACCCCCCACATGATAGCATGAGAACATGTTCTTTCATTCAGATGTTGGTGTTAAAGCACGCGGTGTCTGATATGGATGCTCTGAGTTTAATGAGATGGTCTCATCGTGGGCATCTGCTAAAGAGATCTGTGAAGACACAAGATGATCAGAGAACATGACAGCAGATTCCTGGAGCTGCACTGAGAAATAAATCTCTGCCCATTTATCTTATTGCATCCTGAAAGACGGCCTGTCCTCCAGCTGTGACAGTAATTATCTGTGCTGGTACTGAATGCTGTGAAAACACTTCAGCGGACTGAGAATCTTGTTTGGCATTCGGATCATACCCCTTCCTCTCTCTGTCTGCTGTACCTTCATAATGGCAGATGACAAAACAGTCATCTAATAAAAATGAGTCTGGGGGATACAGACAGTATGGAAATCTGCGTAACTTTCATGATCCGCAAATGCGGATCAACTTTCATGATCCGCATTTGCATGATCCGCATTCGCTGCCACAGAAACACAAACACGTGTGACACAACCATGAGCCAAAACAAGCGATCAACGATCTCGACAACACACACAGAGAACCATATTACTTACCTGTGGAAACTGTCGAACCTTCACTCCCGGCCCAAGTTTTTTAAAATAAACAGAAATAAATAAAATACATAAGTAAAATACACGGGTGACATGTAAGAGTTTCATTGTATGCCTTCATCAGAAAATTGCGCAGTGAAACGGAATCTGTGATACATTTTTATGTTGTTCATGTCATACTGGGACTTTTGTCCTGCTTTTAAAGAAAATGAGCAACGCATTCAACTTTTAAATGCACAGAGTCTTGGAAAAGCTTTAATGATTATAAAAAGATTATGACATGAATTCTTAATAGAGTAGAATCAGCTTAATTTATTAAAGCAACTAAATTGGCACTAATAATTTCTCTGATTGTTTTAATTGGTCTCTGTAATATAACTCAACAAGACAAAACAGCACAAGACACTCTCCATTTATGAGCCATGTCAAAGAGTCTTTGGTGAGGTGATAACTTCATTTAATAACTATTGATCTGCCAGCGTGAATAATGTTCTACAACATCATTTGTAATCAACTCTTTATGCCTTAGGTGAGACAGCAATTCAATAGACGATGATTAGGACCTCTAACCTCTGTGTGTGTGTCTGTCCTCATTTAATAAGCCTTGTTAAACAAGTGCTGTTTGTTCTCTTTTTCTGTAAAAACTCCATTCAGAGGTAAATGAGGACATCTGTACAGTATATACTATGATACTATACATAGCTATACAGTAAGCAGCTTGTACCAGGAAATTCTGAAGCTTGGACTATGATAGTGCCAAAAAATGGCCATTTTACTGCCATCAGCTGGATGCCGCCTCTACCTGGACAACACAGATTACAGACAGTTAAGACATTACAACAGTAACGTTGTTGATGACAGTCCAGTCTGTCGCTGTCTCTCTGCCATCCTTAATTTTTTTGTGCCACAGGATCAGAAACTCAAATTGCCTGATAGCAGATTGACCAGATTGATAGTGGCAAATGTTACTTTTGGTAGTTTGTCATAACGTAGGTCATATAGGGCATTGTATCAGTTGTACTCGGTGTAATGTCACAGTATATTGCAAGATCTGGAAAATGTAGTGGGTTATTTGGCTATGCAGGGGCGGGTCTTTTGTTCAGGTTAGGGGTGGAGTCCAGGTGCTCGCATGTGCTCCCACCTGGTCTGTGGGGAGACAGAGGTTGGACTTACTGTAGCAGTGTCACCTAATGTTAACTGGAGTGCCAGAGGCATGGCGTGGCAAAGTCAGGAGCAAAGCCTAATATAATCCAAACAACGCATGTACATAAAAATAAAATTTGAAAAATGCATTACTAGTTATAAAATTTAATTAAAAAGGGAATTCAGTTCGTCAAAATGTGCTATTACTGTTTTTGCTCCCCTAAGAGAAGCATTTTATTTTCAATATTACAGTGCATCCAAGATGCATAAAGAAAATAACAGCCAGTTATAAGACAGTTGTACTAACTGATCACTGATTGACATTTCCTGCTGTTTTCTCCACCTGTTTCAATTATCTCAAAGTTCTCCTGAGAACACAAGCTTCTGCTTAATCCACAGATCTGGAAATACAATGCAAACATTCACAATTGGGTATATTTGTTTTAGAAAGAACATTGCAATGATTTCAACAATACAAAATGAACTGTGAAACTCACAAATGCTGAAGACACCGAAGACTTTTTTATTGTAGTTATTTGGCAATGTTTTTGCTTTCTCAATTTCTCAAAACATGTTAAGAGAAAACAGTGGACTAATGTATTCCATATAGCAGCGCTTTTCCACCTTCTGCCCAGCGGTTCTCATTAAGAACTGTTCTATAAAAACCAGGGTTCGAGTGGCATTAACTGGTCAATCATTAGAAAAGGCAAATGTCTTCTGTACACACTAAGCCTCCTTAAGTTCTTGTACTCAAGTTAATACTCAAGTTATTGTTCAAGTGATATGTCAATAATCAAACATGCAAAACTTTATTGTCCACGTCGTTTTAGGAAGTCTAATTTATTTCAGTGAATCTGGCTATTATTTATATATTTTTTCTTTGCAGTGTAAAAATTTGTATGTTTAATAATTTTGGATTACAAGTAGTTTTCAAACACTATGTAGCGATACCTTCACAAACATTGATCTGTGTGATCATGTTTTACCTGTTCAAAATCACATGCCAGTAAAGCCAGTTGAATTCTGCAGTCTGAACGAGGGTGAAACTCAGGTCAGGTTACAGCTGTAAGAGACTTCAACTCTATATATCTGTAAATGACTGAAAACCCTTTAACCTCAGCAGCCCAACTATCGCTATATACCGTAGCAGTATAACAAAGCATATAACAAAGGCATACAACGGGTGATATTTTGCTAACATAAGGTCATGCTAACACCCTCACAATATTATGCCATTGTGTTCTGCCCTATTGGTTACTATGTGCTATAAATGTCCACACTGCAATAAACTCTACAGCCTGCCGTGAACTTCAGGCAAACAATGAGGTCTTCCTTTAGCAGGAGAACTTCAGGCCTGCAAAAATACCAGCGGCTGCCCCGATCTTGACATGTATTAGCTCGCTTTGTTGAACAATTGGTTCTGCAGAATGAAAGCGGGCTTTTTACTTTCGAAAGCGACTTATCAGCACAAATATTTGGATCAAAGCCAGGCTTTACTTCACAGACTAGACAGAATTTGCCAAGAGAAAGAAATCTGTGGTTCTGCTATGCAAGGTAAGCCAGTGAATTGTATAAAACAGCCATGTGTGCAAAGGCTGCTGAGAATGCTGTGCAATTCCCTGTCACTGAGCGATATGGAGTATGTTTTTCCCTGTGGATAATTATATGAATATGGATACAGTGCAGTAACCCACTCTAAGGTCTGAATTTAAAGGGTGTGAATTATTGGTTCTCTCACACTTTAGGGCCTCAGTGCACAACTGAACACAAGTTTCATGTGATGCTTTCACCTCCACAAACATTTCAGATTGTCACAGAAAAGTGACTTTAAAGTGGAAGTGACACAAGAACCTAGCAATTGCAAAGCGTTCTGAGAACTGTAGATGCATTGGAGCTGAAGTATTTAGAAGGGTGCTGTAGGTTCAAATCTGGCCTGCAATATGTCCTGACACACACGTTTAAGTATTTTTTTTTTAGGTTATGTGTGTAATTTTTTGCTGCAAGAAGAAATCAGATACCTGTTACACTAACCAATGGCAGGCAGGGAGTGTTTGAAACTGTTCAAAACAGCCATTCAGGATCTGTTCAAGCGTAAAATCCAGCTGCATGGTGTAATTTGTATTTAGATGCCTTAAAACGTTCAACTCTGCATGTGCGTACCATTAATCCAAACAGATTATAAATCAAATGTGATCATAATGCAGCCTTCTGCCACACAGAGACAACTTCAGTAATGTGACAGATGAAACTGCACTGTCCACACTGCCTCTCAACTCATTTACTCAGATGAAACCTCATCTGCAGGCTGAAAATGCATCACACGTCTCTCTGCATGCAACCCATGCAGTGAAATGTGCATTACTAATTACTGCACTTCTGCAGGGAATCTAAGACTGACTGCTCCAGCTGTCTCTCTCTCTCCAACTGTCTGTGTCTCTCCACTTCTGTTTCATAACAGATTCAGAGGATAACACAGACAAAGCTAATGTGGTCACGCAAACACCATCAGTCCAAAACTGACCTTCAATGAACTACTGAAAGTGGCAATTAGATTTTGGCATTTGGAAATGCAGTGTAATAAAAAACATTACAACACAAATGATTTAGAATAACATTTCAAATCAGCATTTTAAAATTTTTTCCAGGTTACATCAGACCTGTGACCTGGCACAGGTTAAAGAGAAAAAAATATTTTTTATGTTGTGTTTGTATGTTTCTGCGGTCCCTGAGCAAAAAGGTTGGGTGTATACTGACATTAAACAGTGGTGCTTACGTAGACATCACAGATTCGAGTCCAACTTTCCTCACCCTCCCCATCTTTTACTGTAATTTATAAAGCAGATTCCATAAAAACGTTAAAAACTCCATAAACTATCCCAGACACATTAAAACACGCAAATAACAAACAGCCATGATGCCAAACAGCTGTTTAAATAATAACTGTTTATTTTACTACACAGCACTAATATATGCCAAAACGTAACCTTCGTTATTCATATCTGAGAAAGAACAGTACAATAAAATAAAACTATTAAATAAAATTGTAACACAAAAATCACAGAGTATATTATATATTAAGGCAAAGATGTTAATCACATAATTTAAGGAAATGATCCATGATCCAAACTTCACTGTATTGTGAATGCATGCACAGTTGTGGCATTAATAAATGTGAATGTGCATGCATCCTTGTCTTAATGTATTTACTTGTTTTTAATCATAATACCCTTCATTGGTTTCCTTTGCTGAGCCCCAAGTGTTTATATTAGTCCCTGGTACACCCTCGCCTAACTGCTATCAAACACGGCCTTCTGTAGAGGACAATTACAGGCTCAGTTTGAAATTTCTTCAAGGACATAATCATGTACAGGTAGTTATATAGGAACTTCATCAGAGGCATGTGCTACATTTATAATTGTAACTGTTATGAATATGACAGAAGGGTCTATTAAAAGTGTCTTTAGGAGTTATATGCATATGACAAACATGTCCTTCATTCTGATATCTGTAATATTCTATTATGTTAAATTTACAAAAACAATTGTGGTTTTTGTGGTACAAAAACAGGTCCACTGCACATGAATTTGATCCTGTTTCAATGATCTGAAACACAGACTCAACACCTGTTCACTGTCACAGATCTGAGCTCAGAACAACAACAGTAACATTCTTTAAAGATATTAGAGATTTAACCTTTTAACACATTGAGGCCACTTTGTTATAAGTCAATATGTTTTGTATTCCTCTGCTGAATTCATTGGGTCAATAAAATTAATTTTAAAATCCAGAAGCAATTTAGCAAGCACAGCAACTTGCTGTAGCCATTCTGTCAGAAAGTCATTTGGATCACAAAGTTCCCCTCAACAGGAGTAAAAGTTGAAACAAGAACCTTTATCAAAGCTTGGCATCAGGTTAATGACTTTGCTGTAGTTAATTACTGCTATTAGCAACTGATGACAAAATAATAAAGCAACACAGATCTAAACCTACAAAACATCCATCAAAACATGTCAGTCATAAAGTGAACAATAACAACAAGAAGACTATTTTAAAAGGGAAAGCAGTGGTGCTCTGTGCATTGTAAACCTCAGTCTTTGTTCAAAAACTACTCAAAGCAAAGGCAACTTAAAGTTTCTGTAAAGAGGTTTCTGCCTAGCTAACAATAACATGTGACATGTTATTGTTATGTGACAACACCTAGAGGCTTCAGCATATGGACCCTTTTGATTCAAGGCAGTAAGTAACGCCTGGGCAATGATAGCAACATGCTAGAAACCGTACAGAACACCATAGCAAAGAACACCTTATCAAAGACTGGCAAAGAGATCAGAGGAACCACAGCATTGTGGCAGTGAGTGTTTACACCATCAAGCAGCACTCACAGTTCTTCAAAACATCTAAAACTCCAGCTGTTTTTCCAAGCAAAATCTTGAATCAGTGCAGGCCATTTGTGCTACAGATCTAAATGCTAGCTCAAATCATGCAGATGAGGGTATGCTTTTACTTTGAAGCAATCAGACTCACAATTTTCCCAGAGCAGACGAAAACACAGATGTTGAAACTCTGTTTAAAAGTTGTACACATATAGAGACATATACTTGGCAATAAACCGTTTTGACTCCCACTGCACCAAAACTTCTGAATACCTAACAACTGCCTAGCAACCACCCAGAACACACCTTACAGAGCATAGCAACATGCTCCAGTTTCATTACAGCACCACAGTATCAGAGAACTGTAGAGACGGGCCGTGTTTTAACTTCAGTAGACTACACTGAGTTATTCTGTGATTCCGTTTGGTCCCTTTAGCAGGAATATGTCAAGATTCTCTTATCATGAAGTTGGACATCATTTCGTCATGCTGTCAGTTCCGTCACTCTCAGCTGGATGTGGAAATGATGGGTGCAGGGGTTTTGGATAAACTCCATACAGATGTGTTTCATTAACTGCAGTTCCCTGTGTGGAAAAGGTCAACCTCATTAAGAGTACATGTGTGTCTCTCACATCTTGTCCAAGACAAGGACTTGAAAAGGACTTGAGATGTAAAACTGAGCTGAGAAGACATGCTGCAAAACCTAGTAAGCTGCCTACCTAGATGGTATTAAAGAAGTCATCATAAGACACACGCTCTCACATCACAGACCGCTCTCAGCACCTTAACATCTGCATAGCAATGCCCTTGCAACCACCCACAATACCCTAACAACCTTGACAGAAAGTTTTACATGGCCAACACTGCCACATGAGAAAGTGTAAAGTTGTCCTGTAAATGTACAAAGTTGTTCTGCAGTTTCTGGGCTAGAACATCAAAATCACTGTCATCACAATGTATTTAGTAAAACACTTATACTGAACATATTAAAAATGTGATATGACACTGTACTGTACCATTTATTTGTATTTTGTAACTGTTGTTATTATTAATTCAAGTCATTATTTTGTGCTGTTCCAGAATTTGTTATAAAATAATTGTAAAGTTTACAGGAACTCTGCTGGATACAATGTATAGAATTATTAATTGTGCATTTTGTTCAAAACTTCGATTTTCTTCTTTGAAAATGTATATGAACAGAACGGTTGTTAATGAGCTGCCTGCTGTATTTAGCGAGCGGCGCTCATGAGCATCAACATCCTCTCACTGATTTATCTCATCTTTAACAGGATGTGGTTTATTAGACAGTCTGCTAAAAACCTGATTAAAGAAAGACTCTTATAACCTTTATGAAATCGTCTCTCACGCAGAGCAGAAACATCTTCCCTCAGATGGCAGCACACAGTGGCCAGCTGTTCTATCTCCTGCCAGGAGTTCTGTTCTTCACAACATCTGTCCAGTGAATGAAGTAAGCTTGAGAATTACTGAAGACAACGTTTGCTAGCTGTGTTATTCAAGGATGAGCAGCTGGCCATCTCTTTAAGTGTAAAGATAATCATTGATGTTGGCCATTGACAGTATCTGTCAGAGACTTTGGTCAATCTCCACCAGCTGTCTGTGGAAATAATGCTGATGTAAATTGTCAGGGCTGTTACATACAGTTACACTGTGAAAACGCATTTGACTGTACATGTTGTAAAAATATGTTGTGTATGTGAACCCTCATGAGCTAACATGTTTAAACACTGCCTATTTGTGTTCTGGTAAATACTATTACTTGCTAAAAGATAAAGAAGTTAAAAAGTTATATTTTACTATGAACTGTTTTTGCATTTTAACATTATTTTAATGCCAATTAAGTAATTCCCCCCAAAAAAAAAAAAAAAAAAAATTAAAAAGATTATTGTCATAACAATGCTGTTATGTTAATTTGTATTTACAAGTATTTTATTTATATTTATTAAACTAATTATAAAAAAAACAGCCAGAGGTAAATAATTTGGTTCTAAAATCAAACCAGATCTGTGAGGTATGTGATTCATTATTTTACTTTGGGGTGAAATATGACCAGGACGTGTTGTTTTTGTGATGTGAACTTTAACAGTGGAAGCAGTAACTCCTGTGTTTCTTTAAAATGGCAGAAAATAATATATCATGCCACACCGAAACAGATGTAATGTACAACAACACACTGTAAGAGTTGATTGAAATAATCTTTCATTGTTCTGACATCACAACTCAGCCAGTGCTTTATACTGTTTCAAAGATGTAATGACTGGTAATATTTTCTTGGAAGAAAAGAGGAAAAAAGAAAATGACAAACTCCATGGTTATTATGTTTTGCTAACAGTCACATACCTGTAGAATGAATGTAAATGAATGTTGTTTATCATCATCTCGTCTGTCTCTTCATCACATCACAGGTGTGGCCACGTGTACCTTCTCCAGGTGTACTACAGTATGTACTCCACTGCTGGAATCTTTCTGCAAGAAAATACTATTTAAACACATATGACATATGAAGCCTGATTCAGTGTACAAAAGGAACTGAAGCTTTGGTCTCATTACACTGTGGAAATATGAATAAATTAATTGTTAGTTTCTGATGGGCAAAAACAGAAGACATGTTCATTAAAGCAACAAATGCAGCTTTTTAAAGACTCACTGCATATGACAATTAAGCTGCAAAGACAAATGAGGTGGACACGCCTGTTTGAGTCAAAGTATTTTATAAATGCTGCAAATCAAAAATAATAAACACACTAACACACCGCCCAGTTTAGTCACAGACTACAGAGCAGAGCAGCACACAGGGCAAAGACGCCAGTCTCCGACCACAACCTCACCTCCTGCTTGTCAAAATGATACAGATGACCAGGTCACCAGTCGTGTCACGCCTCACTGTCACTATCAAGAGACCTTCTACCTGACTTTTTGGAATTTGCTCTCAATTTCCCGACCATTGTGTCTGAGGTACGGTTGAACTCTTAACCTCGATTTTTTTTAAACCTAACCAAGATTTGTTTTTAAAGAAATTGGCATGCATCTAATATACAGCAAGTTCTATTTAAATGTTTTATTTTGGGGCTTTTATTGGGGACAGTACAGACAGGGCAGAAATGAGATGGGAAATCTCTCTTAGTGAATAGTAATTTTTGTTATTAAAGCTATTTTTATGGTTTCCAACAGCACACAGGTGAAAATTGGTATTCCTGACTGTTTTTCTACAAGCATATGTGATTATGGAAACCTCAAAACAGGACATTTTTATCTGTTTAATTTAAATGTCCAAATTTAGATATCACATGAGTATCAGAACGTTTCTTTATCTCAGATTTTTTCACTCCTTTAGCCTTTTCCTCTGACTGATGGGAGTCAGGGGCATTGTTGGCCTCTGAGACAAGCTGCTATACATCTCACTTTGATAGTGTACCCCTGCAGAGTTGAGGCAAGCCCCTTCAGGGTCCTGCAGTCAAAGTTTAGTGATGTAGGTGAGCACAGAAGCCCAGGAGACCCCACTGAGTGTGGAAACCCCAGTATGGTCCTAACATAAATCAGCCCAGCCCTCTCGCCAGTACCATCAGTGTGGAGATCCGTCCTGGAAAATTTCTCGTTCATCTCCCTGCAGGATTCAAAGCCCGGGTCCCAGCAGCAGAGACCTCCTACTTTCTATTGAGTAACTAATTCTGCTTTTTTGTAACATCTTTGCAAGATCTTTTAGGGTCTTTTCTCTGAAATGAGCAGCTTCAAAGCAGCTGTGTGCTGCACAGTCTCTTGTGTGCCTGGTCTCCTGTGGTTTAATCGACGGCCCTCTGAAACTTAGTTTAGCCAACATTTCCATGATTTGGTCAGTGGTGCAGTTGTACCTTTGTGCTGAATTTTTTCTGCAGGGTGACAAATGCTTCTGGGCATATGAACTCAGTTTATTGCTATTCATTGCTTTTAAGCTTAGAAGCATAATGCTACAAAGGTAACACTGAACCATAAACTGTGCATAAAACAGAAAGTCAAATACAGGTGTCAAATACAGGAAGTCTTCAATTAGAGACTCTGAATCTTGGGTTGCATTTGGTGCATTTAATTAAAACACAATGAAAGGCCAATTTTTAGGAGACAACAAGAACAGAAATGGAAAACTGGTGCTTAATTAAGTGTCTGATCCAGTATTAAATTAAAGCTCCTAAAAGTAGCACTCTTATACAATTAAAGCATTCATGAAAAGAACAAGTAACAAAGCATTTCATTCACAGGCATTACAGGGGGACAGTGAAGACATGCAATTGAGGTGAAATAAGTTCGGCTGTCACAAAGCAAGGAAATGACATCAAAGCAGCAGAACGGAATTTGCAGTAACTTTAGGAGGCAAGTCGATGCAACAACACATATGCAACAGCTGTAGCACTATATCAGGAAGTGCATGGGAATTTATCAGACCTACACAAGTGTCAATCAACAGTCCATTCTGCATACAAATCCAAAGATGTGAGAACTTTAAAAGTGTCTCAGGTGTGACATCATTGCTTTTCATGTTTTCTTTCACACTTGTCCCTGAATGATCTGACCTAAGGCAGGCTTGAATTTCTAGGAAGATGTTTTTAGAATGTTTTCCTGGAAATCTCAACTTGTGAAGCATTGCAAACAACTCCAGCTTCATGGGGTCAAATGATAAATTGTGTATCTTGAATGCACTGCAGGTTGCTTTTCAGCACCTACCAAATGAACAGAGCGCAAATGTTTGCTGACAACACAGTCAATAAAAGAGGTTTACATGCTTGTGAATACATTTCAGATGATGTTATATGACCTGACTGTTTGAGAACGTTATGGACACCTGTTTGGACACCTGTTTAGACACCTGCTTATCTATCTGCACTACCTAGGGAAGCTTTTTACACAGTTAAGAGCTGGAAGAGACAATCAATTTTTACACCATGAGAGAGGAAACCCTTGTCCTGTCCTTAAACCAAACATCACTGAGAAGACATTCCAACATATGAATAACTTTCTCTGAGATAAATACACACAACATTGGTATGCGAAACGCAACACTTGTGAATTTAAAATGAGACAGAACGCCAAACTCTATTTGTCTCCCAGCATCCGGTGGAAACAGAGAGAACAAGACACAGTCCAGTAAGTGTTCATTGATTAACAGTCATCAGACTAAGGGCAGATGTCCCACACTCATCACCTGATGCTGTGAATATGTCCAAAGCATAAAAGAACACAGTTACCTCCAAAGGTAACTCCTCACAGAGAAACCTCCAGCCAATGAGGTCAATATACAGTGTACAAGCATGAACTTGTAGTGGGCAGAGTTTGTATGTTGCCTACACAAAACATCAGAGAGAGATGGACATTAGGCTTTGGTAGGACCACACAAAATCTGTTGGGATTATTCTGTACCATAGAGGATTGGTGGGGCTTTCCACACAGGGCCCAACACAAAGTTCTCAGTTGCAAGCAAGGTGCAAATAACTTTGATGTTTTGACTTTGGTGTTTAGAGCTCTGTAGAGGAATACTGTGAGTTTCCACAGGCCTGCTGGAGCTGTGAAATCTTTGCTGTTTAAGGTTTTTGCCTCGATACATTTATAGCACAGAGAAATCCCTCAATCACACCTCACTAATTCTACAGAGATTTTAAACAGTGCTCTCATTATTTTATAGTTGTTTGAAGTGATTTTCACAGTTAAATAGTTTTTTTTAACTAAACATTTACTCTCATAACAACAGTAAATTCAGGTAAACCTCAACATAAGCTCATTTGAACTAATAACTGCTTTTTGTGAAGATTTTGTGCACTGTGAAAACACGTACATGTGGCACTTATAGTGCATTCAAACAGCACATTTTATGTTTGTACAATTGTATTCTCACAGATCAAACCCCTGACCCTGTGTTGCTGACATCTTGCTTTATCACCTGAGCTACAAAAAAATGGTATAGCAAAAAAGAATAAAATACAAAGTGGAATGTTGTTGATGCAGTGTCATTCAGTGATAAATTAAACACAGAACAAAACACATGTTATGCATGCAGCAATAAGTCTGTCTTTCTTTGCTTAATTTCTTTCCTTTCTCAGCACATCCCATCTTACATTTGTACTCATAGGTATGATGCCTTTGCATTTATACAAACTGCACTATGAAAGTTTGTACCTGTGGAATGTATGCTTTAAAGGAAACCATACAAAGATATATAATAACCCCTTGTCATTATGAATTCAGTTGTTTACGTCTCTAAATTTCTCTCATAATCAAGAAAAAGCAATTTCACATCTCAGTGCAACAGTCGATATTGCTTATTTTTGATGTTACATCAGAACTAGGTCAATAGATGTGAAGACTTACAGCGTTTATTTGAAGAAGGAACAGATTTGATGCTGTCAGGATGAACCCTGAAGCTATGAAAAGTGTAGAGTCTGTAGATCATGGCAGGAGTCTGCTTAGAGCAATGAAAGACGAACTACAGATTCTTTTAAACAGCTTCTTCATGTTCTGTTAAAACAATTTATCTGAGTTATTTATAGACCAATCATGAATGCAGAACAAAAACTCTTCACTGCAGCTCTGTATTAAACATCTCGTGTCCTGGGGAAGCTGATAACACTTTTCCACCTGAACAGTATTTAGTGTCTGATGGGGGATTTGTGAACTTCTCAAGCCTCTTTTCAGCCAATAGGCTTTCAGAATCAATTACCAATGTCTCTGAAACTTGTAGTTCTCGAACCAGGAGCCAATCATGGCAGACACCTGAGGGGAGAGATAATGTAACAATGTGATGCAATGTTGGGTATTTTGTTACTACAGTATTTATTTATTTTTCCATTTTAATAACTAACAATGTAAACAATTAAAAATTAAAGAGGCACGCCGTGGGCGCGTGGGGTCAGTATCCTGTTATGATTTAGCTTATGATGCTAGCCTAATTATTTGACAAATTTTGATCAATAAAACTGCTGATCAAAACCGTGAGCTACAAAAACATTAAAATGTAAAGTTGTGGGATCTGAAGGGAGCTCAACGGACAGTGAGAGGTGTAATTACAAGCCAAATGGATTGTTAGCAAACAGACATTCAACAGAGCGCAAAGCAGTTGCTAGGGTGTTCTGGATGGTTGCTAGGTAGTTGCCCAAGTTAAATGCCCACTCCTTCTAAGTCTCTGTGGTATTCTCCACACTTTCTCACCCCCATTATCATCTGCCAGACAAAAATTGCAAGCAATCTCTTAAGAAAAGTAACAGCACATCCCTGCTGACAAACAGCACACTTTGATTTAACACAGGACAAATTACGTATCTAAATTAAGAATGAGAACAGTGTCTTAGCAAGCACTGCTAATAAAAGGTCAGATAAGTTTTCAAATCCAAAGGTGAGTCTGCAGTCTTTGTGATGCTATAAGAAGACATTGGATTGTATAACAGAAATGTATTAAAACTTCAAGCTGTCATTGTCTGAACTCATTCATCTTTCAGGCACCTTCTCTGTTCAGTTTCTGATTAGATTGCAGAGCCTGTTGTAAAAACCAGACACCGTCCTAATGGAAGATTGTGGTCACAAATGGCCAGTTCTTCTCTGGCAACTTAAAGTGATCTTCCATCACATAACACTTACTCATCTATGGACGACCTTGTGTTTCAAAAGTTACAGTTTTTAATTTGTCCCTGCGCTCGCAGACAGAGAAGATCACGTTGGAGGTCTGAGGGTGACAATGAGAGTGTGATAAAATAGAAGTCTTCCTGTGAAGCTGATTGTGACATTATTGGTCTCAGGGTCAGTCACAAAAAGAGTCATCCACTGAAACCTTTGAAGATGAGCAGAAAGACTTTGAAAAATGTCTTTGCTCATCAACATGCTTCATCTTGTGCTGAAAAACATGAGACAACTTTAGCTGTGCAATGACAGTCATTCAGAAACAATAAGAAATGCTAGACTCTTCCACTCTTACCTACAGAAAACAGTGTACATGGGGTGGCCTGGAGAAACAGGTGGTTCTGATGGTAAAATCTCTGACAGGTCATGTGTCCGTGGCTAAGTGATAAATCACACAGATACAGAATGTTCTCCCAAAAGCATCACCACAAAATGACCCATGCTTCCTTTCATTTCCAACAGCATTATTCCTCAAAATGTCTTACCTTCTGGGTCTTCAGAATTCAGATATTTCAGGAAAACAAGTGATGCTTGACTGTGCAACTCACGGCCAGTGCTGGATTGTTGTGGGTGGTTGTCAGGGTGATACTGTGTGGTTGCTAAGGACTTTTGAGTGTTTTTTAGCAGGCTCATATGTGTATGTGTTAAGATGTTCTGTGTGTTTGCTGCTGTGGGCGTTTGTTTACTGGTTCAAGTCAAAAGAGTTCATGTCAAAGCCTCTGAGATATTTCAGTCTCTGGGTATGTTGAGGCCCTTCATTTGTGGAATGTTTTTCACCATCATCTATCAGGTAAAAATCATCTGTAAGTCAAATCATTTAGAAAACTAATATCACATATCCTTTTCACAAGACACATGATTTCAGATCAGTTATTGCCTGCAGCATCAACACTTTGAGACTGTGTATCATGGGTTTGGGGTGTGAACTGTAACTTGCCTTAGAAAACACTGCAGATGATACCAAATAAGACATTTATAAAAGAAACGTTCTGTAATAAAACAATTTTGCTATGTTGAAGATTAGTAACTACAGAATCGAATGACACGTACACTGCCAAACTTTCCAGATGTTTTGGAAACTGCAGCTTGTTAACTGCTACTACAAAATCATTTCTGCAAAAATTCACTGGATCATTTTGTCTTTTAACATATCCCAGCCCACAGGTCCTGTCAGGTCACAGTAAATGACTCTTCTGATATTCACGGAAGTCTTTAAAGCTGAAAAATGAAATTCAAACAGCTTCCTTCAATAGCCCGAGGACAGACACATATTGTATATTGGTTGAGACATGCTGAGCATGCAGATGAACCTCAGACACTACAAATCAAAGAGCTTGTGCGCTTCATCTGAGGATGTACTGTAAACATACACTTCACCACTGTGTGCTTATTATGTTAATTCATTAAGGGCAGCTAATATGATATTGATTTTTATAACTAGTCACAGGGTTCACTAGTCAAAGTCTGAATATGACAAAACCTATTAAAAACATGTTCTAGTCAAATTCCACCATAAAATCAATAGAAAGATCACATTACATAGAAAATTAATTAACCTATTTTTAGTACCACAAGGATGAAAATGAAAATATGTGTAAGAAAATGTATGCATTGTATTTGTTTTGTAGTTCTGCCTGTAATTTGTGCTGATTTAAATCAGTTAGCTGAGGTCTGTCACCACTACAGTAAGACAGGAGGACCGGTTAACACAAGTTCAACACGTTCAGCACAAGCGTGGGCTTGAAATCCCTTGCTCGAACTGCTGTGTATGCATTTGTATACTTGCTCAAAGCTCATTTCCGTCCTTACAGTACTTGAATTATTTAGATGAAATAAAATTAGAACACAGATTTATATTGTGTCGTCTTGAGACAATGAAGCATTAGTACATAAGTTCAATGATGGGGAAACAAAAGAGGTAATGAAGCTTCTTAACAGTCCAGTCTTTACCTCAGTTATTCAATTTGGGAAGCAGCTGATGGATGGATGAATAAAATGTTATTTTGTTTGGCAAGACTTGAGGGAAAGAAAGCAAGAAAATAATTTACAGGCTTCTTGGCTTTAAAGGCAGAGCTGCTCTCATACTTGAGAAAACACTGTTATTTCTTTTAAACTGTTCCAGGATGACAGAAAACAGTGAGTTTATGCTAAACTGTTGAATCTGTATGCAGTCAGTGGTCACAAATCATGCAGTTATCTCTTTATAATACATTGCTGTCCAACATATGTTTATGTACTGGACCTTTACAGTATAACTCTGCATTCACAACCCCTGAATGTAAAAAACATCCTTCTGCACTGACACAAGAATATAAACCTCTGAAAACTGTTCATTTCAATTCTGATGCTTTCCCAAGAGGAAGGTTTGAAATCTTTATGTTACAACAGCTGTCAAGACCCCAAAACGATGTAAAGGAAGAACATTCTGGAGATAAAAAAGAGCCTGGAACAATGTAGACTCCATAGAGCCGTAGAAAAGCCTGCTGATGGACACACACATCTCAGACAGGAGACACACTGCGGGAGACCCTGACCACTGTTATCTTTGAAAAGAGGGTCTTTGGGCAGAAATTACAGCATACCTGCACTTTACAGCAGCTCAAGTAGAGGCAGTGAAATTAAACTCTTTCTCTGGCTTTCAGGGTACCAATACATCTGTCAGCTAAATTATTTTTTAACTGCCGTCTTAAAGAAAAAACTGTGGCTGAGAGATGATCGGCTGACCGCTGACAGATTTGTCTGAACACAGAAATAGTAAAAACATTTTGTGCAGTTTTTCTCTCTGAATTGTTTTCGGCAGCTTTATGCAACTAATCATACGGCACAACAGCAAACAGACTTGTAGCCCATTAAACAAACATTTCAGAATAAGACATTATAAACATTAGAGGGCGAAAACTATTTTTAAGCAGCTTGTCTTCTTGACAAAGTATTTATATAGATTTTCAGTTTACTGTAACTACTGTGAAATATTTGTCAAAAAAATAAACTAACCAAAAATGTTCCAAGACATCTTGTTCCAAAAATTCCCCTAAAAATCATCAAAACAACAACAGAAAAGATGTTGTTTAACACTGTTTGTTTCAATAAGATATTCAAGATTTTTCTTGCTTTAAGTTTACATATTTTTACTGAAAAACAAGATGATGACAGCAACTAAAAGAGATGAATGCTTAAATTCACCTCACAAAGAAAACTCTGTCATCATTTACTCACCTTAAATCGTCTACACCCATAAGAACAGCTTCAGTCAACACAATCACTTTCATTCTATGAGAAAAAAACAATATCATCATTATTCTTCAATGTTTGGGACATTTGTTATGCATGATGAATATATAATGACAAAATCTTCATTGTTGGGTGAGCTAAACCTTCATAAATATATGTTTTGTCAGTGTATGTCGTATTTGTATTTACACAGTCATTTTCTAACAATTCTCCTCAGTACAAGCATCAAATGACAATTTTCAGTTGCGTGACGTTGCATCATTCAGTCTTTAATGTGGCATAATCTGCATGTTTCCCTGACAGCAGTATATAAACCCCAGGAAATGCCCCCTCACAGTCGTTTCAAATAATTGAAAACAACTACATAATGCAAATAACTCCAGCATCATGACAGAGGGCAATGCTGGACCGGCCGGAGAGAATGAAGAACTGCACAGATGACAGAAGAGTGGATGAAATCAAGGCTGCCGAGTTGTTCACTGTGAAACTTAAGCAATAAAATACAGAAGCCCTCATTTAGTTAAGAGCTCTTACAACCATACATAACAGAAATAATCCATCTGGACAGCTGTGAGTGAGCCCTGCTTCAAACATTGAGGACATTCCTGGTGTGTTTAATGGAAACATCAACACAGACCTGCTGAAACCGTTATGTGTCAGTGCACATTCCTGCATGTGCCAGTCTTCTGTGTCTGTCATCATTTAAGATACACAAGTATGTAAATTCAGCTGAAGCCACTAATTCGGTAATTCATTTCTTTTCCTTGCATCGTTTTGTTTAAAGATTTGTTGGACACAAAGCTGTCTAATTTGATGAGTTTTTAGTGACAGAAAAATTTGTGCCAAAATACTATAGATTTTCTCACAGCCTTTGACTTCAATAATCCTTTAAGAGTTGAAAATGTTATTCTGGTATCCTAATAACACAAGATCATGTGGCTGATTACATTTTACTGTTTCATTCTAACAACATGTTTGTTTTTGTTGCTGTCATGGGTCTAACCAAATAAGAACCTCTGGGCTAATAAACAATATTATCTGGTGGAAAAATGTTATTGAAATTGTCCTTAATAATAAATGAGTTAAAAAAGTCTTTATTGCACATTTGAATCTTTTATGACATTGCTGTTGTATTTTCTTTAGAAACACGTTAAAATCACTGAGCTTTACTGTAAAATAATTCTTCTTATTAAACAAATTGTAATATGACCTGACGTGACACAGAGTCGTGCAGTAGATATATGAAACTCTCATGAAGGACTTCACATGTACAAGAGCATCTTTTCTCATTTTTTGGCAATTATTCTAAGAGCTTCTCAAAAAGCACCTGGAACTGAAACTGTGATTTGATTTCTGGGCTGCCAATTACAGCATTTTTTGTCACAGTAAGATATTCTGCACATATACAGTATGCACATACGACACCAGTGAAGAATTCAGTGAAATAACTTTGACTTCAAAACATCTCAGACATTTTAAAGAGGGCGCTTCATGAGAAATCAAACAAAGAAAACAGACTATTCTTCTATGAAAATAAATACTGTTACTTTAACAACTTACTTTAAATACAACAATAGTAATAATAAATGTTTGATCTGACCCTTTAAACTTTTTGGAGCAGGTTTAAACAAAAACTTCTGGGTATGGAGTTATCACTGACATCAGGAGCACACAGGGTTAATTCCCTTCAGTATTTACATGTCTCATGAATGCGAAGACTCTGCAGCTGAGGTGAAGCCAGTGTTTTTATTGCCTTTAGAAATACTTGCGTCCTGTTGTGTTCTTATGTTTGTCCTGTATGAGCTCTTAGGTGATTCAAACACCACAGGGATGTAATGCAGTTAACTGTAGGTGTTTACTAAAGCTCTTCCATCAGTCTCAAACAGAAGCATCTCTCTGTGGTCCGGACAGATCGCATTGGTGATTAATAGCAACTTTGAATGAATATTCATTTGTTTGTGTTATCAAATATCAGCATAGCAATGTGAAACATGCAAAACACACACCTAAATGTTAAAATGACTGAGTTGAGAAACAAGCCCCCAGTACTGATGAATGCACGTGTGGCTAGTGATCATGTAATGTGTTTTCAGAGATATTTTACAAATTTGATTTTTCATCCTGCTGGGCTGCTTGGCTTTCAGATAGCTTATACATGCACTGTGTAATGCTAATCTGCTAAATAAAAACCCTACACAGCGTCCCACAAATAAATCGAATCAAACAGAGTGAAGCTGAAGCTGATTTGTCATTTTCATCATTAGCACTTAGCATTGACTTTGAACATGCTGTTCATACTGTACTTTCTCTAACAGACTCAATGAATCAAAGCAGAATTAGCTCATAAACATAAATACAGTAAACATAACATCCAAACTATGGTTCTCCTTTATTATTATGAGTTATTAAAGCAAATTTATTTGATGTATATTATTACTCACATTTTGTATTGTCTTGTCCTAGCTCTAGCAACCCTGTCAGAACAAATCTGTCAAATGAAAACAGACCAGACTAGTAAAATCACGTAGCATATAACCTTAACTAAAATAATGGCATGAAAATGTTAGTAAAGTCAATATTTTAAGGCAAGATGCTTATGCTGTGACATCAGATGATGGCTGTTACAGTATACGACAGGTTCTGAACTGGTGTTGAGTCAGTGCATCTCTGCACACAGCCGCTGGCAAATAAACACTGGCAAATCACAATCAGAACAGAAGGAAATTAACATCACTGTTTCTCAGCCCAGCACATGAAGTCTGTATCTGAAGACTTACTCTGTGAGTAAAACATCTGGTCATCAGTATGACTGGCTTTAAAAGAGGTGTTGTATGGTGACTTCTGCATTCCTGGATGAGGAGTTGCTTAAATAGTCACATCTAATGGCAAAGCAACAACAGAGGAGGAATTATGAAGCATTTCTTCAGTGATTAATGACCGTCCAAATTCTGGTTCTTCAGAGCGCTAATGATTCCACTGTCGGGTTCTGCTAGTAAAATGAATCCAGACAATTTGTCTGAAACAAAGGCCAAATTTAACAAAAACATGAAACTATTATAGCGGATGAAGAATGGTTGGGTGATAGAAACAGATTAATTGAAGATAAAAAGAGCTTCATCTAAATTCAATTAAAATGGTTGGTAGATGATTTGTAGATGCTGGTATGCATGGAATAGTGATGAAGATGGTAATGCATACTTTCATTTGTTTGACGTCTGAACAAATCCACCTTCTCTAGTGCTCAACATAAACTGTCATGTGCTCAACTAGTGTACAGTATTATGAGAGAGGGAAAAGGTGATTACATACTGCTAGTGGTTGTTTGCTTGAACAGCAATTCTTAGAAATGTGTCACCAAAGATTTATTATAAAAGCTAATCTTCAGTAAACTGATTATTTCCAAACATTGAAAACTTTCTACAATCTAATCGATGTGCATAGGGATTTGACCAAGCCTCTAACCCTTAATATTAAACTTTGGCGTGTAATTTGTTATGGATGGTTTTGACCTTAAACATACCTTAAAAACAGCAATGCCCTTCCAACTACCCATTACATCCTATTATCATGGTGCCAAATTTTACACCAGCAAGAACATTTTCTTAACAAAATGTAAAAATCTAGTACTGTTCAGAAGGGTGATATTTGTCCAGAATAAATGAATCTAGCAGATCTGAATGAACTGACATTTAATTTAACATAAACCGAGCAGTCCAGAAATCAGCACACTGAATCTGTGAAAATCTCAGATTTTCTGAGATGTGATTCTGACAGACATTCTTTTCTGAGGGGAAATTCTGACATACTGTATAACATAAAGATCAGTTTAACAATGGTTACCCATGCAGGAGTTTAAAACAGATATATTGTAGTATGATGTACAGTTGGACAATATTGCTTCCTACACTGAGGGCTTATGAAGAAAATAGGGGGATTTTGACAATGACAGGAATAGAGGTTTATGATTGAATGTTTGAAATATGACTCATGAAGCCAAATATTTATGATAAATATGGGTTAAACAGTATTTGAAATGGTAGCAATAGTTTGTCTTGAAACACATAGATTATTACATAATACAGAAAACAAACAAAACAAATAAATAACATTTTAGTTCATCCCAAAGGAAGCTGCAATAGTCATTTTACTACAGAAGTTTATTTAGTAAAACAGAAGTTTATTTTCCCCTGTTCTAAGTATCTCTGGGAATCGTGTGTGATTGTGTCAGGAATATTTTCTCTTTCTTAACCATGAATGAAAAAGCTTGCCCCATTTCAACAGGTCCTTCAAAAAGCAGTACATGCAGCTGTCACATATGCATACATATATTTTTGTAACAACAGACAAAAAGCAGAAACAGAGTGCTGCTCTGCCAGACTGCTGGAGATCCTGATAAGATCCATCACCTCACCTCAGCAAAGAATGAGCGTCTTATGAACATCAACACATGCATCAGTTCTCAAACCCTATTGACAGCAGTGATCAGTGCTGTACCTGTTCCATCAAGCTGCTAAAAGAACATCATTTTCCAACAGCAAACACACGAGGATGCTCAAACGCACACAACCTGTGTTGTTGAGCTACATGTGTCCATTTCTCAGCTGTCTGGAGTCATCACATCCAGCAGCAGGTAACACACACCTGCTAACACTTCAGCTTCACTGTTCTCTGCAGTATACTGTATAGTCAGGAGACACAGTGGTTAAAGCAATAGTTAAAAACCAGACAAATCAGTTATTATTTACTCCGCTTTGTGCTGTTGTTGTTCTCTGTGAAACACAAATAAACGTTTTGTGACAACAGTGACAACATCTTTCAAGATCTGTTAAGGACAAACAAGTAGCACAAAAGAACCCTACATGAATGGTAACCATGATTTTGTCTAACAGATTGTTCCTGGAACAATATCTTTTGTTGGTCCTGAAACAACATTCCTATTAAACTAACCTACAGTAAACCTCAGCCATAACCCAAACCCAAAACATAACTGACCCCTAAAATCAGAGGGAAATTACAGGTTCATAAGAATTGTAAGCAAGCTGCTAATCCAATCATAAACCTAAATCTAACATTGAGCCTAAACAAAATCTACAATCTGATTGGTTGACAGAAAAGATGTTCTAAGACCAACAATGATGTTGTTGCCAAAGGTTTATGGACATCATCTATCTGATTAATTCCAGTAAAGACAAGTGTGTGCCTTCACATTTATGGCACCCACTTGGTGAGGACTCTACTTTTGTTCTAGCATGATCATGTCCACAAAGGAAATCCCATATACCACATCCAATCAGAACACAGACCTGAACCCACCTGAACACCTCTGTGGTGAACTGCAGCCCATCCGTGAGTCAGAACTCATCACCTGACATCAGAGTCTGACCTGACTGAAGCTCCAGTGTCTGGATGATCAAATCCCTGCAACCATCTTCCTGCATCTAATGGAAAACTTCCACACAGGGAGTTCATATGAGTGTCATGTTTGAACGTTGACTCACAGTATTTATAGTGTGAATGATATTTATAGAGTTGCATGAGAAAAATAGATACTGTGGTATTATTTAACATAATAAATATCATTTAGAGGCTAAATATAACATTTTAAAAAATCTTAACAACTATATTGTTTATTACTGTACTGCCAACAATAATAAAATATTTGTCATATGAATTTAGGGTGAAATATGATCGTGACATTTCAAAATGCAATTACAACTCTCTTACTACTTACGTGATTGTATAATTTATATTCCTAAATTAAATTAATTTTTACATTTACACTGTTTAAATATATAAACCACATCCAATAGCTCACTTGGGCCTCAAAGTTTGTTAAAGTTAATGGTCACACAGCTCTACGATTCATTAATTTTGAGAACTGGTTAATATGTGAATCTCGTTTTCTCCTTCCACATCAACTCTGACACACATAATAGATTTTTTTATTCTGTTCATTAAATCACTGTAATTGCCCCTCCCATATTAATAAAAGGCAGGTGGTCCATGGTTGGGTTCACAAGTTAATGACCCATTATTCAGGGCATATGTAATGGGAGTTTAATTATGTAGGTAATGGAAACATTTTAAAGCAGCAGTACTGACACACAGATGGACAAGCAAATACTAAAATTATGCACTCCGTTATCAGCCTGAAATAAAATCAGACTTTAGCATGTGCCCTGAATAAAGTAAAGAAACTGCAAACACTGGGGACAACAAATTTCATCTCTTTTAGTATTGCAATTGGCCAAAAATTTATTGATGTGTCAGTTTATAATAATCTCATTTAGACAGCCCTCAGCCCCTATATTACCCATATCATTCACAGAAAATGCATGTAGTTATTTTGTCCACACATTCACCTGCAGTGTGTGAACTGTAAACTTTAGATACAGCCCCAAACTCATAAAACAATCTCTTCCAGGTTCTGCAGTCTGGGGTGTCACTCAGAGTCTGGCTGCATGGGATTGAGGGCCCCCCTTCAGGCAACTGTATAATTTACCTGTGTGACAAATAATGTCAGAAAGGGGTGCAGCTAAAGTTCAACAGGGGGCTGGAGGCTTTTCAAGTCTGACAAACATATTATTTGCTGGATAAACTGATGTGGGTGGAACAGGAGATGGGTGAGCACATAACCTTTATGGCTGATGGAATAAAAGACAACACAAATCTGGGAGTGTTGAACGTGATGTCTCTGGGATTATTGAATGGACATTTTTTTAAACCCTAGTTTAGTTGCTACTGCAATTACTAATACCAACAATACTAATACTAACCTATCAAAAATAATGCAAGCACTACTAATACTAAAAATACTAATACCAGCAATACTAATACTAACCATTCTAATTCCAGCAATACTAATACTACCAATACTAATGCAAGCACTAATAATACTAACAATACTAATACTACCAATACTAATGCAAGCACTACTAATACTAACAATACTAATACTACCAATACTAATGCAAGTACTACGAATGCTATCAGTACTAATACAATCAATACTAACAAAAATACATTTCATTTACAATTTACTTTTCTAAACATTTAAAGGGTGACAAAATGCTAATGATGTGAGTAAATATTGAGTAAATGTGAAGGACATTTCATTCAATAGGCACAAACAGCTAAAGACCAAAACCAAACAGTGTGTAAATACACAGCTGACCACTTTTAGATTGTATCTCACTGATTCATATTCATGATTTAAAATTTCATTATCCATATTGAAATCTTTGAATTGCATATTTCTTTGCACTCACACACAGCTACTCGGTGCTCAAGATATTTGGACCATTTTAGCGGCCATGTTCAGGAGAAACGATACTGGACTGTTCGAGTCTTCTTTAAAATCACTATTTTTTAGTCGTATTAAACAGGAGCATTTTCAGGTCATCTGAAACGGCTTCATAGCTGAACCCTAACTGAGGTTGAAATTGTAAACGTAACCCCTCATCTCCTTTCGGGCATCACCGTCCCAACCTGTGAAACTCAGAGAGTGAAACGAACGTCAGGTCAGTCTGCAGGAGAGTGCGGTGAGCGGGAGAATATAAATGCAAAGCTCACATCCTGCACACTGTCCTGCTTATTAAAGAATTCTAGGCAAAAAGCTTTTCACAAAACTGAATTTTGATAACTCTGAGGCTTTTTAATGTATCAGTGTGTCTTTCCAAGACTGTATTGACAGAAATGGCTTAGACAAGCAAATCTGTTCATTAGAGTTTGGATATGGGTCGTCACCCCCTACGCTTCATAGTTGCTCCGAAAGTACTGCCATTTGACCAGAAGAATCAAGTCCTGACTTATACAGAATAATTCTGTATGAATTATTAATATAGTTAACCAAAAAATATCATTCTGAACATGGAGAAATTCTGAAGAATTGTTATACAGTTCCTTTCTGTATGAGGACAGTTTGTAGTGATCACAGCTGACAACATCTGAAAAAGCAAAAAAAGCTCATAAATGTAGAATGTTTACACGGTTCATACTCCAGCAGTCCACACACACAGTTTAACATTTAAACTGATTAAACTAAGTAGTGACACTTTCATATCTGTGGAATTTGACCACATCGAGCTTCTTTTAGTGTGAACACACTAGAAAAAAGTTTGTTTTAAATCAGACTCTACAAGGATTTTAAGTTTTTTGGAGATGCGCTCTTTGGATAGTGTTTATTGTAATTGTTGACTCACTGTTTTAATGCCACAGGGGGCGCTGAAGTCAACATGTTAAAGCAAATCTGTGTAAAAATAAAACTTCCTAATGTCTGTTGTAACCTGTAGTTTTGCTCCAGAATCATTGGTGACAAATACTATTTTGACCAGCCCTAACAAAATAATGAACTGCACAGTAAATATTGATCCATGCCATTTAATATTTTGGCTTTCATCAGGCATTTATGTTTGTATTTTTTCAGCATGAACTGTTTCTAAACTTCAGTTTATTTGGCTTGGAGTGACTCTGTAGAATAAAAGTGCAATAGAGGATTTTATAATCTTATTTTGTTTCTGTTTTTGGAGCTGAACTGTCAAAATGTAATTTTATGAACAGTAGCCACATAAAGATTCATTTTGTGTTTCATGAACAAATAACAGCATACAGGGTGAAATGTAGATTTATGCACTGGGCAGATGCTTTGATCCAAAGTGACTTACAGCGTGTTCATGGTACAGTATACATTTCATCAGTGTGGCATAAGAGTGAGCACATAATGAGTGAGTTTCTTTACCTTGCACAGCCTATTTGTCAAAGTCAGGAAAAATACACACAGCCCTTCTTCTGTGTCAATAAAGTTAATGAACATTGTCTATTCTGATAAATAACAATATTTACAATCACATTTATATACTAGCTGTTTAAATAGTGGTACCTTAATGTCTGTATATTCTGACCACTGCAGATGTTTCCAGACTCAATAAGGGCCTGTACTCAGATAAACTGTTTTTCTGGGTGACTCACCTGTTGGGGAAACACATGACCTGCTCGAGAGAGACTGAACCAACTGAAGACAGGATCCTAAAATAGTAACAAACTTAAGGAAGAGGAGGAGTTAAAGTACAGGTGCTGCTGTTGTCTTACAGGACGTGACTCTCATATTGTCCATTCTGTATAAACATTAATAAAGGTTGTTATCTACAGGGTTGATCACAGCCTGCTGCAGATGAGGTTTGGAATGCAGGCATGAATGCAGGAATGCAAGTGTTGTAAATTTCACTGAGATCAAAGTGCCCTAGAAAGGGGGAAAATATCAAAGCAGAGGAAAAAGGTGGATTTCAGCATGGAGTAGCAGCAGGAGGTGACGTCTTGATCTGATGAGCCCCATGATATGAAGTGTCAAAACATATTTTCTGTCTCGTCCATATTCATCAGTGTTTCTTCTAAGCAGCTGCTATCATGACCTGCGTTTGAATCATGCTTGAATCACGTTTGTCATCGCTTTATGTTAACATTAACATGAAACAGTGCTCACACCCCATCTATTTTTCATAACGTGACACGTTTAAAAGATACAAGATACAATATGAAAGTAACAGAGGGCAGAGTTTGATTTTTTAATCTCCTCTTAGAGGAGAGAGGCTTAAATATAAGAGGTGGCATCAGTCTAAAGTCTCTTTAGAGGCGGAGCAAGCTTTTACGTAGATTAAAGATTACAAACGTATTGTTCTATATAATGTGCACCATTTATTTGCAAAAAGAACATGAACACAAAAACATTAACAGGGTTAGTTTAGGTTTTAATGATGGTTTTAGACATCAACAATATTTAGAACAGCTGTAATATTGTAGTTTTTGTGTTACATTATCCGTGTCTGCAGGAAAAAAAAAAAGATTAGTACAAGCGTGAGACAAGCTGGAAGATGATCTCGACAACTTCACCAAACAAAACTGGAAAAATGGGTGAGGAGAAAAGATTCAACCTGCAAGGAATGCTGTTTAATTCAATGGGATAAGTGTTAAGACAGTAACGCACAGAATGTAGTGAAACAGACACGAGATCTGAGCTCGCAGTATCTGACTGCTGTCATTTCATTTCTAACTCCAATTACGGGTTCATTCTTCAGATAAAAGCCAAATTCATACCATGCTGTCTTATCCTTGACACCGTGGTCTCTAAGAAACAGGTCTGAAGGACTAATGGTTTGAGAATCTCTGGAGACATTGCAGAGAAACCTTTATCAGCTTGACCAAACAAAACTCATGATTTATATCACAGGCAAGACTGGATTGCAGCTGTCTCACTGATTAAGACATCAACTGCTGTTAGATTCTAGCAGAAGCTGCTTAAAACACTGACAGCAAATTGTAGCTCTGAAGCAACGACAGTAAGAGACAGCGACCGCTGCCGATGTGATGCGTGTCCAGTGACGCGGCAGAGTTCTGGAAAGTTAAACTTTATGCATAACAGCAGTCATGTAATGCAGCAAATGCACTGGAATCAAAGGTGATCTCCTGACTGATGCTACACCCAGAGAGTTCAAGGTTAGTTTTGGTGTACTAGTAAAGATCATAACTACCATATCATTCTGGGAGAAAAGGGCATCATTCCTCATGTATGGCTATTTTAAAGTAGCTGTGAAAAAGTTTTTCAGAAAATGTTCAGTGTTCACACAACCAAATGTTGTATAATTTGTGTATAATTTTTGTTGTATAACTGAATAATTTGTGATTATTTTTATTTCATACTATGAGCACATTGCAGTGAATCAGTCAATAAAGAAAGCAAGAGATCAGAAATCTGCCGTTTCATGTTACGATCTCTGACATCTGTCATGCAAATATACACATGGCTCACTAACAGTGTTCATCACCAGATTGTTTTTGGTCTGAATCTTGTAATCCACGCACGTCAGCAGAGAGTCAGTGTGACAGAGCTATTCCACCACGACAGGGTTAACCTGCACTGCCCAAAAACATGAGTTTCTCACTAAAGCAGCCAGTAAACAGGAGACGGTTAGATTCCATTACTCACATCAGAGTATGAGCATGGAACTCAATATAGTGTGATGTACATCCCCGGGCAGCTCTAAACGATCCAGTTTATTCTGACCTTCAGTAGTCAGGGTGAAACGGAGCATCTGGAGTGATGGAGGAGAGTAAAGCTCACCTGAGACGTAATGCGTCAGGCTTTGTGGAAACTGATCAAGAAATTTCTATATGTCCCTAAGACAGAAGAACCCAAAAAACAATGAGATAGCAAAAAACCAGCAAATCTGACTTGTCACTGAAAATGTGACGTGCTGTAAAAGGTGTGATTGAAGTGGCAACTGTCTTTATAAGTCCTTCATAAAGGGTAAGTGATGGGAAAGTGAGAGAGGTATCACAGTGTTTGCACTAAAAGAGGTGAAACAAAAGAAGTAACTGCTGATCACCATAACTCTGGGCAGATTATCTGATTTCATGGGTTAATAACAATCTCACATGGCTGCACTTTTCATTAACAGCAGTGACCTCACAATGTGAGACACTATTCAGAGACAGGAATGCTGTGCTAACCTCTGGCTAATGGACAGTGTGAGGAATAAACAGCTGAAAATCACTGCCCTTCAGGTGCATTTAGGAGTCTAAATGTGGTGAATGAATGGACACTTTAGCACAAATACTGCTCAGAAAGTTGGGCCAGCTCAAGGTTCACAAACTGTTTGACAGTTATTCTGGTTTTCTTATATATATTGCACATATACAACCAAACATGCATGGTTAGTTTGTTTGAAAGAACATTTTTCTTACAGTGAGCTAAACTTAGTCCAAGTACAGAACATATGTTCTGAATAATTAGTTGTTACATAAAGAATAATTAGTTATGTAACTTTTGACCAACACTTTCATTAAAAATAGCCTCATTTGATGATGAATCTCTTCAACAGAAATAAAAACACAAATAAATTGATTTGAAAACAACTTTTGACTAATATAATTCTACAAAGTAACATTTTTTTGGAATTGGTCACATTGTTTCAACATTGCCAATTTTTCTCCTAATTATTCTTCAAGATGCCCAAAAGGCCTTCTTCATATAACAGAAAGAAAAAGCAAGACCAAATAACAGAAAACACCCCAAGGTCTTCAAAACACATTTCAAACTCACTAATACCCAGTGCTGCAGATGTTATAGCCGGAGCGCTGACCTCATTTTTTTGCACATGGAGTTTTGATTGTCTTTTGATGCTCCGTCTCATAATAACTCGTTAGGCTGCCTCAGAGACGGAGTTCTGATTTCACCCCGGGCTCAGATGCCTTGTTATCCACACGGATACAAAAATACCTTCAACACAGGAGTTCTGGGACAGAACTGGCGAAGGGTCATCACGTCTTAGTAGGTACAACCCAAAGGATCCTGCAAGAGACTGCAGGGTAAGTCCTGTTAGGCCACAGGGAAAAACACAGCGGACAGAGGGAGCGCACGGCCCGTTCTGGGCGCTCATTACAGTGAGGCATCACACGCCAAAGGCTGTGGGACACAAAAGTAGACATGCAGTTATGTGGTTGCCATAAATAAATAGCAAATAATGAAATATAAATGCTAAAGCCACATTGTGTGCCTCCTGTGAGCGTATAATGAGGGGGGATAAAAGTAATGAGTATGTTTCCTAAAATTGCTGGAATCATAAAAATGTTCCCATGTTTGTGATGATCATTAAACTGTTCCTCTCAGACGATTTTAAAGTTTAAAAATATTCATCCTTCAAAGTACTCTAACATTTTTAAGAGCGCTTTAGCTATATAATGTACATGTTCCTTTCTTTCCCACAAACCCATATTATTTTAAATGTAAAAAATTGAACATTTGAACATTGAACTTTGAATTGTGCAGCAGCATTCTGTCTGTATAAACCGCAGCATACAAAGCTAATATCTGGCCAGAGTAACAAATAAAGATTGATGTATAGTGATAGACTGATATATTGGCCAGCAGATTCACTGACTGATATTTCAGCCTGATCTCACAGGAAAACGTAACTATTTTACGACTTGATAATTTTATTTGAATTTGTACAATGTAACCTATTTCATACACCTGAAAATAGTGAGCAGGCAGATTAATTGGCAAATATCTGGTTTACACTTTATGAGGAATGTCCATTTTACTTCACAACTGTACCTGGATGGCATTTATTCAATTAATGTGATCACACAGTAAAAAAAAAAAATCATGCCTGGGTCAAAATAACACCAAAAGATCCACTGGCCTATAATTTTGACTTTAATATGTACAATAAAGCACACAGAAACTAACAGATGGACAACAAAATGGATTTTTAATAATTCAAGATGTGTAAATTCTATCAGAGATGAGTCTGTCATTGGTCCAACAGAACACAAACAGCTGTGGCTCTGTGGCTGATATTTATTTTGGAAGAAGAAAAACACATTTTCCTGGACTCCACGTCCCAACATGCTGACCGTTCCATAAAAAAACAATCCAAACATTCCAAAAAAAAAAGACATTTTCTTTCAGTTACCACTTACTTTCAGCCACAACACAAATTCTATTCACAACTCAATTAGTCACTGTATCAATCAATAACTAGTACACAGTGCCACTGTTTGGGGTTAACATCTCTAGTTGTCTCTAAAAGGAAAGAATTTTAATGTCTATGGTTAGCATGCGCAGTCGGTGTGACAGCCTTTAGCCTTTATGTAACAACCTCGCAAAAACACAGTGCCATAAACATTATTTTCACGCCGAAAACAATTTGTTATACCCAAAGTAGTTGCACGGATCAGTAAATTTCTGTGACATGATCATATCTCATGAAGGCTTTAATCTCATTATGCTTGTGACTAATTTTATTGTTTGATGGTTCTGTTAAACGGTTTAATCATACGCCTGATGACAGCAGGAGGAACAGAGGCCTTCTTTACCTTTGATAAAGATGTTTATGTAACAGTATTCTGTAACAAATGGCAGAGAAATGCATTTCAATTATTCTGCAAATAAGAATAAAGCAAGACAACCTTAATTTGAAAAGTTTTCTTGCTTAATTCTAGCCTTTTACTTTTCATAAAGAAAATGTGAAAAGCATTTTCTAGTCTGAAACCTTTTGCTACAGTGTCAGGCTGTTGTGGGTGTTGTTTGCAACTGTTTATTGGCCTGTGAAAAGGTGAAAAAGTTTTCTAGCTAGAGTGGTTTGTTTAATGATTACATAATTGAGAAGGCCCTTGATCTTTCAAACTAAAATAACCTAAGTGACATGAGTGATGCTATATATGTAAATATCTCCTTCAAACAGACACAATCAGTAACAGAGAGAATAGTTTGTGGAATTCACAGATACAGTAAGAGGTTTGTTTCTTATTGGCGTCTGTATCAATTTGCTTCATATCTGCACACACAATTTATTTCACAATATGAGTTTGTCTTTTCAGTTTGACACATTTTACTGCAAGCTGCACATAACTCAAATGGAGAAAGGTGCCATATTGTTGCTAGGCAACAGCTCATAAAGGACCTGGAGATTATAAGCAATGTTTGCAGATTACAAATTAGCTTCTCATTGTTGCCACTGGCAAAATGTAGCTTGTGGCCACTGGAAGGTCAGCCAACACAACACACACATCCAGTAACACACACACACACACACACACACACAAGGTAACAAACTCACACGTACACACACACATATACATACAGTAACACATACACGCACACACACCAGGTAACAAACTCACACGTACACACACACATATACATACAGTAACACATACACCACACATACATGCAGTAACACACACACACACACACACACATATACATACAGTAACACATACACCACACATACATGCAGTAACACACACACACACACACACACACACACACACACACATATACATACAGTAACACATACAATACATGCAGTAACACACACACACACACACACACACACATACAGTAACACATACACCACACATACATGCAGTAACACACACACATATACATACAGTAACACATACACCACACATACATCCAGTAACACACACATGCACACCAGGTAACAAACACACACACACACACACACACACACACACACACATATACATACAGTAACACATACACATGCACACCAGGTAACAAACACACATACAGACAGTAACACCTGCATACAGTAACACACACAGACACACACATACAAGCTACAGTATAAACACACAAACACATACAGTGACACTGCTAAACAAAATTTACAGCTGGATAATTTTAAAAACTCTAAAGATATGATATTGATATTTAACTGGGAGTTTGTGTTTATCCAGTAATACAGAGCAGCTGACAGTCACAGTAAAATCATTAAAATTCCTCTGTCAGGAAGCCTGCTAGTTAACTACACTACACGTCTATATCTTTAAATCATTACATCAAATACACCTTTAATTCAGTGTATATGCAATGCTATAGTATGAACAGCAGTCAGAGGGCTTCCACTGATGGAAATGTAGTTCTTATGCATGGAAATCCCCACAGAGAGTCAAGGCAATAACAATGGGCTGTTTCCCATTAATCCAAGGGAATGATTGTTGCCTGTTGTATGAATGTAGCTGCAGGAAATTAACATGAATTAGCATTTGCCTGCCTTTAGAAAATCCCCAGTGAAAAATGGCTGGCAGTAACCTCTCAGTGGATTGGCAGAAACCAAACAGTATTACAAAGTCCTGCATTTAAATAAGGGCTTTAGATACTGATCCCAAAACAGCCAAATACCCACATGCATAAATGTACAGAGCATGCTGGAGCTGAGTCCCTTTACCTCACTGAAGCTTTCAGTAAACACTAAACAGCTTCAGCTGGATGCTCTACTCTGAGTCTACTCTGACCCTAACTCTAATGTTACACACATGAAACAACATCATATTTCACCCCAATATCAAAACAAACATCCAGTAAATGAAACTGGCTTAAAGGGCCAGTCTTTACTTAACCTGGATTTATGGAGATAAACAATTATTTATTTGGTAACATTTGTTATTTAAATAAGGTCCACATAATTGTATCACCTTTAGAGAGATCGTTAACCTGAAAAGACATTGTCATTTTCTCACCCTCATGTTGTTCTGAACCTATGACATTATAAAAGACAGACAGACACATATAAACTGTAGTGCTGCACTGAGGCTGTAAAATGAAACAAACATGCAGCAGGTATCAGCTGTTATAAAAGATGGACATTCCAAAGGTTATGGGTGAACTGCACACTCCAGAAAAATGCAGGTGTAAATTAGACACCAGAGGCGAGAAAGCATGAACCAGTCCAGAGCTCATATCTGCCAGAGCACTGCAACTCCTGCTGCTTCGAGATTGATGCCTCTCTAATTACACTCTGACTGTACGGGTCATGACCTGAGGTTACAGTATGATGATTAAAAGAGCAACAATTTATCACGAACAATGAACTGTATCTGTCTGCACAGTCCTACTGGAGTCACTCTTTAATGCTACAGACGAAAACATCTAAGGTTACTGAATTTACACATTACCAAAACTATCTGTGCATGTTTACGAACCTTCTGTTGTAGCTCAGGGCACGTCTCAGTCCACTCCCTAAGTATTCATCCAGTTTATATTTTGTAATAAAGATTTATCTTCTGTTTCATAAAACAATCAGCCTGTAGGAAGTGACATCATATTTACATGCAAAACCACAGCACAAACATCAGAAAGACCCAGCGATTTGATGTTATGGATGGTGTCATGTTCTGTGGTTACATTTGACATCCTGTCCACATCCTCAGTTTTAAAAAGATGCAAAAAAGACAGCCTCATATAACTGACCCTTCACTGAGTAATGGCTAATTTTAGATTTTATTTTGTGTGTATTTTATTTGCATTATGTGACATATAAATACCACTATCCTTACAGTACAGTATATGTTTATTAATAATGAAATCTAATAATTTATTAGATGACTACAGACATCATCAACAGTGTCATTTTGATAAAGCACTCAGTATGCAAAGACATTTTGAGTCGGACGACATTGGAAATGGTTAACTTCTGGGCAGTGTGCTTACTAACAAGGAGAAACATCCCTAGTTGTCATCCCCTGACGTCGACCCTGCATCCTTCCGAGTGTATTTCTAGATGCATCACGTATCTGCTCTTCTCCATGCAGCTGACATCTAAAAGTCAGCACAGTGTAACACACTATCAACATTCATATCAGCCCTCCAATCAATACTGTGTAAATCCTGCTGCAAACACATCCCCTGTCATTTGAGACGCTCTCCGGGCGAATACTGAATCATTTAGTGACGCTGCTCTCCTTACATTTAGTGACACATCAACGAGCATACTTTTAATTCAATATGTAAATGGGTCACTTAATATAAATTGCAGTGCTGAGATTTGAATGGACATAATAAATATATCATAATGAAGCGGTACATGGCATCGTAGAGTCAAATGAAATGAACAGACTCAGCAGACAGAGTCAAAGCCAAAATGTGCAAAACAAATTCCCTTTGTATGTCTGAACCATCAACATTATATCAGGGTAACATTTCATTGTGTGGCACCAGTTGTGTCTGTGTAACGTGTGCCAAGACATGTTGGGATTGGATGAGCCCAAATCGGGATGTAAATGGTTAAAGATCCTCCTCCGCTGTTCATCACAAGAGTGTCATTATTACAACAACCAGTCAGAAGGAATTAGGGCGACATTTGGCTCAGATGCGGCTCTGCTGGAAGCCACTCAATGCATAATCGCTCTCGCTTTCTGCTGTTCACAGATTAGTTTAACAAGACCTGTGATGTTCCAGGAACAACTGAGGAGTCTGAGGAGCGTTTTGTGCTCTACCTGCTTCTCTGACGTGAGCTGCGGTGAGGTTCGGCACGAAGCATCGTTCTTTGCCAGTAATAGCTGTTACCTGTTTTCTTAACAATTCTTAAAAAATGTATATGTATGAATAAAATTTGATGTGGGCTATAACACTAGCTCAGATTAATTCAAAGTTATAAGCGAAATAACATGATATTTTACCAATAGGTGGCGCTGGTGCTGACTGTGTTTCCATAGGACACTTATCAAGTCTCATTTCAATACGCCAAAGCACTGAAGATAAATCCTCACTTCCTGTCCACATCAGATCTGTTAACATGAGTAATTAGGTGTATCTGATGCAAATACAATCCAATAAAAGTCTCTTGGACACATTCAAAACAGCTAGTTTTCTAGCTAGAGAGGAAACAGCAAAACTGAAATAAGAGGTGCTTTTGGTCATAAAATGAGTATTCATACCTGCATGTTTGTGATGTTTTCAGTTCTCAACAGGGTGCAGGCTCTGTCCTAATGAGACAAACAGTGCTGTGGTATGTAATCTGGAACTTGTGCTCTCGTGTGTTTGGGTCAGACTTCAGCTGAAGTGAAATGGGACAGAATAAATTCATGACACAGCGCTGGACTTTTCTCTGCATATTTGGGATGATTAACTGGATAATGATTTGATGTCAAGATTCAATATTGAGTTAAATGAGATAACTGCTCTACAGTAGCCGCTGCTCTCAAATCTGATTGGATAAGTTACATTTGAAGTCAATGTAAACTAGATCGATGGCCACTCTGAAACACCCACACTTATAAACAGTGTTAGTCTGTACACCACAGTAGTATAAAGAACTCTTTGTATTATGGTTAACAGCACACCTTTAAAAATAGCATTTGTTCTCGAATGGCTTATTGCTTTTTATATACAGTATAACTCACACATTTTCATTAGATTTATGCTAACAGAAAGAACTGTGGTCTATTATACATCTGGATAAATGACAAAAGAGCTCATAAAGACTTGATTCAGCTTCTCTTCAGGTATATGACACGAAACTTTGCAAAGCAAGTACAAAGTAACCTTATCAGAGACTTCTCTTTTGTCACTTCTGACTTTTTATAATCGTGACGTGTATACACAGAATTCCATGTCCGCACTAATCTGGGTATGTGAATACAGTTTTTGTGCATCACTGACATAAATCTTTTTGTTCTCGCACATAATGAGATGAAGACCAGAGCTGGAATTATCAGGGTTCTTCTTTTTCTGTTCTGGGTCAAATGTCCTCATAAATTCAAAGCACACACTGTAGTCAAGGGGCACCTGCGTTATTCCAAAGCTCATCTGAATAATGTCATTAGAGATACACACATGCGAGAACAATAAACAGCATCAGAGACTGTTCTACCTCTGTTCCTTTCTGAATAACAGTTGAGTGTTAGCCCTGCTTCACTTGTTGAAATAGTTTGTTTAGTCTATATTTTCTAGAGTTGGTTTTTGTTTTATGCAGCCTAGCTAATGGACTGTATCATACTTGCATGCATGCTGTTAGTATTGAAGGAGTTATTATGTATAAAAACACTTGTACCATATATTAGCAGCTCTTCCTGCTTCTGCTCATTCAATAAGATTTAATAGAAGCCAATGAGATGTACATAAATTTCCTAAACTGTTACACAACATTCACTTCAAGTCACTCAAATATATTTAGAAACAAAAATATGAGTTATTAAAAGATGAGTTAAAACCTGTATGCCGGTGTTGATCGTCTCAAAGACGATTTATTAGCAGATTATTAAAAGATTATTAGCAGATATTTGAGGTTAACACAATTTTTAGCTTTTCTTTCAAAATATTTGAACTTAAAGAGGTTAAAATATGAAATAACAGAAAATGAATGTTTTGTTAAACCTGTTAGTTTCAAAAGTAAGAGGAAAATGACTTGTTATATTTTCCTGGAGCTGCTGTCTGAATAAAAATCTCTATTTTGCTTAAATATACACCACTTCACCACAAGACAACCTCAAAATATTCATGAAAATCACAATTCTGTAACCGTTTAAACTTCTTTCAACGAGGCGCTTTGTTGTGTAATATGTATTGTTACAGTGTTACACTGAGAGACAGCGTCCTCAGATCTGAGACAAGCACACATCTCTGTCTTGATCAACTGAACTCGTGACTGAGGGTCGCCAACACAAGAGTCAGTCAATGGTTCTGCACTGAGAGTTTAACATTCACCTCATGTCCTGCGTTAAAGCAGTTTGATGGGGCTAAACGTGTGACTGACTGTAATTTCGCAGGACTGAGAGTGGTGTTAAAAACCACAACTCTTTGGTAGAATGAATTGCATTTCATATTCAGGGCTGATGTTTAGAATAGTTTTAGAGTCTTGACCAGAAACAGGTGGCATGACCGAAATCTTTGCAATTTATTTATTTTTTCCCTCAATACTTAATTGACAAAATAATTTGAATGTATTTAACTAAAACATCGTATAAAATATGAGATATAAAATGCATGACAAAGCTTGCCCCAATTCTTGCCCCACATTCTTGTTTTGAAAACACTGGACAACTAACTAACTAAAAGTTACACATATATATACACATACCATGACTGTTGCTCTGAATATTCTAAAAATAAATGCTTAGCAAAAAATACACATTTTATTTCTGCTTATATTCCAAATCCTGCGACACAACAAACTAGATCAAAACTAGGCATGTTTCAGCTTGCTCAGTGTAGACTTCAAAAGCAAGATTTTTTTCACACAACAGCAGTCACACCCCTGAAGGTCTTCCTTATCTAGTTTCGCTCGGGACGCATCCCACCCCATAGTCTCACACACTTCCATGTTTCTTCATCACTCCAACATAACAGAATGGCAAATAACAGAATAGCATGTTTCTACTGTGGTGTTTTACATACACCTCTCCCAATGCTAGTCACAAAATCAAGCTGCATTGAACAGAGCCTCCAAAAATAAACAGCAATTCATCAAATTATTTACAGGCCATTAATTTTTGGGATTCAGGTCTATTCAAAGAGTGTAGACACAGCTGTGCTCTTGGAGGTTTTGTCGTGCGATAATCATGCTCTCACAAGAGAGAAACAGACAGAAACAGTCAAAGGATTTTACATGCCAGAGGCTACACATCACCTCCAAAACACACATTCTGCAACTCAGTGCTTTAAATTCAGGAGCTCTGGTAGATGCACATGAAATAGAGGTAAACAAACACAAGATAACAGTTATACAAATATGTGGCATCAGTGTGCAAAAGCGGTCCCAGAAACGCAAACACTCAATGCCATGGCTGATTATGATTTATCATATGACTTTTAGCTTTCAGAATGAAAGCTTCTGACACCAGCTCAGCAAACTGAAGGCCCTCAAGCTATGACTTTCATCTGCTCTGTTACAGGAATTGTTTATCTGGAATTCACTGCCTACTGTAGGATGTTATGGGATCTGGGAACGTGAATATCCAGAGGACACAAAAAGACAAAATCCCAACTTCTAATACGCCAGTGTCAAGGGGATAAGAGACACATTTTTAGACATATGCACACTATTTCTGATCAAGCACTTAAAGGCATGTTACTAAAAGTGAAATGAACTAGAACTGAAAGGAGTATAACATTTTCACCATATAGAGTATATTCATAATGATGTGTCTTCAGGTCATGTGGCAAAATTATTTCCAAGTAAAAGAGCAAAAACAAACAGCAAATTAAACATGAATGATGTATTTTATATCAACATGGCCAGCCACAGGTATGAGCCAGGAGGATGTGAGTATTTACATACATTTACAGCACTGAGAGTGTTGTTGTAATTGTTTTACTGGAAGTGTGCCAGACAAATGATTTTTCTTATGATCACATGGACTTTATAATCTTTAGTTTTGTAAATAAGCAGCACAACTATGCCAGTGTGTTTTTGGGGAGTGTTCAGTGGAGTACACTGTTAATCTGACTAATTCCTCTTCCACCTGAATAATGACATTCAGTCATGCCAGCTATTCACCTCCTGTGTGCTGAAGAAATAATAATAATTGGACATCACTGCCTTGTTCACTTATATTTTAAAGTTCCTACTAAATAAGTTCCTCATTTGAAATTTGCATTAATTATCTCACAGCCGCAATGAAACAGAGATTAAGTTAAGCAGGGGGGATAAATTAAAAAAGGGGGAAAGAGAGAGAGAATCCGTGCCAGATTTATGTTGCTGAGCAACCATTAATTTGAGATTCATATGCGCAGGTTTATTTCAGTCTGGTCTATTGGAATTCCTCAGACAGACATCAATTAATCTTCAGCTCAATTATCTCCACACATTTTACTGGAGGTAGAAAAAGCAATAAAAAAATGGAAAATATTAACAGTAAGCTGCAAAAAAATGCTTTTGTGTCAGGCTTTTGAGGAGCTTTTAAATACTCAGGCATCTCTATATACATTAAACGTCTGCTTATTAGGACCAACAGTAAAACAGAAAATCATTTGACAGAGACAACAATGCAAAGAGTTTTATGTAGCTAGAGTTTTGCCTTCTGGCATGATGTCTGGTCCACTTTGAATCTTTCAAAGATATTCAAAGTTACAAATCTGGCAAATGTAGATTCTTCCAACCAATGGCTTCTAAACAAAGTTTTATTTTCCTGGAAATATTTTTTGTGTTTTGTGTGCATCACATGATCAGTGAGCAGATTGTGGGCAATCTAAACAAAAACACACAGGTCAGTGAAGAATGGCCTGGTAGTTTGGACGTAAGGGAAACTGCAAAATGCTCAAATAACCACTATTTACAACACCTGAGTGCCATTGTGCATCCCCTGAAACCTGAGGGTTTCTGCATTTTAGCAGATGCTTTTATCTAAAGGAACTTACAGAACATGTAGGGCCTGTTCCCCCAAACCTGCCAATTTGAAATCACTTTCACACAATATCTTATAATTGTACAAGGTACAATTTCTGGAAAAAAATCCAAAAATGTGTTTTTGTTGCCCTTTATGGTTTGAAGTTCAGTTAATAGATGAGTAATTTAAAACAGCTCAGATACAGGGAAGACAATGTACCTGTTTGGCACTTAAAGCACACAGAAAATGTAAGAAAATTTATCTCAGTTGAAATACTTTGTGTATTTTAGGTCACTATATATACACACAAACCCAGAACTGGTACTGCCAGCTTTTGCTTGTAGATGGACGCAGTGGTTGAGTGGATCTGGGCACATGGGTCTGAATCTGGGCCAGCGCTCACATGGGCCGGGTTCCTCATGTTGGACACTGCTGTGGATCCTTCCAGACAGTCAACACTGATATCTGCCTGGTGTTTGAACAGCTTGACAGCTTGAACACATCACTCTGTGGACCATTATTCATTCTCATCAATCGTTGATAGATATTTTATAAAATATTGTTGCTTTTGGCCCAATACATGCTTTTCACTAATGCTTCTAACTCCATGGCAAGTATGGTAGACTTAATACATCAACTTTCAAAAGTATTCAAGACACTGTGAGTTTGTTGTTTTCAGAACTTGCAATAATAGTAATAATAGTAATAATTTTAGTAATAATTTGACTTCATTAACCATCAGTGTCTTATCTCATAATTCCCCAGACAGCCTCTGCTTTGAAAAGGTTTCTGTGTTCTTTTCTTAGCGTGTGCTTGTGCAGTAATTGTTCACCCTATAAAAGAAGATTGAACTTTCCATCTGCAGAATGAATTCTCCATTCTCTACTTACTGATATTTGAACAGCAGTGTTTAATAAAGCTGGATAGAAGCGTCCTTTAGCTTGGCCAACAGAGAAGAGGGGGAAAAGCAAGGTGGAAGGTCAAAACATCTCAAGAAGAAGCATAGAAGCATCTAAGGTGGATTGTTTTCTGAAATCAAAGAAAAGAAAGTGTATTACTCATTGTATTCACTGTATGTTTTTGTCCTTTTTTTGAATGACACATGCCACACAACTCATCAATGTCTTTATTCCGTTCCTCTCATCTTTAAAGGCCTGACAATCGCAGCGTCATGACCTTAATGCCTTCAGATCTAACATTCCAGGCTATTCCTGGAGTTTTAAGACCATCATCTGTGACTCGTGCTAATAAAACTGATCTGCCAAATCCAGTGATCAGAGCCAAGAGGGAGTTCTGCAGATTCAAAGACTCAGTGCTCATGTTGCTGATCCAGAGTCTTCTGCAGTGAGAGATGATTCACACGCTCTTTAGACCCTCGGGGTGACGGCTACCCACGCAGAGCGATGATGTCACACAGTTACTGTTTGTTTGTGAGGAAGGCAACATGACCTGCTGTTACAGGGATCACATTAAAATAAATCAGTAAGCAGCCAGAGGCTGTACGTCACAGTGATGTGAACACAATCATTTAAATGTTGTAAATTCACTGCAATTCACTGTAATCCCTTATCTCAGTTATAAAGACTACAATATACCATGACATGTATATCACATCGAAACTGTGATTAAATGACTGGCTGATCAGTGAACAGGTAATGTTAATTAGTCAAGTTCTAAATAGACATCTGTCGATCTCTTAATCAGAGTCATTGTGATTAAGTGTCAAAGAAAGCAAGAACTCGAAGGCAACTGAGGTCATTTATTATCACCTCCTACTGTGACATGTGACATGTGACATTCACAACCACAGACAACTTCCATTTTCTTCTCCTGTTTCTCATCTGGCCACCACATCCGAGGTCATGAGCTGGCATTTAAATATGCTAAAACGGACTCATTTTAATATGAAATACAACACACATAACACAATACATATCGATTCATGGTTCTGAAGTCGGGTGTTGAGTATCAAGTGTTCAGCTTTCCATGTTTAGGTCTGTGTCATTAACACACAGATGTTGTGTTTAAATTTTCTGAGGAGCATTTCTGGCAACTCTGGGCATGATAACATACAGTAAATGTCATTAAGTGACACTGCATCAATTTCTATCTGGATGTTTTACCAAAATGTCCCACTGAGATTACAATGAAGGATCTGGCTACAATCAATGATTGTTTCTGTGTAAAATTCTGTTCTCACTATTGACAGAAAGCATCTTCTGCATCTGTAGAAAAAAGAAGAAAAAACATTCTGCACTGATTTCTTCCTGTTCATTCCAAGCTCACCTGACATAAAAAGACAAGTGGTCCCCTAAAATCCACATAATCATATTACAAATTACAGAACAACAAATCTGTATGATTACTATTTAAACCAGTATTCTGGTGGCACACACATGAAGTGACTACTGTGAGTCTATCTAGGCAGTTGCTAGGAAGATGCAGCTGGTTGCTAGGTGGTTTCTCACACCTCGAAGTCTCTGTTATATTGAGGCCTTAGGTTCCTCTAATCTCTCAGAAAAGCAACAACACAGCTCTCCTTAAAAAAGCACAACTGGAGGTATCGCTCTGTCATTTATCAGGTCCGAGGGTTGTTCAAATGCTAATCACCAACTAGTACTAATCGCGATGGTTGCTGTAGCAAGTGCCACACATTAAGCAGACCTTAAAGACTGGAGCAGAAGTGGATTTAAACTCATTTGCGCATTAAAAATGCAAAGACAGGGTAACTTGCGGGACCGATTCTGAGCACAATCAGTTCAATTGGATGCTTTATCAGAGTGCATCGCTAAAAGGCCACAATCTGTTTCAAGAGGCAGTCTCAAGTCAGGCAGTGCCAGTATTTCAGCCAGTCATTTCTTTCTCAGACAGGAAATTGCATGCAGCCTTATTCCCCAAAGCCCGGCACACAGAGTCAATTACCTTATTGGTTTAGAAGATATAATGGCCTCTGAAGAGCAACCAAAATTACATCTCATGCTTTTACGCTGCTGGATTAGAACAACAGAACAGTAAATGACTCTGCGTTACTCTGCGAAAAGGGTCCTGCGTTACTCTAGTCTAAAGTTACGGCACCTTACTGAGGTTTGTAAACTCTTAAACTGTTCTTCTATTTTGTAAAGTTACAAATAATTAAAATGAAGTTCAGTCTGATAGTTTTGTTTCTTAGCACACAAGAAAAAATGTTGTTTTAACATTACAATTACATTAAAAAGGAGCAATCAAAGTATCTGTTATACAGGTTATCTGCCTGAACAAAGACAACAAGAGCTTACAACAGACCTTTACATGTTTCATATTTTGGATAAAAAATATAATTATTTATGAATCTGCAGGACAGTTGGGCTCTGAAAATGAAAACTACAAAAACAATCTTCAGGAGGTTTGGATATCTGTGGGTGCTGTTGGTCTAATTAATATGAAGTGAAAGCTGTTTTTACCCACATAGATATTGTGTAGAAAATCTTCACATGATCGAGCAGAAGAGCACTGTGAAAAGCTAGTGATCACAATGAAGGAGCTACAGAGTTCGACAGTTCAACAGAATGAGGTAAAAATGCAGCAGTCAAACATATTAAAATATATGGTAGTTTCAGCTTTAGTCGGCAGGCACACAGACCGCCCAGGCCCATCACCGGCCATCACATACATATTGCACACAGAAACAGCAAGAGCTTTTCTCTGATTGGCTGGTTTCTACATAACTTCAGGAGTCTGTGCACAGATCCACCTGCTAACACAGTCTTGGCAGGAAGTGATACAATGAGCTTTTCTGAAGCAGAACTAACCAATAAATATGTTATGAAAGACATGAAAATATGAAAGCACTGGACAATTGTGCAGTTATCTGAATGTGCTTCTATTTTATTGTCTGCAATCTCTGATGTTATTGATTTAAGAGTTACACGCCCCTAAAAAATCACATAAAAGCAAAACACACTGTCAGTCAAATGATCTCTTACTAAGTGGGTAGCTTATTTAGTACAAAAGAGACTTATCCTGCAGAAGACAACTTCCCCAAAGTAAATATAGAAATATCAGTTTCTGGGAAAATTATAGTATGATGAAATGAGCTTTTCAGCCAAAACTTAAACACAAATAAGTGGCACTATACTAACATCGGACGCACCTTCAAAACTGTGCCTGCTGTAAAATATGATTGGAGCATTATACTGTGGGCTTTCTTTTCATCTGCAGGGACCAGCCATTTTATTAAAAAAGATGAATATATAGTGAAGAACACTGTAACATTACAAATGAACCTGTTCCAGTCTGTTAAATATTAACAACTTTGGAGAAAGTTTATCTTTGGAAGGACAACATTACAATACACTATGTCAAATTAACATACTAAAACAAACAGGTGCAGATGTCCTACAGTGGCCAATAAAAAGCAGATCTTTGTCCTGCTGGGAATGTGTTGCAGTGTTTGTCAATTGCAGTGTAACCTGCACAGCCTGGAACACATCTGTCTGCGAGGACGGCCAGCAGACTTCACACCTGTGAAAAAGTAGTGACTCTACAAAATGCAGGAGCTTAGAATTAGGTCTGAATGTTTTCACAGTGTATACACAAAAAGTACAAGATTGGCTGCATTTTTGTGACATCCCATTGGAAACATTATTCTTAGGTAAGTTACAAGTATAAACTGTCTCAGATTTTTGTCCTGAAAGTTTTTCTTTCTTCAAGAGATATTCACACATAGACGCAAAAACGAGACATCAAATAAGTTGAAAAGCTATAAACCTGATTTGCACTTTGGTAATCTAAGCACAGTAAGACATTGTTGAGCTCTCTTCCAAAAAGAGAAATCCAGAGAAAACACATGTGCTGAAAGAAAACTTTGACAAACATGAAACCGCAGAGAGACTTTCCGTTTGTGTTGAAACTAGTAGGTAGTGAGATCTTATTCACTCTGTTTTCTACAGATTATTAAAGAAGCTGAAGAAACGTTCATCAGTCTAAATCAGAGCAATAATGAAGCTGATGACATGTTTGTAAACACACTGTCAAGCTGATCAACTTAAAGACAGTACTGAAGAGTATCTGAGCAACAATGATATCAACATAAGAAGCATAACTCCAGAATTCTCCTGGTGCTAACACAAGAAATAAGAGAAGTATAATTGATTTGTGCTTTATTAAGGGCTCTGTCTTGCCTAAAGCCAAACAAAAGTTTTTCTCTCTTGATAATTTTCATCAACAGGGTTTATTGAGGTTTTTATGTGGTTTCTCAGCAGTATCATAATGACCATCACCCAACAGATATGAATTGAAGTTTTTTCAATCTAACAGTGAAGTAACATTCTGTTGCAAAGAATGAAGAGTTATATATTTGTGGACGTATAGATTGGGTGGAAGGCTTAGGACCATAAAATGTTCATCCAATAGTTGCATTGGTCATTCGACCCTTTTTTTGGAAGTGGTGTGGCTTCAGAGAGCACCTTAAAGGGAGGGCGGGATCTTATGCTTTTAAAGCTAGTTTGCTTTCTCTAGTCCCTCCAAATTTGCCTACTCTACCTTTAACTCAGTTTGTCCAAATGTTTAAACTAAAAGGAGACTTTCTTGAAATGAAATGTAAGGTTTTACATTATCAGAACAAATAAGTAGTTACAATCAAGATGGAAAACCCACTATGAAAGGATGAGAGATTTGAAATATGAAGCACAAATATATAAAATAAAGCGTGTGAGGTTTAAGTGTTGCTGAAGAATCTACAAGCATCATTCTGATCAAAGGAACATAATTAGTTCTGTGTGTTTCAAGAGGACGGCACACACACAACTGTTCCCTCACAACAGTAATAACAAGTAATTTGAGTAGGATTGTGTTATCATAACTGTAATCACACACACATTGTTCAGTTTTATTTAAGAAAACTCTAACCTGGACATTTAAAATGAGCAAGCTTCTTAATTTTCCTCATTCTGTGAGATGTGCGTTTGTTTCAAAGTGCAGTGAAAAGTGATCCTGTTTTTCCTATAAACAATTCATTAAAATTAAGATGAAGTTTGTAATGAGGGAGAACTGTCTGTGAGGAACACTTGTGCGGTTTTCAGGAGTGTGGCTATTATTTTCACCCCACCAGGTGTGTTCTTTATATGACTGAAGTACTTCAGACATTAAGAAAACAGATTATATAATGAAGAGATTCAATACAAATATACATACATGTGACACATTAGTAGAATTGAAAGACCCTGAAAGTTTCCCGGAGTGGTATTTGATAACATGTTTTATACACGTAACTACTTTTTTAAAAATCATGCGTCATTTAAATTGGAAGGGCGGATTTTTGCATCGTGCTGTTTATTTTAGCTAATATTTTATTATTCATTTTCAGTTTAGTACATTTTTCAATAAACTGCAAAAGTAGATAAATTCACATAGTAATCAGTTAAATATAACTGAATGAGTTTCTAACATTCATTTCAGTCACTCTTTATAGCACGACAGAATCACAAGGACAGTGACAGTGTGTTAAATATACACAGTAAACTGATTGATCTTAATAACAGGCGAGCAGGAGATTTATCCTGGTGTCTGAAACACAAATCTTCATCTCTTTTAACAGGTGCTCAGAGACCGCAGGACCTCTGAGACCTTTTACAAATGAGTTCCAATACTAAATTAAAGTGAAGAACAAATGCAGGCTGTAAATCTCTTGTCACGATTTTAACAGCCTCACCCAGAGCAATAACACAAACTCATGAGTAACTCACTAATGAGCCCTGAAAGAGTACTGCGAATTCACCACTTACACTGCTAACATTTCGAGGAGGTGTTGTTTAAAAGGTCACAATATCGCAATAAAACAAGCCTTAACCATTTGCTAAAGTGCACCATTTAGCTGAAATTAACCCGGTAACCTACAAAAACAGTTTCAATTTTTTGACATATCAGAAATCATGATTTGACAGGAAATTATTCCTAAACTGAACTGACTCACATGCACCCCCTAAAAAGCCTTGACAACAGTGGGTTGAAAGTTACTGCAACAATGGCTGAGAAACGTGCAGAACAGCTCCAACATCATGCATCTGCAAAAGCCACCATCTGTGCTGTATCATCACCTAAAGCAGTGACATTCAGACATGTATGAGTGAGTCTGAGGTGTCTGCAGCGTCACCGTACGCTGTCTGGTTCAGAACCATTAAATTAAGATATCAGTTTGTTTAGTGAGAGACAAACTTGTATCTCTATTGAAGGCTGTATGGCTTTCCACAATCATACAGCCTTAAAGAGAATTGAGTAAAATTGAGTCCTGCTGTATTTCAGCATGTCAATGCTTCTGTGCCCATAGCAAAGTCCAAACAAGACATAAGAACCAGACAGAGCTGCACAAAACACAGACCTGAACCCACTAACACCACAGGCCCCCTCACCAAACATCACAGCCTGATCTCACTGATACAACATATGATAAAAGACACAAAGGTTCAACAGAGAGTCACATTTATTATTAATAATAAACATTGTTAATTAACCTACATGACAACAGGTGCATGAATATAATACTGTAATTCAGCACTTTACAACAGCTTCAAAGAAACTCATCCAATGAGAAAACTGCTCTGGCTAGTATGTTTAATGTTTTATCTTCGCTCAGCTGATTCATATTCGACTGGTGCTGGGTCCAGACCGCTCTGCTGTAACAGTGTGTGTTTATGTAAAACTGATCTTACTGAGAGTCTCCATTTCATCTGATCTGCATTACATGTTGTTAGTGGTTTGTGTTTGTTAATCTCACAGAATGGAGCGATCACATGCATTACAGCCAGGTGATGTCAATCCTGAAATAAAAAACAGAACAATCAGCTGGAGGAGATCCAGAATCTTTCCAATTTCAGAAAAAAAATTATTTGGCAAACCATCCCAATCCATTTGCATACTCTCCAGTCCAGATGTTTCATCCATCCCTCTAAACATATCTGACACATACTGCAAATGGCTTTCACATTCACGCAGATCTATATTAAAATCAAGCTATAAAGCTGTTTTAGTTTTAAATGATCCCATTTAAGTCTTGCATACAATATAGTTTATTTTTTAAACAGCAGCTACTGGCTTCATTAACCATCCGGCCTGAGGAAAGATTTAGTATCATTAAAATACTGCAAACTTTATAAAACACATTTAGATTTATGGAACACTGAGTTTAAAAATTACTGCTATAAAAGAAAACATACATTTAAGCTTACATACATTAAAGACTTTGTTAGGGGCACTTGTGGCCTACTATGTGACAAACATGGAAGTTGGGCTTGTAATCAGAAGGTTGTTGGTTCGATTCCAGCACTGGTAGGTAGCAACTGAAGTGCCCCTGAGCAAGGCTCCTAACCCCTAATTGCTCCCCGGGTGCAGTAGTGTGCTGCCCACTGCTCCAGGTGTGTGTGTGTGTGTTCACTCCTCACCAGTGATGGTTAAATGCAGAGGTCACACTTCAGGTATGGGTTACAATATCTGACAAATATGTCACTTTCACTTTACTTTGCTTATTTGCACCAAATAATATGGTAAGACTGATTAAAAAACTGTTTTACATAAAATAATTACATATACATAGAATACAGGAACTCAGAATACATCTGAAAAAATGTGCATTACACAACAAAGCAACTTATGGAATACTGTGCCCATATATTTCTAATTCAAACTTTTATTGGTGCAAATAAATACAGATATGTTAGATAGTCAACAACTCAACAAGCTAGTCAGGCAACTATCACAACTCAGCAGGTATTATCTATTAGTAAGTCTTTCTGTAACTAAACATGTTCTCTCATTTTCTGACTATATTTATTCCATTACTGGATGTTAAACATAATTCATGAGTGTTGGATGAGCTGCTGAGTACCAGGGAAGATAAATTTTGCCTCTCTTTAGTATGAAATGTTAGAATATAATAGATATTTATGCTCCACTACTTTTTAATCTAGAAGTAGGAGCAAAATCCAATCCACAAGAATATTGTTGAATAAGCATTTGAATTTGTTATACTCATAAAACTGCCACTGTCAGATATGAAGAGCAGAATTACACTGGTATAACATGCAAAGAGTCTTTCAGCCATTATGACACATAATGCCTTTGCTATCAGCATTATTTCTAATCATTAAAGAGCTGCAGGCTAAAGACAGCTAAACAATCAATAAAACAGACCACAGATTAGACTGTATTGTTTCAGGTTCACAGCCAGCTAAAAACTAACTACACAAGCTATAAAAGTATTTCCTTTTAAAACAGATAAAAACAGGAGGGAGAAATTACAGCATTTAGACTCTCTCAAACAAAAGGTGTTACAAAACCTAGATCCAAAACCAGATGCCTCGCGGTCTACTGCGTGTGTATCTTAGCTAATACAAAACTCCATAAATGAATGCTTTTGGATTCTTGATGCAGACAGCAACTATGCAAAACTGTGTCATGTAATAAAACGTGCTTTGGAATAGCAACAGAACGTTTATTTTAGCAAAGACTGATTTTTAAAACAATTCACACAGATTTTCTGCAGCTGGGAACATTACTGTACAGTATATTTCACAAACAGGAAATCATAAATAATTGGATGAAGTGACAGTGTACAGACTGGAGCCAACATCCCTATTGACCTTTGTCTAGTTTATATTATGCTATAGAAATGACCATAAACAAGGTCCGGTACATGAATGAGTGCAGTTCTGCAGATTGTAATTGTCTGGCAAGTGTTAAACAGTGCCGATCAGCTATGATATTTATGTATATATAGAGTGGAGTTAGTCAACGAGGTTAAAACTGCACAGTATATCTTTATAACAGCCTATCTCTTCATTCATACATTTTTAAGAGAGCTGGTTAATGTTGTGATGGATGTTGCAGTAGGTGAACCTGAATGAGCAGAGATCTAACCGTCAGCTTGAAAAATACAGTTCACCATCTGGCTTTCATCAACTTAAGACCATGTCCACACTACCTCGTCCTTGACGGTTTTTATTAAACTTATTCTATGGTGAGACCCAGTGAAGATTTACAGTAGAGTTAATGAGAGCCATCTGAACCTCTGACGCACACACATCATAACACAGCTTGACAGGAAGTGAACCTGCTGTGTCCACAAGCATGAAGAGACATGCAGATGTGAGATCTGTGTTACAACTGTGTAGAGAATTCAATTCTGTTTTAAATATGTCCACCCATGACATTACAGGCTGTTTAATCATGGAATTACGGCCGTTTTGACTTTACATTTGTTTCACTTTTTTCCTTGGTCTTGAGAATCCGGTGAATTTAGAGCATGAACTGTGACTAAAGCGGCTCACAGAATCTGCCATCTTAGAGAAACGTTAATTATTCAATACAAATTTAGAGCTATTGATTGAAATATGGGGTATTGTCTTTAACCAAAGAAAATAAGTTGGACCCCAGGCATAAACATTGAAATACACACTGTTCAACTATTTTTAACCAATTCAGTAAACAATTCTATAGCAACACCCTGGAAATCAATTAGCACCAGCCTAACAACACAATGATTGTAGTAATGTCCTGGCAACTGCACAGTAACACAAGCAAATATGCTCACGTCCTCAACAAACAAGTCCCTTATCATGCACAGTGGAAATAAATGTCCAACTACAATGTGTCAGTGAAAAGGGAATGTGGCAGCTCAAGATGTTTGTGTGCAGTATCACATCAATTACCTTAATCCAGAATCCTGCAGTTTCAGCCCAAATTAAACCAGCTCACAATTATTTCACAACAACGGTTGTAAATACAAGTGAAGTTCCATTCCTAGTTTGTCTATTTAGAAAAAACATGTAGCTATAAAGTATAGTATAAATGATAAAGTATATAACTTTAAATACTATAGAAGTGTGTTTTCACATAGACTGGCCAACAAGCACTGAACAATTCTTTGTTCATTCAGAATATCTCCCTGTACTTCCTTCTTTCAGGTGTATCAAATTAAAAGTCCTGTTGCCACAAAGATGAAAACTAAACAACAAAAACAGTCCTCTTAATCAGCATGATAGAGAGCTTGTGTGGACTGTTTTGTGTTATTTTGTTGTTCTTGTCCACTTTCCTGTACAGTATGTCCAGTGTCCACTGTCCTGTGTCACGCAGACACAGAATATTTTTTAATATTTAATGTTATAGCCCACACACCTCTAAACCATCTTGGGATGTGTAATAATGTGTTTACCTGAATAAATCCTCTGGTAAAGTTCATCTTACCTGTGTTTCCTGTCTGCTCACCATGAGGATCTGACATCAGTGCTGCTGCTCTGCTGTTTAGTCAATACATTAACTTACCAATGTTTGCACATTACCCTGAACAGATAGCTTGAGCTGCATTAATAATGTTAACAGACATGACGAGAATGTGATTAGCACACAGACATGTTTCTTATATGCCATTTTAAAAAGTCCAAAGACTCCTCAACCATCTATCCCCACAAGACCAAAGCCAATGATCAGGTCAGAATGTCTCCTGGGCTCTACTGAATCAGATTGAATATGAGATTTCACATTAGTAAAAAGAGCAACAGTATATAAGGAAAGAACACAGGTAATGACTTCAGGATCAGCACACACAACAGATGGGCACCACTGAACAGCAGCTGTGAAGGTAGTGAAGTGCAGCCGAAGCGGCCATCACTGAAACTAAATACAACTCAAAGCCATGAGGTGTCATGTCACTGATCCACCTTCTTTAACGGCAATCTTCAGAGACGCTGGCCGACCTGTCGCCAACCGGTGGCACCAGGTGGAGTTACGGAAGCGTAAACCTGTCACACAGTCCAAGGGCGACTGTCTTACATCTGATGCATGATTAATTGCGAGGTGACCAAGGTCAGGCAAGGTAACGCTTCCTTTACTTTCCGGCAGATTGTGTTCTTGAAAATAAACTTCTCCGACAATATTAGCCTGCAGGCTCACTAGCAGCAGTAGCTGAGAGGAGGTTTTAAAAGTGTGGCATGCAGGCATCTTAAATGATCTCACCATGTCATGTATGACTGGAGCAATATTTCATTTATTTTGTTATACACTCCAGGATTTCTAGGTACTAGAATACTTTTACATTTTGATAAATGTTTTTTTTATTAATGTTTTGACATGTAATACCCAGAAAAAAACAGTGTTCTGTTTAACCACTTTTTTAACCAGTTTCTGTTTTTTTCAGCGTTAATCAGGTTAGAAATATTATTTAATAATCATAAAATTTGTGTGGCAATATGATTATAGCATGCAGATGGTGAACAGAAAACGCAAGACTTGCATAATGCAAAGTTCTTTTTGATTAAAGTGGATTTTTAATTGTACTAAATAAACATTAAAACACTGTACCCAGAGCTTTAAAAGACCCTGACGGCTTTATTAAAGGATAAAAAAACAGTGTCTAAACAAACATGCTGTTGTGGATGTGAGCAGTGTGTTAATTGATATGAGTTATTTCTGCAGGTGAGTTATTTCTATACACAGTTTAGCTTCTTTTATTTGAATATTATAATAAAGTGAACAAATTTGGATTAATTTGGAATCATTTCAGTACTTTGATTTACCTGGATGTTGCCTTTTTTGCCATGTCTCCGGATTAAGTTCTGATACGGAGAACTGACAGCTTTTCTTATTGCTTTAAATTTGGTTTTAATTGTTAATCAATTAAAAGTTCCCTCATGCTCTTAACAATGTTTTCTGTCTTGTCTTCTTATCATCCTTTAACAAACAAAAGTACAGTACAGTAAACTGGTACTGCAGTACAAACACTTGTAATGTGTTTGATAAATGCATGTGAAAAGTGAAAGTGACATATTTGTCAGATATGGTAACCCATACCCGAAATGTGACCTCTGCATTTAACCATCACTGGTGAGGAGTTAACACACACACACACACACACACACCCGGAGCAGTGGGCAGCACACTACTGCACCCGGGGAGCAATCCGAGGAGCATGTTTTGTGTACAGTTGTTGGTATGTCATTCCATCCATTTTACTCTGTGTTTATCCATTTACAGATATTAGTATATCCACATTTTAAAAGATGAGTAAAGGAATATTAAAATAAACTTAATTTTTATTAGTTTTTTATATATTATATAAAAAAATGAACTATTTTATAATTAATTTGTATTTCTATACTGTTGATTTCTTTGCCATTGTGAAATTATCAAGTTTATTATTAAAGTTTAATTGCCTGAACTAAAGAGCACATCTTTGAAAGACAGTTATTCTACTTTTTAAAATGATGTTCTTAAATTGTCAACACACCCCTTTCACATTCATGCTTTAAACATTATTGAGTTCTGAGAGCTGTGAATTCTCCTCGTTTTTAAACTTTACAGGCAGCTTGTGTTTGCTGAAACTGGTTTAAAAGTGCAGCTCAATGCCATGAGATCTTGTCTCTACATCGGTAAGCACCTGGAGCTGGAGATTCCCCACAGATTCACCTCCTTGCTGCCAGCAGTGAACTCTCCACTGTGAAGATCTACTAACAAACTTTCCCTTCTTCCAGCGATGGACTGGCCGACCGCCGTCCTGCCTCTGTTCTGCTGGCAGCTCAGTCATGTTATAAAAGTCCAGTAATGAGTTCTGACAGCAGTGAGGCATAAAGAAAGTGTTCTCTGTGGACATCTTCTGCTGCTCACCTGAGAGTTCTGGCAGTTATGAGCTTCTTCTGAAAGTCAGCTCTGAAATAGCTCCCCTATAAGTGCTGTCTATAGGCACCCACAGAATATCAGCTCTGTGTCGTTTCCATGTATATGAACCCATATGTCCTTTGCATTTCATAGAACATTGTGTTTCCATTTAAACAAATGTGAATTATTCATAATTTTATAAACAAATATATATGCACGGACAATGAAATGAGCAAGAGATTCATACACCAGCAATAAACACATAAAACAAATGTTAATCTGTTGAGTAGGTGAGCAACAAAAGCACAACATTAACTTTCTTCTAAAACACCTTCCGTTCTCTTCTGTTCTGTCTCAGAGACTTCCTGTAGCAACATCACAACAGGTAATTCAATTAAATATCAGTGAAGAATACAGCTACATACAGCAGCAGCTCTCAAATGTATCTTCACAGGAACACTTTTACAGTTTAATTCTCACAGTGTGTTTTTCTGAATTGAACTGTGAAACTAATAACATTTTACATGTAATCCATGCAACACAACCCATTTAATAAGTAATTTACAAGTGTTGCAAATGATTTTTGATGTGGTCTAATGACACAGTATTACATGTCAGAAGGCTGCTAGGAGAAGAACAGACTGTAGGATCAGCTTTCTGCAGCAACTTGATGGAAAGGATCTTTATAAAGGTCACAGCTTAGCTATGAGTCTCTTCTCTAAATATGTTTTTATCACACACTTTTACAGACAGTCAGTAAGGTGCAGAACTAATCCAGTCATGAAATTTCAAAGCAAGTCAGAGTAATAATCTAATATGAACTTCACCTAATTTCAACGTCTTCACTCATCATGTCAGGCCACAGAAAACATGAAATATAGTATGAAACTTTTTATGGAGCTTTTAGTGGTTTATATGCTGTTTGGAGCTTTACAGAGTAGGTCACTTTTGTGTGCAAAAATGTATTTTGGTAACTATTTTGGTATTCTAACTAACATCACACTTGTTTGGAAGGAGGGTGAGGAGGATTTTTTATTTTTGAGTGAAAATCTCTTTAAACATTATTAAACTCATCCTGTGTGATCTCTCATAATGAAAGAGACACTTGGAAGAAAGAAATCTCTCTTAGACTGACGTTGAATGTGACTTCTCATATCTAAATCAATTTATTAGCTATTTAAGAGATGTTTCAAAACTGATGTCACATCAGCATGAAAGGTCAGCCCTTCCTGACTCCTCAAGAATTCTCCAGAAAAGTTTCTGTATCGGCACAAATGCATATAACAAATTCATTCTCTTCGTGGAGAATCTTCTGTCTGTAATGTAAGCATTATTCACTATGTGCACATTCTGGAGGATGATTTAAAGACTAATGGCACATTACATACACCTCGTTAAAGATCAGCTACTTCTCTGTGTGGTTTTTCATCTGTTTTTTTTTCCCAATCCACTATGAATGAGCAGAAATATGAGAATGACATCACCCAGCCACTGTATGAATAATTAGATGTAATCTAATTGTTTTTCTTCACCCACAAGAAATGGTGTTGTGTGCTTCACAATTTGGGTGTTAATTGCATTTCCCGTGGCTGTGTTTGTCTGATAGGGCCAGCCCTCACTTCAGGAGAGAAACTGGTGATGGAAATGACTGTAATTAGGGGAGTTCTGACAGAGAGCATGTTGGTGCAGTATGATGTCTGCTTTGCTGCTAACGTGGCCTTGACCAATATTTGAACTTTTTCTTTTACAGGGAATTAAAGAGGCTGAAATAACAGAGTTTATCATGTCACATCACACTGTCTCCTGTTTTACACTTCACAGCCACTGTCAGTGCTTTGCTTCTCTGCTTTGAGATTCCGCTAGATTTACAGTATGTAAATGTGCACTGTATGCAAATGTCCTGCATTTGTTGAACAGAACAAAAAAGTCAGTGTGCAAATTTGAACTTACATTCACTCTTAGGGTGTCATCATGGGATAGTGTGTATTCTGCATGATTTGCTGCTGAAATTGCAGCTGATTAGACACAGATTAGTGCTTAGAACTGATTAGTACAATTGCATGAATGCCTATGAAAGATGCTGCAGGTCTTCTGTTATTTCCAAAGAAAATTAATTTCATTTTCTTTTAAAAACAACTGTATTTTCTTTCAGTGTCTACCTTGCATTGCAAACCTTTTAGTAATGATAGCTGAAATCTATAAAAGTATTATGATATCACAGCAAATATTCAAATATGCACAAGCAGTATGCATTATGAATGACCTGCAAATGCAACTAATCAAAAACAGTCAAAATTTCCCTTGATAATCCATATTTATCATGAGTCTAGAGAACACACATAACTGATGCCAGGTGTGCTGAAATCAGGGGAAAAATACATTTTAAATGCATTTTCTGTTGTCCTTATTTAGTTTAATATCCTTTCTTAATGTATATCTGCATCTCTTTCGCTCACACACACAACCTCACACACACACACACACACACACACACACACATGTTGTTGTCTCTCATAGTTATTCTTACAGTAACATTGTGTTTGGCTGTGGTACAATATGTCTCGTTAGTTGCCTCACAGCATGTTTTAAAACAGGCCATCAGTAATGTTTTTTTCATGCACACAAACAGAATATAATTACTCCAGCATCATTAAGAAAATGTCAAGTAAATACAATATGTATTAATATGTATATTTATACAGTGTCCAAATGTAGGGAACGTTTTAAAAACAGAATTCTGTTGCTGTATGTCAACGGAAAAACAACTGATTTTTTCTGAGATAAACGTCTCAGTTTCATTCTGCGTACCTATAATGAATAATGTTCTGCCGGCTGACACAAATCTCTGGTTTGATTCTTTTGTTTTGTTTTCTTTGTGTTCTTCGTAGAATGAAGTGTAACAGCTTGTCTTTATTTAGTCTAATGTTAGCCAGCTGACAAGAAGACCAGCCCGACAGATTAATGCATTTTTGATGTTTTTTACAGCCGTTTGACGGGGTTCGGATGTGTGAGCTGAGGTCCGTTTTAAGAACAATAAATGTATTGCTTACGTGAAATAACACATTTGTCTACACCTAACAAGAATAAATAGGGCAAAAAAGTAGAAGTATAAGAAATTATAACAAGTAGGAAGAAAAGCTTCTGCTAGCACTAAACAACAAAAGCAAATGAAGACTAATAAAGGTTTTCTGCCTGCTGGCATCAGGCCTACAGTGTTTTTATTCACTGACACAGAGCTGAGCAGCAGGAGGGGAGGCTGTCATAAACACTTAACTTTACGGCAGTGTGCATCCTGACCAGAACAACTGCTTTGGCATATTGTAGTTTTTGGCACCAGGCTTTGTGTGCTGACAGCAGGAGTTAAGGAGCTCTACAGTCACAGTAAGACTGCATCTCATCTGCCAACAGACAGTCGCTTTAAACGTGTAATAATACAAAAGACAGAAGCTGTAGCAAAACAATATTCTCTCCAAAGTCAAGAAAAGTGGGGCTAGTTGTCACAATGACAACTGCAGGAGTCTGACAACACAAAGGCTGGAGAATCAGTACTGTTTGTTATTTTAGTTTTAAAATCTATGTTTAAAGCATGGGAAATTGGGATGATTTCAACTGATTAGCCATAAAGTCATAAAACAGACTATGCTATGCTATTAAATGATAGGTTCCCATTGTGACAACTTACCCCACATGTAAATGTGAAACATAGCCCCAATAAGAGAATCCACTATTCTCTTTACTGTTCAGCTAAAATGTGTGTTCAGTTTATCAAATCTCCCTTTCAACTCTAAAAGCTTGAAAGCCTCTTTATTTATTCATTTATCCCAAATTCACAAGAAAAAGCTTTGCACAGCACTAAGACATTTTGGTAGGTAACTTCATAAAAATGTGCAGTAAACAAACAAGTTTTATATAAGTTAAAATATTATTTAATCTGACAATCAAACAAACTTCATTGGGTTAAAAACACAAACGTCATTTTTAAAGGTAAAAATAGCTCCTGAAGATAACAATGGAAAAAATGGAGGTTGCTATGGTGTACTGGGTGGTTGGTAGGGCATTGCTAGGTGGATTCCAGGGTCATGCATTACCATTAGGAAGCAGGTCAAGTTAATTTATGTCAAACATCTAGTTTAAAAAAATGAAAAATATAATACAATAGAACAGGCAACAGAACAGAATACAATGTTAAAAATAAAGGTTCCTAAATGGTTCTTTGTCAGATTGTACGGTTCCTTAAAGAACCTATAACATCCACAGAACCTTTATGCTGCACAAAGGTTCTTTGTAGTGATAAAATGTTCTTTAGACTATCAAAAGGTAAGAAAGAAATGGTTCTTTTACTGAATGGGTCTTTGGGGAACCAAAAATGGCTCTTCATGGCATTACTGGGAGGAGTACCTTTATTGTTAGGAGTGTACCTTAATAATTAATTTAACCATCCTGTGATTCATAGAGTAACTCAAAATATTACACTTACTATTTGTCATGTGTCAGCTGTAATAGATTAAACAGAGGCTTCTGATTTAGTTGTATCCTCTCATGAATTATGTAGAAATATAAAATGAGTTATGAGCAGGAATGGGACTGACATGTCCTCTGACAGTATTCTGATATTTACATTCTAGTAGTTAGTGATTACTCACAGAAAGTGACTCCCCAAAAGCAGAAACCTTCAGCGTGTGTGGGGGGATACAGAGAGTTTCAGGCCCTGACATACACACTGATAAACCCAGAGTGTGACACAACTCACACAGTTTCTCTCTCTTCCACACTGACAGATACACCCAGGGTTTCTCTTCTCCACTAGCTTATCATCAGAGCACACAATACAGTCTTATGTGTAATAAGAGCATCATCACGGGCCAGCACTACATTACAGACTCACACTGTGGACTTGATCTGGTCCTCAGGGGGCATCTGCCTGAGTTTAACAGGAGAGTGGGGACAGAGCTGCACAGCCGAGCATCAGAAATGAATCCTGGTAGAGATGTTTGACTGAAGAGACAAGCTTTTAGAAGACCAGCACGTCACAACGGACTGATGTCTGATATCTCTGTGTGAAGAACAGAGCTTGATACGACTGTCCCTAACTGTCTTTTTTAAAGAAAATGTTCAATAGTTTGTTTCTTGTGTGTCCCATAAGTGGTAATAAACTGGTATATATTTCAAAATAAACATACACATATTACCATTAAGGAGTTAATAATATGAAATAATATTTTGATTAAAAAATGAATTAAAGAACATGCATTATCACTTAATTAGCCTTTTCTGGCTTCATTTTAGAATAAAAGTTGTCTCCAGTAAGTTGGGTTCAAACAAGAAACCTGTAAAAACAGTAGACATCATGCAGAAAATCCCACCATGCATTACGCATCCTCAAAGGACAAAAAAGAAACATCAAAAATGCTAAATGTAACTGAGTGCCATCGAGGATCTTCTCCTGACATCAAACCTCGAGTCTCTGAACCCTGAGTGTGATTAATATCATATCCACTACACTGAACACTTCAGTTCATCTTCACCCAGGAGAAATCTCATTCTGTGCCATGAGACCTCATCTAATGACAGGCTATGTTCATGACGCCCAGTCGCCCATGTTTTGAACAGGTGTCTCACGGACACGCTCTGCACAGTGGGAATCCTGTAATGACATGTTTCTGTTAGGAAAGTTTAGAGAAATCCTTTTGAAAGACGTTCCTGACTGATGAGTTCATGATTAAACCTCGTCCATAATTCATTTGACTGTCAGATGCATTTAATTATGATGAGCTCATGAGAGGAAAAACAGATCTAGAGGTGACTTACCACAGTCATGACACTTTTGAATCACCACTCTGAAACCTTCATGCACTAGAAAATTTACAATCCACACTGTCAAAAAGAATTTTTTAAAAAGAAATAGATACAAAGGCAAGTTGGAAACAACAGCAACATGATGTATCTATCCACATTTTATAATTTTAAGTTTTTACTCCAATATTTTAATTCAATAAAAATAAAGCCAGAATAGGACCATGTTTACAAGCTGTAGAAAAATTGTTCTTCATTACATCATGTTAACCAATAGCAGTTAAGCAGTGTATGCTTAACTGCAAACTTATTGTAAAGTGTTATCATTTTTGTATCCAACTCAGAAACATTTTACTGTGTATTGTGTCTAGAGTGAACAGAAAATAAATCGCCCGTGCTGTGTTCCTCTCCACGCTGTTTAGGTCTAACTTCAATAATCGGCAATTATCACCCGGTTTCGTTTACTGCTTGGGGACTTCACTCTGGGGACTTTACACCACGTTACACCGCTCCTCATTACACCTAATGTTGCTAATGAATGTGTTGCAAACAACTGAAATCACACGCAATTCTAATTACTATCTTAACACAATAGTTTAGCACACTTGACGCGTCACACTCGATGCGTCACACTCGACGTGTTCACACTACGTTATTCCTGAAACATCCTGGCAGATAAAATTATAGTATTAAAAAATAGTTAAAAAAATAGTATTAAAAGGGAATCGGTGCTCATTGCCTTCGCGGTTGCCGGGCGACGAGAGCGGGTGTTGCCATATGGCGGCCTCCTCATTTGCACTTTAGGCTCATCAGCAGCAGCAGAAATCAGAATGGAGCTACTCTGATCATTCAGAGCAGAAATATTCCCTCAGAACAGAAACATTCCCTCATTACACTAATGGCTTCCGGTGCACTAGCAGTGCGGCTGACAGTGAAGGGAAGTCACACTTTTGTTGATACTGCATGATCAAATATGTTAAAAAAAATTACATTTTATTTCTGTACACAATTTTCTTACACAATTTTGCATTGTAAAAAGCATTGGACTGCGACAAAAAGAGGTAAAGAAACATTAGGTAAAGTCATTACCACCTACTTTTAAGACCTACTTTCTTTACCTCCTTCATCTCAGTCTGGTTTTTGTTTATAAAGTGTCAGATCCTTTGTTTTATTCTAATCACGTTTTATATGAACACATTATTTAGTGCATGACCAAAAGAGGCTGATTATTATTATTATTATTTTTTTGGATTTACAGTGTTATAAGGTTATAACTGAACTGTGCAAAATGACACAAGCTACTGTTATTTAATTTTCTTCCAGCTAATATGGTCTTAACTGACAATCAATATATATCCATTTAATGTTTATAAGGTTATGGAAAACATCCAAATGCAAGCATTTGTCTAGCCAAACCTTTCAGAAATCTCATTTTCATTCACATGCTGTATGTTTCACATCACATAAGAAAAAGCAGAACTATTTTGACTAGATAAACATGGGACAAGAGTATGGAGAGACTTTCTGGCCCTGCAGCTAACCTGAGGCCAAAATACAGGCACACACAATCCATTCCCCTGCAGTTCAATTAGAAAACCGCAAATGACTATTGATTTCTGAGCGGTCCACACTGCGTGAAAAGTTTTGCCCAACTCATTAAAAAGTTACTTGTTCTTAGTTAAAAATTGAATAGCCCAATTTACACAAAAATAAGAACATTCATGAAAACATCACAGACAAGCACGTGTGGTGAGACAAGCAAAATATAGCTTTAGTTTAAAAACAATTATGGGCCTCTTTCCACATGAGAAGTAATTTTGTGTAAACCTTTTATAAATCATCATATGCATGTTTTAAACTATTAACAGATCCCGGCATATTAAATGTAGTAATACTCAGGTATACTTTAAGTGTTATGTTGCAGTTCAGAGATGAGTTTTAGCTGATTCTCCTTCAGTGACTAAATTAGAATACAGAACAAAGTTGTCAAATGGACAGTTAAGGTTAATATTTTGTAATTCAGATTGTGGACTTGATCACAAATGTGCCAGACATTCAGTTGTCGGCTTAAGTTCTGGGCTTTACTAGACACACCATAAAACTTCCTGTAAATAATGCATATGGTGCAGCATATCTTGCTGAATTCTTGTGTATGTTTCAGTCTGACCTGCCATGATGCTTCTCCAGCAAGTCCAGTTTCAAAGCAGTGATCTCTGTAAAACACAGCACACCTGATGTAATGTGACCTTCAAGTGAAAACATCAGCATCTGATTTCTGAGTTCATGTACCTCTGGAATACAAAGGTTGAACTGGATTTTTACCCATAATTTCAACATTTGTGTAGACATCAACAGTGCTGTGTCCATAAAACAATTACAAAACGATAAACTGTAACATCTAATTATTGAATTTTGGCTGTGTACCCTCATAAATGTGACTTAACATACATTACAGTATTTTAATTGTATGTATTTATATGTAATTATCAGCATAATTAAAACATAAATAAAAAACAAACCAGCAATTGTGAAAAATGCACGCTGTACATGTCTGTTTGTCCACTAAAAGATTTGTTTATGCAAGCACTCTTTGTTCTAACCCCTCAGCTGGAACACATCCATGTGAGAGGAATAAATATGTTGTGATCCCTCCGTTACGAACTCAGACTATTAGCATTCGGACAGGAACACAGCAGATTTAACATCTCTAATTTGTACCATGTCTTTCATTTTATTAATGTGGAAAAAGGAGGCTGCATAAGAACATTCGACTGAGGGGACTCTTGCTTTCATGAGGAGTGTGTGCGGATCTGTTACCTTTCTTTTAATTCACTTCTGTACTCACCTCCCTCAACTCAACAGCTGCTCTTTAATTATCTCCACAGCCTTATCATTCCCACATAATCTGTGTTAACAGCAAGTTTACAGAACTGTTTAATCGCCTCTCACATGCCGCAGTTTACTTCACAAAGTTGGAAGTTTCTGAAGTTTCTTGTTTAATGTTCCTCTTTTACGCAGCATCGTACCATCTTTCATCTTCAGTAATGCATGAACATAAACAAGAAAAAGTTACAACTGCAAATTAAAACTTGTTTTGAAAAGAGCGCAGAATAAATTAGCGAGGCCTCTGTTGGGGATGCCGTGCAGACAGATAACATCTTCACGGGCAGGTCTGATGTAGTGCTGACTCGACAGACTCTTTACTGCTGCTTCACTGTCTTGTTCTGCAGCTGAATGGCAGGGCCTTTGATCTTTCATTTCCCTGGCTAGTGCCGACTGCCACATCTCTCCATCTGTCATGACTCTGAGTATGAGAGTCGTCCACAGATGAAGTTATTTTATTTTATGAAGTTATCAGTGCTGTATTAGAATTTTCATGCTACTCTGTTTGTACAGTATAAAGCAGCCCATCAGAGATGTTTCTTCCTGGAAGAAAAATCATACAGGTATGGAATGATTAGATTATTGTCATAGTGCAGAACACAAGTACAGAGAATGAAATGCAGTTAGCATCTAAAAAGTGCTAATAGCAACATGCATATAAAAATGTAAATGTGTATATACAAGAAAGATTTTTGGAGTAATGGACTACAGATTTTCATGATAATACAGTGAGTAAATAATGATTTTTGTAATATTCTGGGGTAAACTTTCTTATTGGTTCCTCAAATCTGTCTCTGTCCCTCACAGATTGTTCTTCACGGTTCTTTGGCCTCCTGACGGGGACACAGAGATGCCGGACGGACACCTGCAAGGTCAGCCTGAGAAACATACGGCGGGACGTGTTTAACAGAAGAAGAAGGTGGCTGCTGCTGTTGTTTTTTAGCATTTCTTGTTGTTGGTCAGTGACAGATAATATGTAAAATAGGACGAGGTCAGGACAAGTTTTTTTTGCTGCCTTGAAAGGCTCTATTTAAGATATAAACCATGAATATGCAATGCGTTTGTTCCTCTGAACTCACATTTATAAGCAGAAAAGTTTAGACCCGACAGTGACGTTGTTTATCACAAGTGTTCTCAACACATCCATCAATCTGAAGTTAACCATACAGGCAAACTTGTCAAAAAACAAAGACAGAAAAACATTTCTGCTGAAGTTACAGCTACACAGGGCAATAAAATGACAATATGACATCAGTGTTTGTAAGATTACCACCCAGTATTATTATTCCTATGACACATTTTTCAATAAGTTCTGTTCTCTATATTGTTGTTGTTTCCGTTACATCATGTAGCATTTGTTTGCATTTTTGTTTAGCCATCTTTGAACGACATGTTTTATTTTTACAGTATTTGACAGCAGTTCATTTAGAGAGAAAGACAAATCAGATGTTAGCCATGTTGTTCCAGTAAGTACAGTATAATAATAATGCAGGATACTTTTCCATAAGAAGTGATCATATGCAGAGTGACCTAAAACATTTATTATTGTTATTTATTATCACTTTCTTTTATGACTGCATCTACATGTTGGTTTGTTTAAAGAGTCTGGTGCTGATTTTAGTTTTGTTTTAAATATATGAATTATGAATGTAAATATGCATATTTAATTTGATATGTTACGTATCTTTTATTAAAATAAGTTTGGGGCTCACAGGGAGTTCTGTGCTTGTGTCATGGCCGAGTCTAAAGGTTGTTTTAACAGCCAGTTTGAAATGCTTTCTCTCTGGTGAATATTTCATGCTGTTTGTAAACTGTACAGTGATTTGGCTGAACACAATATGGTTCACTAAACCTCAAAACTTCTCAATGAAAAACTGAATGAATAATACATTCATAGTGCTGCACTGAGTGCGGGGCCAAAGGCGTTTCAAAAGTAAAATAAGGCAAAATAGATACAACAATGAATTAAAGGACATTCCGAATGATAATAATTAATTTAAGCTGCACTGACCCAATCGAAGAGAGCATAACTGACACTTTGTTTATAGTGACCCAACCGCAGAGAACTGTTTTATAGACAGTCTAGTGCTGCCAATCAGTTTAAACAGCTTTCTGTTCATGACTGGCAACTAATGGCTTTTATAGTGTTTATAATAACTGGTGATTATATTGTTGATATGATTACCTTGAGGAACATTGACATGTGTAGGCTGATTACCATATTTAGCTTAATCGCTGTTTTATGAACGTTGTAGCAGGTAAAACAGGTAAAAATAGTAGTTTTGGCTGCAAACTTTGATCTGAAACTGTTGTAAAAATAATATTAACACAGTACTCTGAATAAAACATTCTAGTATACTAGTCAAACTCTGTTCTCAGATCTTTTTGTGTAGATAAGCAATTTCTGGAAATGTGTGAAACACATGAGCAGCATGAACGCATTTTCAAAACATTTTTAAATGTATCCAGATTACAGATTACAGACAGTTACAAGAAGGTTCAGCTGTCTCTTTTCTTTATGTGTAATTGTGCTTTTATTCTCTTTATTTGACAGAATGAAGTCTTATGTAATGATGCAGTCTGACAGATTGAGTTAATGTAATATCACAATGATGGGTAAACACATGATCTCTCTAATGCTTTTCAAAACCAGTGGTAAATTACATTTCTGTTTAACAGTGTCTTATGGCAGCGTGTCATGAAATGCAATCGGGCAGCACAGCTGTTTAATACACATCACATTGTTTGAACAGAATCGCTCTCGTCTCACAGTGTTTGGCAAGAATTTGAGTATCTTTTCAGACAGTGCCACAGAAAGCACACGAGGACATATTTTACATAAACATAAAATATTAAGCAACGTCATGAACTCTAGCATAGCTAAGGGATTAAACAGCATTATACCATAATCAGAATTTTCGTGAATTCATCATAGATAGTCAAGGGATATTTTTAAGTCTGATTAAGATTTAATGTAACTTTACAAAAGGTCTGTGTCTACTTACAGACTAAATTGAGGTCACTGCAGTTTGCAGCCCATTGTTCTCCTGTAATCTGTATTTTCATGTGAAACGGAGCATTTGACAAAGTTAAAGGGGCATCAGTAAAATGTGCAGCTCTCTCACCTTCATCATGATGATGATGTTTGAATAAAAACTGCAGACAGTTTCATTTTCATTTCTGTGCAGTAACAGGCACTGTCAAACTGTTCACATAAGACCATAAACCATCATTCATTTAGATTTTTATTGCATGTACGCTTCAGGCTCTCTATCAACATCTGCGGTTTAAATATAAAATTGCAAGTTATTTATGGAATTATCAATTTTTTATATGTCAGCTGTGCTTCAGTGTGGATCTATGTGATGGTTTATGGTTTACTCATATACACTCATATCCACAGCAGCTGTCTGTGATCATCTGATCACAGAGAGTATCTACACCACTGACAAGAGTGTATCTGAAAAATATGTCATCTGATCAAGTGGCAAATCTGACCTGAAAAATCATTACTGTGATCTTACAGCAGTGACTCTGGTATTCTGTTTATTTCAAACTAAATATGAATCTGAAAATCGTACACAGTGCAGCTTTAAAGCGAGATGTATTCTCATTTTTCATTCACTGCTTTAGCACTCACGGACAAGAGATTCATATATTTTATTGGAGTTGCCCTGACATTTTTTGAAAACAACCATAAATTAAAATAATCAGCACAAAAATGCATCCACTAATGACTTTGTTTTTGAGTTTTGTTTCCTTGATGTCTGTTTTGTTGGAAACATCATGAATCTTCACGTGTCTACTACAGCAGATCAATCAGCGTGCTGCTTTGTTTCAGTCTCGAAGAGATCTCATCTCAATGTTCTTCCTGCCTCTAAAGAAACACGTCTCCTGTTCTGACTAAAGGCACATTACATTCAGTGCACAATCTGAACGTAATGTTGGTTTAGGGTCACAAATCGGAGTCATTAGCTATACAACCAGTGGCATCATGGTAACAAGGTAAAGTTTAATTTTCATATTCATAAGCCCATTCCTCACTCAGACTCAGATTTCTACAGAATCAACAGTAAAACAGTATCTCGAGAGGAGAGAGAGCTTCAAATCACAGTCAAGACTTCTGGTTTTCCTTTAATGTAGAATGGGCACTGTTTTAAAACACTGAAAAGCCATTTAATTCCTAATTCAGTATGAAACCAGACAATGTGCTTTGGTAATCCCTAACATTTGGGTGCAATTCCATTTTTGGGTGTAAACCAGTATGTTGTGGATGGTTACCAGTATATGCTGAGTTTTGAAAGCTGATGTTGGTCTACAAACCTCACAAACGCAAATGATCTCTGACCAGCATGTAAATCCATACTAAAACAGTCTAAAACAGTCTTTTTAAACTTCAAAATACCTCATTAAACACAATACTCCATTTTTTTCAATAATTAAAACAAGAGTCTTGCTATCCTGCTCAGCACAAAGCCTTTTCTAGCAGTAGAATTGTTATCAGTTTGAGGCAACAGAATGTTGTGTTATGTTTAATTCATATTACACATCTGATGTGAACATGTGGAGAGTGTAATGACCTCATGTAAACAACAGATCCAGACACAGCCTCACCTTGTGCATGCAGAGGTCAAAGCCCTCAAGCTGCTGATCTCAGAACAGTTCCATGTTTGTTGTAATGTTATCTGGACATGAAAAGATGACGCCACTCTGCTGGATGATCTCAGAGGAAATATCGTCACAACAACAGTATAGTATTATAGATTACAATAGTGTAACCTTGCTTAACAGTTATATGTGTCCACATTTTTGACCTATTTGAGTATAATAACAACAGTTGTCCACATTTGGCAGCTTATTGAGCAGAATAAATGTCACATAAACAGGAAGAGATCATGTGATCAACAGAGATAGTGACCAAAATGTGTGAAGGCTTTGTAATCAGTTTCTGTTTGGTCAAAAATAGGCATTGATTAATTCCCAGTACAGAAAACAAAGCAAACTGTTTGATCATAAATGTCTAGTTTATTTCTACTAAATGATTTAAACAAAACTTAGCATCTTTTATCTTTTACTAATCTGGCAACCTTTGACAAATCCAGTGATCAGCGCTCAATGTAAACATATACAATGTAAATCTAATGTAAATCATACATCATGACACATTCAACCTGAGTAAAGCCAATCTGAATGGAATAGGTGATTTTAGCCATTGCTTGCCATTACTGCATGTAACATGCATCAGGCAATCAGTAAATTGACTATAGAGGGCTCAAGAGTGTATTGAAGTAGGGGCTAATTATTTTGCAGCACATTTAACCCAAACCAGTGATCATGGAGTCAAAGTGTCTTTTCCACCTCTAGTTTGATGTTCAGCCACACAGCGACCTGATACAGCAAAAACCATTTGATCTGAGATCAGTGAAAATATTCAGCTCAGGTTAGAAATGAACATGTCTACATCTTGATTTCTATTTTCATCACAAATGGACTGATGCTCAAATCACATTGAGGCACACAGGCAGTAAACTAGAGACCTATCTCAATTAACATCAACACCCTGATGACACTGTTCAAGTGCACACATCAGCCCTCACTCATCACACACACTATCTTTCTCTGTCTCAGAGCTCAGCTATTAATACTGTGGCCTAATTACCCCGGTTCCCACTGACTGACAAAACCAATAACCCAAAAACATTATCTGACTAAACAATACAGAGCGGTGACACATTTCCAGGGAATGCCACTGACTGCAGAAATAACAGGTGAGGAAATCAATTCATTTATTAAAAACATTCATTTGCACGAAATATGCAGATTTGGAAGATGTTATTTGTTATATTTGATTTTAGTTATTTTATTTGGTCTCAGAATTTAGATTTCAGAACAAATGTATGCATTATTCCATAGAATAGCTGAATGTGTCCCTAATGTCATCAAATATTTAAAGGTAAAGTGATTAAAAAGCTGTTTCAGTTTTGTTTTGTGATGCTAGTGGCACAGTTAAAGATCATTCTACAATCACATTTCATCTGCTTCATCTGTTACTCACCCTCATGTGGTTCCAGACCTGTATGTTGTTCTTTCTTCTGTGGAACACAAAAGGAGATGTTAGTAAAATGTTAGAGACTGTCAGCTCCAGTGCCCATTCACTCCATTACATGGGGAAGTTATACTGAAAGTGAATGGGGACTGCAGTTGTCATAGGAAAATCATACAGGTGAAGAAAAACAAAGGAGTGAATAAATGATGTTTTTATGATTTTTATTTTTGGTTGAATCACCTTTTTAAGTGACCATCACATGCAGGAGTGAAATACAGCTGTAGAACACAGAACACAAACATAATCTCTTACAAATAAAATAAACAGCTGATCTTTAATGTAGATACATTAATTTATTTGTTCATCTGAAAACTGAAATTGAAAATAAAAGAATAAACAGCTACAATCATTAAATCACATGATAAATGCTTTTTGTTTTCTTTTTATTGGGTTGAAGTGTTTGTTTAACGAGTATTTAAATGTTAATTGCAGCATGAAAAGCATAATCATCATTTCCATTTAAAACGATGAATAGATAAACAATAGCAATAACCATAAATTGTATACAAAGTGTGATTAGAAAATCCTAAACATTTGCTGTTAATGTTCATTGTATATGTTTTAATGTCTGTCAGCTTTATGACTTTATGAAAATTATGGTTAATAATCACTTCTTGATGGTTAGCATTCATTCAGGAAAATACATGTGTGAGCCCCACAAGGGCGATGTGTTGCTCTCAGTGTGAGACGCTGGCAGACTGTCAGCCTGGGGATAAATACACACATTAGAACTTTACCTCATTAGATTTACTTTGAGCAGCCACAGACCATTCGAAAGAGAGATTTAGTGTGCATTTAAGAGACATGAAGTATTTGTCATTATTAACACAATTAACACATTAAGAATGACAGCAGTTTGGGGCCACAGAAGAAAAACAAATCTAAAATTAAAAAGTCAGAAAACATGACACGACTTTACGGTAGTCTTAGATTTTGTTTGCACATGGAACTAAAGCATTGTACCTGTAACATGCGTGACGTAACATACCTTTTAGCTTGCATTGACTCTTGATTAAAATAATACAGATCGTCACACAGCCTGCAGAGAGATGTGATGTTTGAAGTGTAAATCATTCTTCAGTGGAGGTGGATTGCAATACAGCGTGATTCACTGGTAAACACAACAGACAGTGCTGGAAAGAACAGAAGTACACTGACAGTTCTAGAATATTCATACATTCACACATCTTAAGTCTTGTTTCATTCAGCTATTATTTAGAAAGTTTTCTCACCGTTAATATTTCAATGAGTTACACAGACTTTAAGAACTCTGATACTTTTCCATATCACATATGTTTTTGCTCCCAATATAGGCACAGTTTATTAAAACTACTATGATTGTATATTGTGAAATGACTTGAAATGGCAGTGCTTTGAGAGAGAGAGAGAGAGAGAGAGAGAGAGAGAGAGAGAGAGAGAGAGAGAGGAGAGGAGAGGAGAGGAGAGGAGAGGAGAGGAGAGGAGAGGAGAGGAGAGGAGAGGAGAGGAGGGGGAGGAGAGGAGAGGCTCTTTCATTCTGGAATATACTCTGTAAATCAGACATTTAAACATCTCTTGTATAATGGAGGGCATTTAATGGACTTCAAGCTCCACTTCAAGCAAAGTTCTGGAGAAGTTCAACACCTACGTGAAGAACAGCAGGATATCAAGCTGTTCAAACAGGAGAGTGTACACAGGGTTCAAAAAGAATGAATGCAAAAATCAGTGTAATGCATTCATAATTCCTGTAAAATACACCTTGCAGCTTATACGTCATCTTTAACGACACATTCTAACAATGACTGTAGTTAAATAATACTTTAAAGTACAATGCATGACATCATATGTGCAACACCAAATTATACCTGTAAGTGTAACTATGAATAAGTAAGTGTTATAATGTATTGTGATTATGGTTAAAATGATGAATAATTCTCTTTTTTCACATTTATATACTGCAGCAGCAGTGTGTATATATAGTAACTGAAGGGGGAACATGAATTAGGTGAAGTTACTCTTGGCTGAAGAAAGTCACCTTTCTTCTTCTGACTGGTGGAAGTGAAACAGTAGGAGGTCTTTCTTCATAACAGGCTGGAGCTGACGGGGGCGTGAACTCGGGTTCAAGAGGCAGATGGCTGAAGAAACAGTGGGTGTAAATTAAGGAGGTGAGAATGAAGCGAGAACATCATCTCTTGACAGCCCCTCCCACCTCCAGCTCTTATGTTTATGAATACTGCATGAACAATCGTAAAATTACTGCTTCATTAAAGCAGAAATGGTCCACAAAGTTTGGAGGACTTAGAAGCTAGAAAGCAAACTGGAGTGAAGAAGCTGGCTACAACAGACAGAGCTGCTTATAATGAATGAGGTTTGTTGAGCAGTATTGGGCTCTCCGACACAACAGTAAGACCTGCTCGAAATGACAAAACTCATTCTGATAGCCTATCCACTGACTTTATGTAATTTTCAGAAGTAAGGGTTTAAAAGTCTTTACAACTAATTACTAAATTTGCCAAAGTTTGTAAAGAAAGAGTTTTGTTGGAGGGAAACAAAAACAAAGCAGATATTTCGGAGCACACCTGCATGAAGGAAATTTATGAAACCTGTTTTTACACAATAAATAAATAAATAGATAAAATTATTTATGACAATTAAAAATCTATAAAATGTTACAGAAGATAACTGACCTGTGATTGGTCACATTCTCTAATGTTACAGAAGAACTGACCTTTTTATTTAAAAAATTTGATGTCACATCTTTAAAGAACTGACCTGTATTGGTCAATTTTATGTTACAGAAGAAAACTGACCTGTGATTGGTCACATTCTCTAATGTTACAGAAGAAAACTGACCTGTGTTTGGTCACCTCTTGTGCTGCTCTAACAGCCTTCCTGTCCGTGGGTCAATCCTGGCTACATTAGCTAAAAAATGGACCCGTCTTCATGCCAACAATAAAACGTCTGACTAAGAGAGACAAGGACAATAAGACAATGCAACTCATTTAAACTGCAGCTGAATGATGTCAACATCTGTTTCTCAGTCATCACACTCAAGAATCACACAGATCTCATTGTCAGGAAGTCCATGAAAAGCCACAGGCTCAAGCATGATGGATCTACTGTTCTGCACATTAAACTGCAGTAAAGTGAGTTGGGGAACACAGGGAATCTGTGATGAGGCATATGAGCAGGTGTTTGATGATCTGATGGTACAGCTTCTCGCTGGGTTTCTCTCTGTGGGTGTCAGCTGGTGAGTCACAGCCAGCACACGAGGCTTCTGCACTTTGATTTGTTGGAAACCTGCACCAGAAAATTTGGTTTCCCTGCGAAGTCAGCTGAGAGGAGACATGTGAGCGCAGAGTTGTGCGGAAACACGGGGCTTGGCTGGAGGTGCTACAGCATTATAGATCTGGTAGAGAAACAAATCTCCCAGAGAAATTAATTTTTTTAACCATATCATTAAAATAATAACCCATAATCCTGACATCATCCTGAAGAAACCCCATGGTTGCCATGGAAATCACAGCAAATAATCGCCAATCAAGCACTGCAAATGACATAGCTGTATACTTCTGCATATTACCATAGACTGCCTTTTGCCTTTTTAAATCTTTTTTTATTTGTTTCTTACACTTCAAACATATGTTCATCTCAGAGAAAGTTTGGTTTGGGGTGTAAAACTATTTATTGACAAAGGTTTAAAATCCCTATGTAAAAAATAACTGGGCGTCTGACAAAGTGGCCATTTACTGTTGTGCTCTATAGAAGCTAATAGTGAGTCTACATGTACTTCAGACAATATCTGTCAGTTCTGATTTGACAGCAACTGTTGACATAGCGATTCTCTCAGATTATTAGATATTAGTCTTTATCTGATAATATTGGAGCATACTCATGGTTAAACTACTTATTTATTTGCTAGTTTACTTTTGTGTTTAATATTTAAGAACATAACTTTTGTACAAATAAACCAAATGTGTTTAATAGACTACTGGCTACAGACTAATACTTCAGCAAATCTTCAGCGAGACTGCAGGACAACTGTATTTATGTTTATGCCTGATATAATTAACTATTGATTTAGTTTCTCAAGTCTTCTCCTTTTTGCCTGATGAAATGACCCTGAGTGGAGCGAAGCCAATATGCGTAACATTATTTTCTTGTTTCTTCTGTGTCAGTTGACATATTGCTCCCTTTCTCCTGCATTTTACAGGGTTCCACAGGGCGATTGATTATGCTGGCTGTCGGGAAAAGCCACCGGGGTGGAAATGACCTTGACTGACCGCATTCACAGACTCACACACATGCTCTGCCTTCCGTTGTCCGCATGTATTGACTGCACTGACTGCAATTTTGGAACGGTCACATTTGAAAGTGACAGCTGGGAATTTGTGTCTCTTAATGCATTTGTCTTTGGTTGGTCAAGGGCTTATTTTGGGTTCACAGTGGATTTGAAAACTCCAGGTATCTGCATCAGACGATTATGAATGATGCGCGCTGGAACATTTAGAGCGGGTGGCAACCATTTAATCCCCAAGGCAAAATATTTAGCATAATTCCCCAGTTTGCTCATTTGCACGATGGTGAATTTATACATAGAAGAGGATTTGGGGGAATTTTTGGGGAAAAAAATATATTTGTGGTCCTGATAAGAACCACAAATATAGACGTGTGTGTTTAATGATACTTTACTGAAACATAATGATCCAAAATGACCCAAAAAATAATCAAATGGATGGAGGGGCCTTTGAACCACATGTCCTAAAGAGTGACTTTTTGTGAGTTTAATATGAAGCTTGATTCCTAAAGAATCTTTCAGTAAAGATTCAAACACACAGTGTGTCTCTTCCGAATCACTGCTTTATTATGGGCAAGAGGGGAGACAATGTTTTCATTAGATTTAAAACAACAGCAGTGCCACATAAAAGATAAGCAAGTTCCTGCCTTATTTTGGTCCTTTTATTTGACTTTTCTGCTCTTCTTAACAACCTCAAATGAGGGTGATGTAGTTTGCTCCAAGAGTAGATTAACTGAGGAAACATTTGCACTGAATTGCCCACAATAAACATTCTATGAAATGCAGCTCCATAATTCCTTATATTGGAATAACAAGTTCATTGTGAGAAAGAACAGGGCTGTTATAAGGATATATGTGCATATATAGCAGCACACTGACTCAAAAAGTTGCTTAAACTTAGTTGCAGTCCAGGGCACCTGACACAAGATTCTGTATGCATTTTGTAATGCAGACAAATCTGCAAGAGACTTCTGATGCACTCAGAACTGTACGTTACAGTCCGTCTGCAGCATAATTATCATGGGACCATATGGACCAGTCCTGTTTTCACAGCCCAAGACCAGATTCCATGTGGGATTGAGTGAGAAATAACTCAGAGTATGTGAAAACACCAAACGGTAATCTTCATAGAAATGATTCAAGAGTGATATTCTTAGATCATCATTAACAACAAAATGCCACATCAATCAGTGTACTTCAGAATTTCTGAAGAGCTGTAATCGCTTATGGCCATTAAATTACACACGTTGGTTAAAAAGACAGCCCACATGCAATTTTAACAACAGATAATGCCTTTACGTAAATCCTATTTTTAGTCTTGGGAAAAATCAAGCATCAAGCTTCACATCAACAAACCGTCAACAGAAAACTAACCTCACTGTTCAACAAAATCCCTTAAAACAATTTTAAATACAATTTAGATTCAATTACAGGCATGTAGTGACTCAACAAATGAGCACACAGTCCATTTAGACCTCTGGCAGTTAAAGTACAGACGTCACCTTTAACAAATATTAAGAAAGAGAAAAATGAAGCTTCAGGAGAACAAAACGCTCTAAAAGATTGCATATATTTTTGAACAAACAGATGATTTATTCATCTATTCATTAGTTTTGCAACTAACAAGCTCAGCTATATCAAAATCATTTATGGTAAAGCATCTGTTTGGTAATAGCATAACGTCTTTAGAAAACTAAAGCTGTTGGGAACAACAGCTCTGTAAATTATAATTAATATCAATATAGGGTGACACATTTTTAGATTTTTAATCGATTTCAGAATGACAAAAACCACATGGACTTTGTAATGATGAAGTATGGTAAAATCAACATGAAATATGTTTATGTTAACTCTTTTACCTACATATTGTGACATATCTCTAAGTGAAACACAACATTTAGAGATAGAAACAAAATGGAGGACAGGACCTTAACATATCAGGACGTGATTCGATCATAAAAACTGATCATTGTATGACAGATGGCGGGGAGGGAGGGGCTGAGCTGTTAGAGCAGTCGCGACGATCAATTCAATTTCACAATAAGACCAGAAACGTATTAAATCAGTGTGTGTACACGCTGCACACACATACACACATGCATGATGCATTACTGATTCATTATTAATGCAGGCTGTACTGTACGCATCATTTTGATATTAACAGAGCAATTTTCTTTCTCTGTAAATCAAATTCTCTCGTGGCAAAAAGTAATTCACCAGAATAACACAAACCATAGAGATGTTGTCTAAATTCTGTGTATGAAATATTAACCTTTATTATTGTTTAATGTATTAATACACAAACTCCGTACAACTGAGTACACTGTAAAAAAAAACTATGCTGCCTTAAATAAGTTTAATCAATGTGGTTGCACAAGTCATGTCAACTTACTCTTTGTAATCTTGACTGGTATCAAGCGTCTGCTTGTTGCCGCTTCTGCTTGTAGCAAAATGAATAAATGAATAAATGTATACCAGTCAGGATTTAAAATATTAGGTTGAAATTACTTGTATAGCCAAGTTGATTAAACTTAAAAATTTAAGGCAGCAAAGTTTTTTTTTACAATGTAGCTGAAGACAGCTTACATTTTTGTGTGAAAACTATTCCTTTAGGGTTAATATTCCACAAGCATTAACGCTCCTGGATTATATTTTTTAAAAGCACACTTCACTTCCCACACAGTTTTTCAGCACAAAACAGGCATCCAAAACTGAACCAGCTTATGAAGACATAAGTCATCTACAGAGTTTCACTGTTGTAGAAAGTCTTTCCTCTCCAGCCGGTGTTTAAAGAGTGTTTAAACACACTGGAGTTTACACTGCGTCAGACGCTGCTGACTTCACAAGAACCAACAACCTCTTCTCATTATTTTCTCATACAAGCGTAAAAACTTCAATATTTACTGGCCTCTGAGTGTCGCAGGTTACAGGACTGCAAACTTTCTCCGGTTCCGTCAGCCAATCAGCATGTTTGGTGTTAAGAACAATTTCCTGGATCCTGATGAGCATGAGCAAAGAGAAAATAATTCACATCACATTCCATCATGCAGCTGTCATTGACATGCTGTACTGTAGCTTTATTCAGGTGTGAAATGTTTGAACTTTTGCTGCACTACATTCTGATGAACGCATCAAATATTGCAATCATGACTTCAGATCAGCAGGTTCAGGAAGTGCAAGTGTTTTTGTCTGGTGGCTCTAGAGTTCAGTTTGATGTGTGATTCTGTTTGCAGTCACTTTATTTCCAGATTGACATATTGACATATTCCAGATTGAACATAGACACAGGTTTTAGCATTTCACCACATTTGTAATGGGTTGCATTTTATAAGCTGTTGTCACACATAAACCTAAAGGTCTTCAGTTCTCTGCAAAATTTAACGTGGGGCTAAAAGTGATGGAATCAAGATAGAAATATATTACTAACGTACTACTAAATAGTGCTGAAAACAAAGCATTAAAGTTTAAAGTTGAATTTATTTGATCAAGTATTATAATGAAAATGTTGTAGTTGAACTGTGCTCGCTGGATGTTTTTTAAAGAGTTTGTTCGGTCAGTTTCTTTGTCATGTCCATGTTTGATCAGACAGTCATTGTGAAGTGCGTCTGATTCTGACAGTTCATGAGTAATACATCGCACAATCTCACTTAATTATCACAACAGAGTTTTACAAGCTTGTAAGTCGTGCAGCAGCCGACCCGTCATGTTCCTCCCAAACCCTTTGAAGAGTTGTCTGATCTCACTTGACCTGATGCTTTTATCCATTTGACAATGGCCCAATTAATTGAATTATATAACAAAGTCACAGCCAAAACCTGTCATCCAAGATACGAGACTGTACTGTTGTGAGACATAAAGAAAAGCAGTTTTACACTACACAAATGACAAACGTTACTCATGGTTTCATTGCTTTCATTTGCATCAGTTGGGTACATAAGGTTCTAATTCTATATGTTAAAAATAAATAACCTTAAAGGGTTCTTAAAGTGATGCCACAGAAAAACCATTTTGGTTCCTCAAAGAACTATTCATTCAAAGGTTTTTTAAAGAACCATTTCTTTCTTACCTTTTATAGAAAGAACCTTTTGTGAAACAGAAAGGTACTGTGTATGTAAAAGGTTCTTTATGGAACCATATAGCCAAAAATGATTCTTCTATGGCATCATGCACTCTCTATTAAAAGTGCGGGTGCTTATGTACAGTACATATTTGAACAGGAATCAGTACTTATTAATTTAAGGATCTTTGCTACAAAGTAGTAGCACAGGAAACGCAGTTGGAATACAGACCAACAGAGAATGTGTCCCTAATGTCACAACAGTCTCTCTTGTTTTGTAGCAAACTGTGTCACATTCATTACAGACATCTGATGAGTGTTAGATCATAATGTCACAACAGTGTCAAACTGACACCTGAGTGATGAAACATGACGACAGTCTGTCTCAGAGCCTGAAACGCCTTCACTGAAGAGACGAACAGACCGCAGCCTGTTTGTGCTGTGATCAATAGACTGTCATAACACATTACTCTAGATTATATTCAAATCAACACGGCCCTCCTCTGTCCCTAAACATGATTCATGTTAAAGCATCAGATGGTAACAAACGTGCATGATGGGATTTGGAGTGCGTTTTGGAGTGTTAAAGCTCTCAAGGCTGAGTTAAAAGGTTAAATAAATGGCTTTTAATACTTTTGAAAGATGTATTAGCTCTGTAAGAAACTTTTTCCTCATTTCTAATTCTGAATATAGAATGTAATTTATCTGTGTGAAAGAAACAGCAAAGCTTTAATGGAAATAATGGCTCAAAGTTTAGCTGATGTCTTTAGAAATCTCTCTTGCATTGAATATGGATTAAGTTTGCTTTACTAACTCTTCTGATGTACTGTCCACATCCAGTTTGGGTCTCTTAAAGGGACAAGTAACCACAAAATAAAAAGTGATTATTTACTGATCCTCATTTAGTTCTAAACTAGTATGCTGTTGCCTTATCTGTAAGTATCAGAAGACAGTGAAGCAATGAATTTTTGTCTTTTCTACTGAAGCCTCTGTATGCTATTCATAGAGCAGAATCATCTCAGTCCTGCAACCGTGGACTATCAATGACAATCAATTATGTGGAATTAATCAGGAATCTCACAAGCACTCTCCATATGGTGTAGACCCTACATTACATACTCTGATTCTGTCTGAAGACATGAGGGTTTCCTGTCTGTGGATACGAATGCATTCGTTTTTACATGGTCCCTAAATGTGTTGTCCTTCCCAATTGCCTCAATATACTGGATGAGGAAACAAAGTCAACATGCAAAACTGTCTTCTTAAGGACAAATATATATAGGCACACACACTCATACCACTATATGCAATTGGAACAGCTTCACTCCTGGAGTGTTGCCATATGAATCCAGAACTGTGTGTGTGTGGTTGTGGAATATTGCACCATTCCTCAGGAATAAAAGCTTTCGTCTGAAGGCAGAATGGAGGAAATCTACTTTGCAATCTGTGCTCCAGAATTACCCATAAAAGTTCAATAGTGGCGAGTGTAAAAGCATTTGACTTGCAGAAGTGTCTCACTGCTGGTCATGAGGATGTACAATCAGACGAAATAATGTCTGCTGTTCAACTCAACACACTCAACAGCATGTCAGCAATACAGTGGCAACATATACATTTTGTTTTTTCTGTAAACATTTTTTCTTTTTTTTCAAACATTAGCCTGTCTTTATTTGGAATACAGTGTAAAAATAAAACCGCAGACTATATTTTTTTGTAGAACCACATATATGTTTTATATTATATATATCAGTTTTATATTTATTAGTTTTAATAATTTTGTGGAATTTGGAGACAACTAGAACAAAAACAACCAGAGCAAATGATCAGAGTTATTCATAATATTATACTGCATGCCAATAACCACATTCCTGTTTTTATCTCTTTTCTTTTTTACCCTTTTGCATTTTATGTTTTTCAAGTGTGCAAAAACGTGAACACCTCCCTGTGTACAGAACCATGTTTTAAATGTGATCACATTTTTGCACATGAAATTCACGTTATTGTATGAGTAAAACCTTCAGCAAACATCTGAGACTAAACTGATACTTAAATGAGACATAACTGAGAACTCCTTTCATTCTCCTAATCGGACAGAGTTAAATGCAGAACTATGAGTGAATACGCCAGTGTTCCATACATAATGATTATGAGTGCTATTCAAAGTTCTTTGTATATTATCTCCGCTCTGACATACTGCACATGCATTCACTGAATGAGAAATTCATTTCTCAGAAACCTCCTAAGAGGAGCTGAAGAGGAGATGTTGTTTTTGTTTCATCACCTGGTATTTGTGTGGCAGATATTAATGTGAGTCCAGCAAGAGAAAACGACTCAAAAGGAAAGCGTGACTAACAGTTCCAGTAAAAGATGCAGTGTATTGTGAAAACATGTTGTCTGAAGTGAGTATGTAGGGATGTAAATAAACACAAGGCAGCCAACGTCGCAAAACTTGGCTTCCAGTTTCTAATAAGTGGGTGTTGAGAGTCACTCTTGCATTGCAAGTGCAAAAGAAGTTTGTGAGGCTCTCCGTAAGATAAAACAGTGTGATATGATAATAATTGTGGCTTCTGATTATTTAATCTCATTCTCAGCGCGTGAATCACCCACAGTGCATTCGCTGACTACACTTGTGATTATCACAAGTTCACTCTGATTGCCTGAATTAAAACTGTCTGAGTCACCTGACACGTGTTTGTATCAGTCCACCTGGAAACAAAATCGTGTATACAAGGTACCAGTCTGCTACACTGAGTCCTTTAAGAAAAACTTACTGTTTTTACCAAAGGAATTACATACTATATGTTGTTTTGTGTATAGTTATGTCTATGAAATTTAGTATGTATTACTTCTGAACAGAAATCAGTTTCCCAAATGTACACATATTTATTGTTGTTTATATCAGTGTTTGCTGTACAGCTTGGCTCTTAACAGCACATAAAACAACATGTTTGTTTGGTAACTCTTTTCTTTATAGAAGGTAAAACTCACTGTAACTTTCACAAGGACAAGAAGCTCTGCATGTGGCAATGTGACACACTGGGTAATATAACCCCAGGAAGTAATAGAATTTTATAGTCAAATATATGAATATCAAGAACGACATAATTGTTCTGCCTTCATTTATCTTTTATTTTGTTTACTGGTTGGGGGGAGTTAATAGGAAAGAATTAAAAAGAATAATTGATTGTTAAATGCTTTAATTGTCCTTTAGATAACTCCTGCATTCATCAGTTATTAACGAGGTTGTTTTGACGCATAAATCAATGTCAAACGTATAATAATGAAAAATGATGTATTACTGATCATTAGTGACTGTCTGGTTTATGTCTTCTGCTTAAATGAATACCTACATTTGAACATGATTTTTCGTCTTCAGATCTAATTCAGTGCTGTCTCATGGGTTAGCCAGATGTTCCTGCATGCTGTATGACACAGGGGAACGAGAGCAGAGACACTTCAATTAGATGTTGTCAAAGAACCTTAATTTCCCATGAGTCTTATTCAGTGTCAGGGGTTAGCATGTCTTCATAAATGCTAAAGGATGTCCAGGGCTAGTTTTTTTACAGTTAATCTCAGATTTAGAAAATCAATTACTGCATAGACATGTCCCAATAGCAGGCATCTTATCACAATATACAGTATGGGGTAAGCTGTCACAACAGAAAACTGTCATCAGGTCGCATATATTAAGCTTTTCAGCCAAATTTAATCAGTAAAACTATTTAACACAAAAAAGAACTCACTACACATTCAAAATGTTAAATGTATCATATTAGCAAACTACAGTTTAACCTACAGAAATTAAAATGTCTAAATCAAATGTTCCCACATGTGACAGCCTGCTCCAGTCGGACCTTTACAGTATAAAACATCTAAGAATCCAGTTTTTAACTTTTTGGTTAAAATCTACCTTCATCATGTCTGAATGCCAGCTTTTGTGTGGATTGTGCTAATTGATACCAGTTTTAAATTTGCCGCTTTAAGTTAACATGCAAAACAACTGCTAGCAAAAGTGAATATATGTACGTTTAAAATCTATATCAAACCGACAAAGAACTACATCCAGCGAATAACACACCTGCGTAACGGCCTTCAAAAGTTCATATTAGTGAAGTCACTTCAGACCAGAGAAACGTTGGAAAAACTCAGACCTCAGTTCACGCCAGCTGCTGTGTGTGCAGAAATAGAAATGGACATACGTCAAACACAATTTACAGACTCCATCAACTGCACAAATTTAAGCCATGTCATTAAAGGCCAAGAGCCTGTGAGTGAACAAATGTGACGGGAGTCAGAAGGCCCCTATACAGCCCTTATTTCCTGTCCTTCACTTGCCTTCTGGTGTGAAGCTGCTCCTCTGAACTCCTGCTGTATCACGTTCTAAACCTCTCGGAAGTCAATCCACCCCCTGCTGCTGAAAGAGAACATGAGCACAGCGTGTGGAGTCGTAATCCAGCCACCGCCCGTAATGACTGACGGCATACTGAGAAGAGCTGAGCAAAAACACATGCTGTTGCTCACCCAGAAGAGAGAAGAGCTGAGAAGAGCTGAGAAGACGGGCTGGTCATGGAGATGTTCGACTGTTTACAGATTCAACAAACATTAAACACTTGCTAACGGAAGGCGACTAAAGAGACATCATGCCTCTTGAGTGCTTTCTGTTAGGATTGAGTGATGAAACATGCATACTCTCCTCATTTATCACTGCATTATATCTATTCACATCAGAAATGTAGAACACAAAGAAAACAAGTGATAGTTCACCCAGAACTATCACTTGACTGTTCCAGACTGGATTTTTATTTTGTCTATGAAACATTAAAGATGATGTAAGACAGAACATTTACTCATGAACTAGGATGGACACAATGTCAAGCTTAAACAGAATATTAGAAAAAACTATATAGGAACTTCAGGAGCTTTAAGATATAATGCATGAATAAGAGTGGTGAGGGCAGTAAAAGACACTGTTAGGAACAACACGGGCTGGAACAACAAGTCTCCTGAGCCTCACAAGAACGTCCACAAGTTACAAGCTCATTTTAAACCTCTGAATAATTCACACTGTCATGCTGACCTTGTTTTGAGGGCTGTTAAGATAAATAATTAGCTCTATTGTGGGCTTGATTAGAAAGGCAACGCGACGCGAGTCGATATCTCTTCTGAATGCATAATGTATCCAGTGCTCAATACACGAGCTGCTCATATAGTTTCCTGTAAGTAACAATCAGACTGATCAATCTGCTGGTGTTTTCTACAACACAAAAGAGAGGAATAAAGAGGGATGAGGAAGAGGATATTACACAGATAGAAGGACAGATAGAGAGAGAGAGAGCGAGAGTCTCACATGAACAATAGCTCTGTTTAGTTCTGAGTGGGCAGGAGAGATGAGTGGCTCTGAGTGTATTTATGAATCTGTTCAGATTATAATTGCATAATTATCTTCATAGGTTATATCCTTAAAAACTGAAGGAGAACAATAGGTCATTTGAGTATGAATCATAACTGTGATATTCCTAACACATCGTTCTATTACAAACAAGTCTAATACATATTCTGCTAACAAATTAATTTAAAGGGGCAGTTAGGCAATAAAGGAAAATTCTTTCATCATTTACACTCTCTCACTGAGTTCCAAGATTTCTTTTGTGAAATATAAAACAAGACGATAGGCAGAATATCCCCATTTACTTTGATACGAATCATCAATGTTTCTTCAACGTTCTCACGCACAGTAAGTCATATAGGTTTGGAACAATATGAGAATGAAGAACTGCTGAGAGAATCTTCATTTGTGAGTGAGACAGGTCGCCTACAATAATTATACAGTCATCTACATACCTTCAAAAATGACTATTGAAGAGGGTGACAGCAGGTCAGGTTGAATGTCATAGCTGTGATATCTCTGAAATGTCATTTAGTTACGGTATTTAACAGTCTACTTAAACTTCCTGGAACCTGCTATTAAACCACACATCAAACTGTACCTCATACACACAACAATAACAATGTTTTGTGCTTAACTTACACAGTAATTGACTTTGGACAAAACAAATTTGGCTGCCTTCAAAGGGATCATTTTTAAGGCATCTTAGGCACATTCCCAATGAAAAAGCAGCAAGGAAAGTAATGGAGCATAATTATTATAATCAAAATATATCTGCGAGACTGAGATATACAAACAAATACTAAAGCAGCATCATGTATGTGTGTCGAAGAGAAAACAATCCCATGATGCATTGCAAACAGATCAGTGACACTCGGGATGGAGGACAGAGCAAGAGAAACATTGAATATAAATATAAATATTTAATAAAATGAAAGTAAAACATAGTGTACTTAAAACCCAGTTCTATCTGTTCAAGTTAGCATGCTGACTTAGAAGACAGCAGACAGCAGAGCAGCTCACTAGATTTCAAAACAGAGCTGTTCACAAAAAACACAAAAAAGAAACTTCTATATATCATCATCTTACAAATCCCTGTAATTACAAGATCTCTAGTCGACAATAATTCTTGATTTGTCTTCTTGAATTCTTTTTTGAGTTTCTCATACACTGCAATGCAATTCAACCCACCACCATCTTCTATCAGTAATTGAGCCCAACAGCTAAAAAATCAATATAGTGCTACAAGAGAACAATAAACTTACAGTGTTGACCATCTCTTTAAAAGACACACAAAGCCGTGCGGTTTACGCTCTGCTGAAGAGCTTTAGCTGCTGCGGCGGTCTGTGGGTTGTTTGGTAAGGCCTCAAGGCTAATTATGCCTCAATCAATAAACCTGTTTTATGGTTGTTTTTTATTAAACAGAAACACACAAAAATCTTGTGCATGACGTGGGATTGTAAAACAACAGAGCTACACACTCAGCACTTAGCGGCTCATCACATTGAACTTTGAAATTGTGCTCTAAAAATGTCAGCCAGCGTGTCTGAAATGCATCGAACATGCGGAAGTACAATATAGACTTGAGAGTGTGTTAAGAGCTCTAACCTTTCCCACAAACCGAAGCAATTTAAACACCACCGAGCCTTCAGCTTTTCTGTCTCTGCCCGCAGCACACGTCTGATAATTACACTATAACTTTTAAACAATTTCAGCCAGGTTTACTTTATTTACTAACATCCAAAAGTAATCCAGATTTATGGTATCATACACACCATCAGATGGGTGACAAACAGCAATATACATTAATTTATGGTTTGGTCTGATAGCTCTTTGCCAGAAGATGGGCAACGTGCACTCTGTAACAAGCTGTTCTACATGGCTGAGTGTTTGTAATCCCACCTGAAAAGTGTATGTCATGCCCTCTGCATCGGCCCAGGCAGAGCAGTTGGGTTCAAGCAGGTTTGTTTCTCCTGACCTTGGCTGTCTGAGCATGCAGGCTGAAGTTGCTCCATTGGGGAGAACTGTGTGTTAAGGGTTTACTTAACCACTCAGGGTCTCTGCCAAAAATCTTCTGACATGCCGAATATATTATGCAAACATCAGCAGATTAAGATGAGATATAATTAGTCATTTAAAACAGTCAACCTCAGGACAAGAGTGCAGGCTATGTTTGCGATTTATCAGTAGGGCTGTGACGCATCTCGTATTGGATGGGACGTCCGAGAACATCAGAATCGCACTATAATCTCTAATAATTACAGATGCCAGACACTGTTGTGGTTTCTGCCACATCCTAGAAGGATCGCTCAAAGACTTTTTTAAAGGTTTTGATGCCAAAAGATAGACTTTATTATCAGAGACATAAAGCCGAGTTGGTCTGCAGAACAACCATTTGTGCCTGGTTGGGGAAGGGTCTTTATAGGAGTCTTACGCAAACATGTCAAAATGAGTTAATGAGGGGTTCCTGGAGTTACTATCTTCCTTCCTTGGGACCCTACAAAATCAGAATAGATGTGCTTGCACAATTAAATGTAGAGTAGAACTATAATGGTAAATTATTTGTACATGATTCCTTTATATTTTGGTTAATACAATTTTCTTCACCATCTGTATTAATTTGTACATTCAGTTTTTTTTCAACAAATCTTTCCCAAATGTTTGCCAAACATATTATCTGTAATGATTTTGGTTGCAAAAACATAACACATGTCTGACCAACACTAACTTACAAGCTTTGTTTGGAGTCCCACACAGACGGAACAAGCACTCAGGTGTCACAGAGATATTGTAAGATTGGTCAAGGCCAGAAATTCAATTCTTGGTGAAGACGCAACACTACAAAGGAAATGATGCAATGTGAGCACTGAGTTGCCCCACAGAAAGAGCCCTGACATTGTATTTCCACACTGTGTGAAATTAATTATGGAGCTTGTAAAGTTCGTCGCAGCAGCTGAATGCAGATGTTGCTGAATTCTGCTGATAGTAATTTGGTGAGCAAGCAAGAAATCTGCACTAAAAACTGTTTTTATCACTCTGCAAAGCACAGTCGGTGAGCGGAGATGATTTCCTTCCACAGCAGGTGATGTGATTTTGTAAACATGATATGAAACAGAGAGAAGTAGGACATCAGAATCATAATGATACTGATTTACTTCAAACATTATTAATGATGCTAACTGAACCAAACTGTGACCACTGAGATGAAATGAATCAACAACTGCAGGGTCATTTCTGTTATCCACAACATTTCATTCTTTAAAACATCTATATGCTGGGAACATTTCTTTGGCCATTTCCTTTTACCTGAAATATATTCTGGTCAAGGTCAGACATATCAATCATAACTTGATTTATGATAATTTATCAATCATAACTTGATTATTTCACAAAATTACCAAGTGTTTCTATCATGCCCAACAGAAAGCAATGAGGAAACAAGTTAGCCAATACAGGAGTAGAGGTTAGCTTACATTAGGATATCTACAATCTTTTAATCAATAAGAGAAACATCACAAACTTACTCAAGCCTGTGCTGTTGTTAGCCCATAAAAACTGATGTCACTTCTTGGAGGATGATGTCATCAAGGTAGTGGCTAAGAGATACTCCCAAAGACTAAAAGGATGAAAAATTATGAATTATGAGGACAGACAAAAACGTATAAATTGATTCATAATTAAAACAATAATCAATGTATGTTGTAAAAAATTTTCAACTAGAAGAAAATTAAATGTTTCTGAAAAAACTGCCAGTATTAAATGCAAACTGTTAACTGTGTCAAATGTGTATCTCCAAGGAAGTATCAAAATCTAAAACCAAAGCAAAGAACTTATTTAAAATTCAATTTTGTGTTCTGTAGACATCAGTGTTTTCCTTGTAGAATTAACATCATATCATCCACATAATACCTGTCATTACCTTCATGGATTCCCACAAGTGTTGGAAGGACATCTGTTAAATCATCCTGACTAAAATAATGACAGGCAGGAGGAAGAGGTTGTGTGTGTCTAAAACGCAAACGGATCCCTCGACACCATATGGAGACAAAGACAAGGACAACATGAAGGTAGACAACACCTGGTCACATAAACATCTCTTCTCCATTAATATATTCAGTCACGAAGCTCCACAAACACACGTGCCATTTGAGAACAATAATTAGACATCTGATGTGTTGTAAGGGTTCGAGGAACACAAACTCTGCGAGGTCCCTGGAGTAAAAAGACAATGTTCAGCGTTATGCATTAGATTGTTTTCAAAGAGCTTTTCCAGTGCGAACAATCTCATTCAGCTCATAAAAATGATCAGCGCAGGTTCATCCAGCCTGCCGCCTGCTAATAATGAGAAGTGGACACACATAATGGAGCTTGAATGGGTTTAAGTGAGGGCCAGTAAGTCTTATTATCAGACAGCGTCCAGTCCACTGCCAATAACTTGAAGGATTCCAGTGCAAGTATCGATTTGTCTGCAGACGTGCTCAACTTTTTGTGCACTAAAGTTTTATGTGCTCTACACTGTGCTGATAAATTCTGAGGGATTGAAATGACTGGAAATCAAATGTGTTAAAGTAGCACACAAGTATATTGTCTGAGAGGCGTTTTGGCTCTGAATATCTAGTCTAGGTAACATTAACAAATTTAGCATAAATTTTGCAGAGCTGGAACATTTTTCACTCACTCACTCACACACATACACACGCACACACACACACACATATATAGAGAGAGAGAGAGAGAGAGAGAGAATAAAACAAACATTATGAAATAAAATAGTAACAAACTATTAGTTAGTTAGGTATTTTAGTTACTAACTTTTATTCAACCACTTAAAAAAGACTCACTGCGATTAAAAATCTCTTATACAAGAGTGACCAGGCCTTGAAACAACAAAAGGCAAACAGCAGTATTACAAGCATGAACAACTCTTTAAGATCTATTTAAAGACACTTGTAGTAAAAGACACCTGGACAAAAGTCAAATAAGGTCAAATATTGTAAATACATCAGCTGCATTATATTTAACATGATTTAATGAACACTGCACTTTCAGCAGAGCTAATACATTGATTTAAAATGACTGCGTAATTGGGTATCTGTAGCTTAAATAGTAGAAAACAGAACTGCCTTTTTTTTTCATATCCTGAATGACATGAAATCAACATGCTGAGCCCTCTTTCAACCACTCACTAGTCTTTAACCTATTCCAGCAGCTCAACTGGTAAAGAACTGTGGTAGCAATGCAAAGTTTGTGGGTTCAATTCCCAGGCAACACACATACTGATCAAATGTATATCTTGAGGTAACTTTGGATAAAAGTGTCTCCTAAATGTTAATGTCTATTAAGTCATTCAAATTTTTCTGTATATCCTGACAAGACTATGTATTTTTTATAAGCAACATATAAAATCCATTATATTACAACAGATGTGTTTACTAGTGCTGTTTGGAGAGCTTTTAAAAGCATGAAATCTGTTTTCTGTCTACTTGCTTTGATGTCACATCTCAGAATGGTGACCAGCAATGGTCTCCAGACTGTGTTGTCCTGTGCTACCATTAGCCAATTAGCATCATCAAGACGTCATTTTCACACTGCAACTCTGTCTCAGAAGAGTGACTCACATGAAAAGAACATCAGAACCGAACGCACTCAACACTGATCAGGTTGCGTGCTGCATTTCTGCGGCCGTGTGTCATGCAGGCAACTGTCTTGCAGATCTAACACATACAGCAGCTCTCTCCAGGTGATAAAGACCTTCTCAGTGGCATCGGGCTGAATCAGATTGGTGTAGTTAAAATTCAGTGGATTCCTACCCAGGGGAATTGCTTCAAAACTTTTAGCACTCTAAAACTTCTGTGTACACACAGATTTGCCCTCTGCATGTACACAAACCTTAAAGATGCAAGTTTTATGTAAAAGCATCTTTTAAACCATTAAGCTACAGTCCCTGCTGAGGTTTTTACAGAAATGTCAAAATATCAAACATAATGGGTATGTGACTGATCATCAGCACTGGAAAGGCTTCATTGTGCAGTTTGATCTCACTTAATATGGAAGTGTCAAAAGTAGAGTATTCAATTGCATGTCCAGCTGCCTGGATCCTGCCCTGAGGTTCAGTTTATGGTACAGTGGCACATTGCTCATTGTCTGGAGGTTATGATCTTACAGCACACAGATTGCATCTTTGATCTGAATTTTACAAAGACACATGCAGACTGGCAGCACTAAGCTGACCCAATTCCTTGGTAGTTTTGGACTGAATCATATTGGGTTGATCAAGGCACGTTTTCAGTGCAGTGAATTTATGTCCTGAAGAACATCTTAGAAACTTAAAATCTAAAACTCTGTGTACATGATACTCCTCTTTTAAGACAAATTTTTCTAACTAACCAGGTTTTAAGAATGAGACCTCATGGTCCAGTAGCCAGTTGCATAAACCAGTTGCATAAAACTACCAAGTTAAGGCTGTTATAAGAACAATTGTGACCACCTGGCAATAAATTACTCACAACATTTCAGGATTAAATTATGGATAATCAGACTTTTCGGATTTAAATTAGACCATTATACCTTTCCATGTTACCAGGTAACAAAATCATAAATAAAAGTTATGAGGAAAAAATTACTAAATTACTAAAATTACCGAAGACTAGTCTAAGCAGTTTATGTAACCAGTCATAGATTTTTAACAACCATACTAATGTGTTACTCAAACTACTGAAGCAGAGGAACCCACATGATTCTGTCTGCCGTTCACTTTGAGGGTATCACCTCATTCATTTACAGCTCATGGGCTTGAATGGTGTAGACCAGGATATTATGACAGATATGGAGGCTCTCTAATTGCTGCTTTATCCGGCAAAGTCCTTGAGGGGAATTTTGGAGATGTTGGAGGACATTTTGACCCTTTCTGGCAGGTTTCCCAGCCCGTACACCCACACTCTCTGTTAAATCACACCCATCTTATTGTTTCTCTATGTCATAGCATTTCTACAGCTGATCCAGCCTTCTCTGTAGAAACTGGATGGTTCTTTCTTTCATATGATGTTGGTTGCTTGATTGTTTTCCTACATTTGACCATGTTTTTGTCAGTATCTGACCAGCACTGCAGGACAGACTCATTTGCTTCACCCTACAGCCAAAAAGTGCACGCTTTACATTAGTTGTGTGATATTTTCATAATTTCTCCAGAAGCTACTTCAGGAGTGGGAAATAAACATTAAAACACATCTCTAAATATAGATAAAATGGCACTCTGGAGAAAATCACAGCTATTTCCAGGCAGATATACCATCAAATGACCGAGATAAAAATATAAGCAAACCATATCATCCATCATTCCACACCAACACAGAGAAACATTTGGCCTGAAAGTATTTGTCGCTAATTACTGTGTTGCCCCAAAACCTGAAAAACAAACACACACATTTATCCCACTAATCCTGTGAGTACAGTCAGATTTCATTTTGATACAAAAGTAACATAATAAATGTAAACATAATATATATCAGGTCCAGCACTAGCACAAAATGTGAAACGGTATCAAAAATCAATAAAGCTCTCCAGTCAAAAGCTTATGACTAATTAACTGGCGGATGGGATACTGGTTTTATTAAAATCATATATTTGATTGCTCTCGTGCTGTGAAACTGCATGCCTCATCATAAAACAAAAAATAAAACGCATTCATGCGCAGAATCTTGTTATATTGTATTTGAGATTAATCTTTATAAGCCAATCCATAAACCTCTGTAACCTATATTTATAACATTCACTCTAGATTGCGCTGGGAAGTCAGCAAAATAATTAGCTAACAACAAGGTATATGATTAAAGATATCAAGGTAATAGAATGAAATGTTTATAACTGTAAAAAATGTCCAGACACACACACACACACACACACATATATATACTAAGATAGTTATACCATGATTTAGGATACACAATTATTTCTGCTAAGCGGTTCTGTTCTGCGAACAAACAAACTAAAATGACTTATGTCAGCTAAATTTAAACTGAAATTGGTAAGACAAACAAAGTGAGCGTGTTTCATCGTAACAGACAGATACAATGTCCTTTAAGAGCTGTGATGTAAGTTTATCTCCATGTACCCGGTGACTCTGTGTCTACAATATATTTTAAATACATATAAATGACAAACTGTGTTTGACTTGGAAACTATAGACAGATTGTTGGTTGCAGAGGGAGCTGACTGATCTGTTTTGGGACTGTCATTGAACTTTAGAAGTTCACTCAAAGACACAACAGGATCGTGTCGGACAAGCGCATTTATACTGCGCGCACACCTGATACAGCAGACGTGTTTTTTCATGCCTGACGTGCATCGTCACCTTTAAAACCTGACAAACATCGTGTCGTTTGCATGCATCAACATATTTTGAGATGCTCGCATCTCTTTGTGTGATGCAAACGAATGCAAATATTTGCCTTTGCTGTCGTGGCACCAGGGTGGAGAAAAGCTCTCGGGGGAAGTACACGACAGTACGTGATGACAGACGGAGAATGTACGCCCTCCAAGACTGCGTGGCGTCCTCTTTAAAACGAGAGCTCTTCTACTTGGGCGGCAGCAAATCAATTTTGAAGGCCTTTTGAGGGGAAGCGTAATCGAATTATTGTGTGCTAAAGCTCCCGCTGAGAGACCAATCACAGAGCGCCATTCATTGTCAACAGGAAGAGCACACTTCACTGCGTTAAGTGTAGACAGTGTGACTTGATTAATGATTAATTACGCGAGTGCTCACATTAATAAAGTGGCAGGAGAAAATTCGGCAAGGTGTTTCCTCCCTCATCAGCCTCACCCTCTGTGTGACCCAAAAGAACAAGTTGTGACTGCACATGAGTGACTGCTGTTGTGACACGGGATTTGGACCTGTTCTAGCTGCTAGTTTCTTCATGTTTGTTTTGATTAACACACCGCACTTGAGAAAAAGAAAAAGGTAAGAATATATTAAATGTCAACACATGCGCACAGCCACAATAGTTTCACTAGTGACTATCCTGAGGTGTCATGTTATAAACAGCAGGAAAAATAAACATCACACCTTCACAAGCACTTCCAAATGCAACCAGGTACTGGTAAAATATTTTATGATCTAATAGAAATGTTTGCTATATGCACTTAGGATTTAAGGGGAATTAAACTGAATATGTATTTTGTGCTGCTCAAAATAAATAAATAAAGCCAAATGGAAGAAAAGAATTAAGCAAGCCAAAATCAAATTCTGAATGCAGAGGAAAGCTGCTTTCTGCAGACAGTGAAAGATCCACAATGAAAGAAAACATCAATATTTATCTCAGGTATATGGAGCGTATGCAGTATGAGATTTCTTGGGCGGGGCTACCCCACCTGATGTCACTTGTCCTTTCAATCATGATTGGCGATAGAGTAACAGGAAAATTATTCTCTTTATTTGTCTGATTACGCAATCAAGCTGTTGTCATCAAGCTAAGTTATGTGCCATACTGCACACTACATGATTCCATGCATCTGTGTAATCCACACATTCCCAAACACAAGAAACAAACAGAAATAAACCAGCTTAAACCTTAAAAGATGTATATTCACAGTCAATTACAATTCAGTATTTCCATTTATAGAGAAACAGGCAGAGATCATCCAGCATGTGTAAGATTATCCTTGTAACTCTATCCAAATTATTCAAGTGAAGAATCAAGTGTCTACAGTCTGAGAATCTGAATTACAACGTTTCTGCAGAAACCATGAGCTGTTTCTTAAGCAAACCTTCCAATTTCCCAGCACACGTGTAGCAGGACACACAAACACAGCAGTGGCCACAGAGATCCTTTCAGAGCAGGAAATGGCTTTGCATGCTCCAGACCCACAAGCGCCAGGCATTCTGGTGCAGGAAAATGAAATATTTAAACCCCCCAATAGCTTTTCATAACTGGATTGATGGAGCAAAGCAGTTTCTTCTTATCATCACAAGCCATACTTTATTGTCGGGCCTACCTCAACGAAAATTAAAAGCACCCAGAGCCCTTTGATATTTTCATGCTTGTTTTGCAATATATATATATATATATATATAATGCTTAGTAACCGTAAACTGAAGAAAGGTTTTGCGTACACACTCGGACACACACATTTTGATGCCATATCTCTGGAATCATATTTCTGGACATATTTTTCCAGTTCCTCTTTCTGCTGCTGTGTCTATTTAATTATTAGTACATTTATTTTTATTTTCAATGTCAATCTCAAAGCTACAGGCGCACCAATCAAAACATTTAATTAAATAGATTTTAATTAAATAGGCAAGTTTTCCATTAGGAGGTGTTTGGGAGGAGGGGGGGTGTCTCACCTGTTTTTCTCTGATACACATATTAATTTCATAACAACACAATACATGTACTGTACAGCTAAACTTCAGAATAGTGGTAAATCAAAACAAAGTAAATGCGTTGATTTTGATTTTTTTTCTGATCAAATGTCCGTCGTAAAAATTATTTTATATTCCAATACATGACTACATTATTAGAATAAAAGGACAACTAAACAGCTAAAATACAGTATACATTTACAGAGCTGTTGGCTGTTAGCTAGCCAGTGACGGAAGAAATTCCTAATACAAGAACATCTGTAAACATTGTAAAACACTAGATACAACAGTCATTTTCTGGGAATTGCTCTGTAAGACTTTTTCATGGAATTGCATAGACACATATATGAATATTCCTGATCATATGTGATCTGTTTTAATCAGATATGTACACCTGGAACATCTGTCCATCAATATACCAGGTACATATACCATATAGATTTTACACTGCCGTGACAAATCCATGACTCTTCAAAATGAGATATTCACCTTGCACGAAATTACAGTATCTTTTCAACTGTGAAATAAACTTTAACGGTTTCCAGCTGGAGGGCACAAGCAGGTGATCGTCACCTTAATTAGCTTTTCTCGTAATGTCACTTATCAAGTCACTAAAATACTTCTGCAAACGGTTTTGTTAAATGTGGGTTTTCAACTAATCACATCATTAATTTTCAGATTTACAAGCCTCTGTGACACATGGATACGTGCATGAATTATTTTTTTTTATTCTCAGTTTATAGTTTGATGTAGTAAGTGGTACGGATTCTTTCTGACAAATTTTGCGAGTGCAAATGTGTTTCATTTGGAGTTTTCAACACTCAGCCCTGCCGAGCTGCCGGCTGTCAGAGATATAACATCCAACATGTCTGATTAAAGAATATTTCTTAAAGAATATAATAACCACAAGAAAATGCTTAAAGACTGTTTATCTTCTTCTGTCAAGATCATTACACACTTAAAGAATAAAAACATTAAGCAATAAGAATATAAAGTTTCATGTTCTGTATAGAAGTCAAAGGTTTTGTGATATTTTTCAAAGCTTTTTTTTACATTGACTTAAACAGATGTACATACATGCCTGTATTCTGTACGTCAGGTATTTTAACCAGCATTTTCAACTAGAATATTTCTATAAAATAGTGTACAGCATTGTTTAAAAGTTTTGAAACATTTCTTCTTTATTCATTTTTTTTACATTTTAGAAAAATACTATTAAAAACTCATCAAAACTATGAAATAACACATCCAATAATCATCCAATTCAAATTACAATTGTAATTTTTTAATGACAGAAATTACTATGACACAATTACATTTCTGTCTACTAAAGTCTCAGTTTAAAAGGTGTTTAAGATCATGAGCAACATTTCAGTCAAATGTTTAAAACTTCTGAATGATAGTGGAAATATTTTTATTTGTCTTTCATAATGCCCGCCAACGGTTTTGTCACCCATATCAAACAGTGACATTTAGTCACAGAAATGAGGCAGAAAGCGTTAATTACACACATCTTCCTGGGAGAAGCGTTTTAATATATTCTGCGCTTTAGGGACAAGAGGTTCAAAAATGAGGATTTCATGGTTAAAGACTTAGATTTAGATAAACCCTAATCCGTGTTAAATTCTAACATAATGACTTCACTGTTGCACCTTATTGTGTTTATTGTGAGACTTGCCTCTGAAGTGGGGCAGCATAGTTTTAAAATAAAGTTTGCAAAAGTGGTGTAACACTGTACCAGGAGCTGTTGGATCAGTAAAACAAAACTCAGGGTCTGAAATCCAGAGTACAGATCATCCTGAAGCTCAGAGAATCCGTGCCTGAATCTCATTAGTTCTTTACAGATCTGAGTGTGGAGTGCAGAGATTGTCTGTGAGCATTTTCGGTTTGATTTTATATTCCCATCACATCATTAGATTGTAAGGTTTAGCTTTAGGATTTTGGGCGGGGCTTTTTAAATTCATAGTTACCTTCATGTTAAAGGCAAACAAATGAGGCTGTTTCTTGAGTCTTTTTTCCTAAGAACACTGTACTGAGAAAAAGCCACATAACAGATATTGTAGTGTATAAGACAAAATAACAAAAATGACATAAATGTCCTGCTGAAAGGTCTACACATCCTTGGTTCCTAACATCATGTGTTGCCTTCTTCAACAAGCTTTAATGACTGTTTGGAGATATTTGTGATAGTTTTGGATGAAATCTCTAAACTATGAAGCTGAATCTCAGCACCACAGAACAGCTGAGAACTCAAACAGAACTCAATACAGAAAATTCATTTGCTGCAGAACACTGGAAACAGATTTACTGTCCAGATTTAAACAGAGATTAATACACAACTATCACACAGGGACATAAACAGTCACATATATGCTTGCATTGTGTGTTTAATTGTTTATAGAATTACTTGGTAAGGAACAATACAGTGAACGCCACACAGTACAATGGGAATTTCTGCACAGGTAGCAAATACCTGCCCAATAGTAACTGATTTTGTTCAGTGGGAGCAAACATTAGAGAGAACATTACCTGGTGGTAACTTCCCCCTGTTCGTTTGTCAGAACACAAGACAAGAATGGAAGAGTTGTGGTTCCTTTTTTGTTAGAGAATCGCTGGTTTAATATCTTTATTTTCAGGTATTTTTGGGTGATGCTTTTGGGGACTGTGAGGTTGAAAAAGAAAACAGATTGTTTAAGTCACTCCTACACATTTGATCAAGAAGGGCCTGTTCATAAAACAGAACAGAAGCTGTTTTGACAGTTTGGAGGATAACTTCCCCTGACTTTGTGTCTCATCTTTCAAAAGGCTCAACGATGCTTTTCAGGATGGCTTTACCTCAACAGCCGGGCTTGTAAATTATTCTTCAGGCTTACACCCTGTACTGGCGTCTCTGCACTCTCTGCGCCCTCAGTTCTCTTTATGTGCTTCCTTTCTTCGAACCAAACCCTCATCAGCAGCCTGACAGAGATCACAGGTGGAGAGGTAATGAGATACATTTGCTTTCCTCTGCTCAGCTACCTGCCGTGAAGAAAGATGTAATTCATTATTGACTCGACCCAGGAGCCTGGTGTTGAGAGGAAACTGTGTGACTGAGTGAGTGAATATCAGTAAATATCAGTGAAACATGACACACTTGAAAAGCACATGATTTTTATTATGTAACAATAATTAATAGTTTAAAACAAAACTTTCTTTGAATATGAGTGTACTTTGTTTCATGTCCTATGCTAGATATTTTATGCCTAAACTTCACTAAATGTATTTATTTTCTAAATTTATTTTGCATTGCAGACACAAACATAGATACATATGTTAATTGATCGATTAGTAGATAGACAGATAGATAGACAGACAAACAGATTGATTCTGTGGATACCATCTGAGATGCAGAGATATCACAGTGATGACAACTTCCTCCTGAGAGCAGATTTAGCCAATCAGCTGCCCTGACTTTCAGACCTTCACAGGTGTGCTATAGCCTGATCCATTAACAGCTCAAAGATACACCACTGAGAAAGAGGAAAGAGAGAGAGAGGAAACAGAAAATAAGATTTTTAGGATCTTAGGAAAAAAATAGGATTTTTCAGACAGAGGATGTGTGTGTCCATGTGACTGATGCTCCACTGGTAGCTCACATTACTCTGAGCGGCCAGTGTTAGTGTGTGTGTTTGTGAGTATGTATCAGTCAGAGTGAAGGTGAGTTGATAAGTGGCTCTGTATTCCAGACGGTCGCTGTCCTCTGGTCTCGCTGTATTCATGAGATTCATGTGAGCACTTATAAATGGATCAAAGGACAAAATCAAAGGCATTGCTCATAAAGACCATATTCTGTTTACAGACTGAGTGTCCCATCTCCACATTTACTGTGACCTCAACAGCACACGCCTGATTAAGGAGCTTGTCATGGACCAGTACCAGTAAAAGTACCAAATAAAACAATAACACAAATGAGATCTACTTAATATCTCAACTGTTTCTCCTGGACTGCAAATGGAGAGGCTCAGACTAAAACTAAATCTAACATTTCTGTTAATTGAAATAAAGCTGAAGCTGAAGTAAAATATAGGCCTAAATATTAGTTGACAATTGTGAACGTATTTCAGTTTATTGCCAAGGCAACATTTCTAATTTAATAATAACTTATTTGTTCAATAAAAATAATAACTAAAAATTAAAACTAAACCCAAACGTAAACTATAAGAAAAATAACTTAAACCTAAACAGCAATATTTAAAACAAACCTTATCAAATCACAAAAGCACATACGGAAATTGTTAAAAATTAAACTAAAATTAACATGTAAGCTAAGAATAAAAAATACAAGCTACTTCAAAATATTAATAAAGCTAAAATTAAAGCTAAAGTAACTCTGCTTCTGAGCAATGAGAAGTTCCTCTGGAGAGATATGCAGGAAATGTACATGCAGTGAAGGGTTTGATAAATGCGTCCTGATATGACTAAATTTCAGCTCTAAATGACAATACTTCAACAGCTGAATCACACACATTTGGATGGATGACTTGTGACTGTGTGGGCTGGTTTCTGCCAGTATGAATGACTTATAAGACGAAAAGAACAGATGGGTTGTGGGAGACATTTTCAAGAAGCCAGAGTGAGAAATAATGAGAAATGCAGAGAGAATTTGCTAAATGAGTGGGACACTAGCAAGACAAACCAGCCTTAAAGACATAGGAAACAACAAGTGTCTTACCCATAATGCACCTTGGTTTCATTGTCACCTTGGGCAGAAAATACATTTGTTCTAGTCGCTTGTATCCATTTGACAGCATTAAAATACAATTGCTTTCTGTAGCAGGACAGAAGAATAGTGAGAAAATACAATGTACATACTGTAGGGAGGACATTTCAAGAATAAAACTCTGAGGGGAGAAGAATCGTGAGGAACACAAGAGAAAATCCGAGACACTGACAGTCAAAAGGGAAAACAAACATTTGAGCGAAAAGAGAAGCCACCGAGTTGGTAGCAAAGCATCATGGGAGATGGTTGACAGGATGTAGAGGGAGATCATTAGAGATGATAGAAGACTAGAAGAACAGAGCTAACAAAGAAGGCAAGGAAGGAACAGACCAGGGATGGGCTAAAAGAGAACAGATGTGTGTTGGGGGGGTTGTACTGTCACAGAGGTGTCTGGACCAGGTCTTGGTAAACATGATTCTTGAGGGAATCGATTGGACTTAGTTTCCCTGGCTCACATCAAAGAGCTACCCTGGAGGAAGACTGCAGCCCAGCACAACAGCCAAAATGTGGTAAAATGTTCAGTTCTCATCACTGTTTCTTTGTCCTTGATAAACATGGGTCACAAAATCCATTTTGTGTTGGTGTATAAGTTTCTTTTGTTTTGATAAGAAAAAGAATGCTTCCAATTTAATAAAAGATCGCTTTAACTGCTAAATGATGGGTCAAACATATGACTTTAGCTCCTCATTTTCACAAAAAGCAGAGAAATAAATTGTACTTTTTTTGCTATTTCAGTTTGTTAATCTTTGATCTTTGATCACATTATTCACTCATTTGTTTCCCTAACACTCATCTAAACTCTGCTCCACAGAGGAGAGAGCACAACATACAGATGCATTAAAATTCTGAAAAACAGAAAAAAGAAAAATTCTGTTTCTGCTTTTATCATTCAAATTACTAAAGGATTAGTTTTTACAGTACACAGTAATAATGACATCATTTTCCCTCCTGGACTGTTGCTGTCTTACTGGGGTCCAAATGTGAGTTAAAACAGTTTAGCAAGTAAATAAAAGTTGGTAACTTCATTAGAAATTGTAACACAAAACTTGGTCTAAGCTGAACTATAAGATCTGTAGTTTGACCCTGGCTGGTCTCAGATGCTTACACAATAATGCACACAAAACAAGACTTCATTTTCTTCTAGAATTTATTTTGCAATTTTTAAGACTTCAATCTAGTAAACAGTAATCTGATTGGTTGACTTTAGTGCATAATGACATGCAGATTTTTTTCAATTATAATGCTCAAATGACACATGGGCCATTTGTTGCTAATATGCAAAAAATCCCATCTGAACAGTTGTTGTTTCAAACTTCCTGCTACCCTCGAGCGAAGAACAAAGAAGAGCTTCATTGTGTGTATACCAGGGCCTTCATAGCTAAAGATGGAGCGTATGACTGTTTGAAAGCACTGTTGTGCCAGAAACATGTTCGACTTGGCTGAATCACACTGCAGTGTCTCATGCATCTAATGTTGCGACGAGTGGCAGCATCCTGTGGTAGGAGGCAGAGAGCTGCATCATCTACAATCTTAATGGCCGTCAACACGGGTTGCACATCACCTCCCCATTTAACTGCTTTTCAATTCTACTTTACATTAAGACAAATCATCTACATCCTTTGTTTTGGAAAGACCGTCAAGTTGTGGAAATTGGTAATGGAAACATTTACTCTGTCTCACACTGAAGTCTGTTGTCTAGTCTATTAACATACACAGCCACACTATGAATGTAGATAAGTGTAGCTTTAGACATGTGACGTGCTTGAAAAACTTTAGTGCATTTGCATCGCATAGATACAGGCAGAACGACAGAATATAGATTAGCTGCCATCGTACAAAAAGAAATTGTGGTACCAAAACATGAGTATTAATAACAAAACTCTGCTTTACACATCTGTAACTCATGAGGAAACTAAACTACAGGTGAGTGCATCTCAGATTGTTCTCTGCTCACATTTCACCCTAAACTTAAGAATTCCCACCACCTAACCTTTACCACATTACTGCAATGCTGTTATACGCATGTTGGTTATGCTGATAGGTTTAATTTAAAACAAATATTAAGCTAAAGTATAGACACTTTACAAAACAGGTATTTAAATTAATGGTATGGTGCAAAATAACCTTTAATGATCCTAACATGGACTTAACTTTCTTTAAGCAAAATACAATTTATTATTTTTCTCTCTTGGGATGAAATATGACAGGTTTCGTATCATTCATCCAGATTTTCAATAGCCTTTGAAAAGTTCATTTAAAACATTCTAACAATATTCCAGTTTATCTTTATATGCTGAATATATTCTGAAAATCAAAACCCATCATTTTTGTATTTTTGTCCCATCATCAAATTATGCGCAGATGTCAGAAATCTTGTGTGATAGTTATCTGTTCAGTTTATGGTCTGTATGCTCTGATGTGTTGGGCTCTACAAAGACGAGAGCTTCAAGCGTGCGTGAATGAAATATGTGACATTTCCCAGGGGGCAGAGGAAGTTGTCTTAAAAGAGCAATCAATTTCCCCCTTCAATCCACAGAGGCCAAACACAATGAAAGTACTCACTCATCGTCTTCCAGCTTAATTAAGCAATCCATCATGTGACTGTCTGACAAAATGCAAAGCAAACGTAGTTTCAGAAAACAAGGGTAAGTTTCTTTAACATAATCTACAGAGTAATGATGCAGCAACAGTTTTAAAGGGAAACAATCCAGTAAACATTAGGAATTTATATGCCAATATTCAAATACTGTCACTGTTGGAGGGTTTCTTACCTGGTTGGTGAAATACTTCTGAGAGCTTTGTGAAACTGCAAAACAGAGAAGCAAATACTGAAATAAAATAAATGTATACCTGTATTAGCACACAGAAATGCAATCACAGATGTTAAGCTACTGTAACATAAAGGTCAGAAAAAAGGGATTCTTGCTCTATTGGAATCATATCAAGGTTGGATCAGATCTGTGACTACAGATCACTATAGGTCACCTTTTAATTCATCAGATACAGCAGTGTTAGTTTGACCTTGTGCTTGTCATCATTGTCCTGCTGAAAGATTTTCTTCTAAGCTTCAGTTCTACAGCAGAATAAAATGCGATTTCCTGCAGTATTTCCTGATGTATTTTCCATCTACTCTTGCTTCTAAAGCTGTGCAGCCCCGCAGGGAAATGTTGCAGACATCATACTTCAAAGTAGTCATGGTGCTAACTGAGGTGTGGCCAGTGTCACTTCTGCACCATGTCTGAACTGAACAATCTGTCTATCTACAGCTACATCTGAGCCAGCATATTAGCATACTACTTCTACAGTAAACAGTATGCATAATGTGCAAATGTGGCATGCAGATTTAAACTTGACATCTGCATTAATTGGTTTGACATTATGGAACTTAGTTTAGAGAAATATGTCTAATCATTTGGAATATGAAACATTCTGCATATCAGGAAAAAGATAATTAGAGTCCATTGATAGAATTATGTTTTATAACTTCCGTTGGACTAATGAAATTAATTTCTTTGAATTGGAATTCAGTATTTGTCTTATCCTGTCACTCTGATTCAATCTCAAAGTCATCATCCCGTGGGGGCGTGGACAGTGATGTAGGGGCATGGCCAGTTCTATTATTAATTCCAACTCAATGAATTCCAGTTCTGATGTGCACCAGCTACCATTCAGAATGTCTATCATTACATATTGTGCACTATTTCACATACTATTCAAACTGTAGAGTATGCAGAAAGCAGTACACTAGCATCCCATTTAGACAACACGACTACAGAATCACTTCCTTCAGTACAACTAGGTCACCATTATTTTTGTATTCATGTTTTTGGCACATCCAGATGGGCCTTCATGTGGTTCTTTTTGATTAATAGCTTCTTTTGTGCCACCCTCCAATACAGACTGCTGCGTGTTGCTGGTTTCTTTATGTGCCTGACTGTTGCGTTTGGACTCCATTTTCAGTTCCTGAACTCTGTGGTCCCTTCAAAGTGATGGCTGGACTCTCTGTGGTCTCTGTCACAAGTCTCATCGTGTTCATGCCGAGTGTTTTGAAAAATGACCTTTACTAGGAAGTGTCTGTCTGGTTTGATACAGCTTCCTTCTCCTGATAACACATCTGAACACTGTTTATAAAAAATGTATTTATATTTACTTTTACATTTTTACATTTTATAAAACATTTTACGTGTTTCCAAACAGCAAACAGTGCATGTAAGTGTCATGCTCTGTATTCACTTCACTGTTCTCACAGCTGCAGAATACAGTTGTCACTCCTGTTTTATGTTCAAACACAGTACAGTTTTCACTTTTTTATATCCACACTGACTCACAAATGCATTTTGGGTAGACCTGAGCTGTGTAAAGGGAACAGTAAAGGACAGCTAAAGCAGTTTTCTGTCACAACACAATGTGTGCTGTGTGTGTGTTGGGTTTTGATAATTCACAGAGACTTATGATAGATTTATGAGGTATGTCACCTGAATGTTTTAGATCCAGTCCTCCACTGTAGCTGCTCCTCATTATTCATTCATACAGAGAATATTCCAGCTGCACCTGTAAGCTGTTATATGAACAATTCAAGAGTCTCGGATCTCAAATAAAGCTGTAAATCTAAAACACAGACTGTGTAAACTATGTAAGCCAAAGTCTCTTTTCAGGCAAGTCTGTCCACTTTGGGTCATGTGTGACTGAAAATAACCCAACAAGTACATTTCTGTCCACCTGAATGGAGACAGACAGACATGTCTAAACCTGACAGCCAAGCTTACGTTCCTATAACGTTTCAAATAACAAAAATGGCATCATTAAGTTTGTGATTTGCTTTAAGTTTGTACCTCTAGTCTCACTCATTAGATTCCAAAAGAAATCAAACAGAAAGTGCAGGAATCCAATCGATAACCTTGCTGATTTCCAGTTGTCATTCATTGTAATATAAGTGGCCTATATCTGCTGGAGTGTCTCTGATAGTATGTATAATATATAGCCTATATCTTTAATGACCTCAGAAGGCTGTTTAGCATTCATACACACAGCTGTCTCTCAGTTTCACAACATGAGTAATGAAGTGCCATGGATTCACCCTGAAATGTGGGAGATGTTTTAATGGTTCACAGGTAGAGGACAAATAAAAGGCAAGCGTGTCCTCCACAGTTGTTCTGCTTCTGTGTACAGCTACATTGTGAACCACAACAAAACACGGCCAGTTTTTTTAGCTATTCCAAAAATGTATAAGTTGTTTTTTTGTGTAAAATGCTTTTGTGTAGAATACATCAAAAGTATTCAATCAAAACAATGAGCATTTCAACTGGTAACCAAATGTTACCAACTGGTAACATTTGTAAAACTGGTGTTGGGTCTGAATTTTTTAAGTAGACATAAAATTTTACAATATATTTAAAAATGTATACAGACTGTGTGTATAGAGTGGCCACAAATATATATTTGGAAATTCAAAACACTTGCATGAGTCCTATAGCAAAACAGACACGCGCGCACACACGCACACACTTTCTCTCTGCATGATATCTCTCTCCATTGAAAGCTTATGTACTCACATATGCCGCTGATGTTCGGAGCATCTATTTCAAGCTGTTGCGTTTTGTTAGCGTGTTGTTCGCTCTCTGTTTTGACTTGCTATACAGAGACACAATATGGCATGATTTACAGCCGATGTGATTCAGTGATTTGAAGACGCTGGAGTCATGTTGTCACACTGATGAGCTCCCAAGAGACACAAGTCACCCTCTGATCCTCTTTCAGAGTCCAAAAGAACGCTGTGAGTCAACACTGCTGTCCTGAAATAGTCTCATCCACCCTTTCAACCTCTGCCAGTCTATGCAGAAGTACAGCTGCTGGAGGTCTCTGCTTTCCTGTTGATTTTTTCACACATATTGTTTTGAGTGCTATCTGTAACTAAACATGCATGTTTCCAAAACAGCTTTATCTGTTTCTGCTCTGCTGATCTTTACAACAATAATACTGAAATTGTTGTCAACACACATTTCAACAATGCCATTAGAATCTGCAGGTATTTGTGTGGAAAGTGCTTTTTGAGCACACATGTATATTTACGTCTACACATGGAAATAACATTTCAACAGGGGTCTTACATGTATTGACAGCTTGTATACACACATTTAAAATAGCTTTAAAATTGTTAAATTTTAGTTTGGCGAGAAATCAGAGGATTTGTATGTCTCTGCTATGAATACATTGAAATTCTATGTTTGTAAATTCAAAACATTATTAGTATTTATAAACAAAGGCAGAACAGATATCTTTTAAATATTATTTTGTGTTTGCTGCTGTTTAAAACACAGTCCTGTGACATTTCAGTGCAATATTACTTAAAAATGTCAGATGTTGTTAAAAATGTTGGATTGTGTACACTAGCTGTCTAACAATGTGTAGTTGTGCTGACGTCCAATATGTTTGTTGAGTTGAGAGTTTCTTCCATTATCTTAGCATGAGAGACCTCAGAAGACCAATTTCGCATATGTTCACATGTAAAAAATGGAAGAACACAATTTTAGAGATAACTGGTCTGGATGCATTGCAACTAATGTAGGTGCTCTTTTTGGCATAAATTAACACAAATATGTTAAAGGTTATGTGTGTTTCAAAACCACATCCAACTCTTTTCAGAAAGATCAATAATTCATGATGACACCATTTGAGTCTTGTGTGACTATCATGAGGAAAGATACAACTGAATCAAGAATCGTTATTTCTTATTCAGTCCAGATTTAATACAGTGTTTCTTTTAAAATTCATCCTTGGGGACCAAAATCAATTTGTCACAACAATAAATGTTTTTCATCTGCTCACAAAGAAGTAGATGAGTGTGTATTTGAATTGCCCACCTGTTGTCTTTACAGTACCTGCCCACCCTTAACTGTATAGGCAGTAGAAAGATCAGTTCCTGCCAAGAGTAGCCATCCTCATCCTCACCAGACGTGCAGGACCTCAGAGATACAGTAATAACAACACAACGGCTCAGCTGTGCTTTATACAGACAGAAGGGCAGATAAACGAAAGGTCAACAGCACCACTCTTTCCAACTCACTCCAGCCAGTGGGCTTACAGGTGGGCTCATAAACTTGAAAAACTTGTGCAATCAAAACATTTTCATTTTTAAATGGTTTTTTATTAATAGCAGCCGCTGTGCATGTCTTACATCAGTGTTTTATTGCTGTTTCAACAAGAAAGGTGAGTGGAGAAACTGGCCAAGATTTCCACAAGAAATTGAGAAAACATTTTGGAACATTTGTAACTGCTTCAGATTGTGACCACTCAGGTTTAAGCTTCCAAGAAACTGAATGTGAATAAGAGGTTGAATATTGAGTGTCTAGGCCGTGAAGCACCATATGCTACTAATATGCAAGAGTGTTTCAATAACTATGGTAACAAGACCTCGCGTATGGGACGTTTTACCTGTTTAATTGAAATATCCCAGCAGATCACATTAGGCAGAGTGCCTGTTCCTCAGAACAACACTTTCAGAACCTCCACCATCTGTTTCAGGAGGGATGGATTTATAGAAACATGGTCAAATGTGAAGGTGAGACTCAAAACAAGCTGAAATCACCATTATCATCATCCAGAGGTCATTGCTAAGAGGCTGCAGAAACTGTTTTTTGGAAAGGCAGAAATTATAAAATTATTGTCATATATTAAGACTATAAATGTACAAATATAATCATAACATAGAATATTTGTTCTTTAAAGAATGTGATGTTCATACTGAAATATCTTACTTGTGATTTCAGACTTTCTCTGATCTCTTTAATATCTCACTTGTTTCTCCTAGACACCAATAAGACTGAATGAAGATACAATTGAAAGTTTTGCTTAAACCCCCTGTCTCAGAAAAATGCAGAAATCTCATATTTGTCTCCATTAGATTCTCAAAATGAGGCAAAGTTGAACTCCACCAAACCCCTTGGGATTTTTTTCTGTTAGGCTGATACCGTATCTTGGAGAATACAGTTTCAGCAGTAACAGAGATTGTGAAGGTCTTTATCAGATGTGTGGAGGAGATAATTGGGGTCTTTCTCTCTAAGAATATAAGAAACCCCAATCTAAGAAACAACTTGCATAAAGAAATCGCATGTCATTTTTATTTCCTGTGGGTAGATATTATGTCATCTCATGTTAATAATAAATGTACCCACATATAAGGTCTTAGTTAATTTATTGAAACTGACCTGGACTATGTTGAATATACTGCAGAATGTGTTTTTTGAACTTTCCTGTCTGAGCCCAAGAAGGTCTCATCTCTGCAAGCAGCTAAGCTAGTGTGACAGCCTCTATGGCTGGCAAAAGACATAAAACGATTCTGGGCAGATTTTGAAGGATAGAGAAGAAATCTATTGGCTGTGGTAGATGGAGTCGTAGGCGGTCGCTGTACACGCTGTGGTTTTCATCTATCTCTGCTGCCCGAGCGAACTACAGCCTGACAAACTAAACCGAGCGCTAAAACCAACTTCTCTGACTCAGATTTATTACAATCCATCTTCCACTTCACAATACAGAATGATTGATAAAAAACAGCCAAAAAAAGACACTGGAAAGGAACTGGACTGCTCTTGCTTGAATTGAGCGGACCTCCCCTGTGTCTGTACGTCCCTTTTTTTTTTACTTCAACGCAGCGAGATTCCCTCCCTGACTCCTCAAACTTTGACCAAATCCTGAGTTGCTCTTCAAATAAGAGACTTTTCTCGATTGTGTCTGTGTTACATGGCAGGGTTTGTAAAATGAAGGACATGGTGTAAGTACCCTTGACGGCTCACCTGAAGGTCAAGTGTCGAAAGCCCATCACAACACAAAAGAGCTGCATAAAATTATCATTCGCGTGTGAAGGCATTAAAAGTTAAACAAGTGCAACAAGAGCTTCTCAGAGAGCTGGGTTTTGCAGGCATTTGCCAAGCACACTTCAGTGCATCTTGAGTGGTTGACTGTGAGTTGCAGGATTACCCTGTGTAAAAAAGAGAGAACAGGAGAAAAAAACATTAAAGAAAAATCCTACTTTGGCAGCTAGTTTGGAATACAAAGACATGTATTACTTAACAGAAAACAACAACATGCTTAACACTGTGTTGAGCCTGAATGATAAATGACCTTTAAATTAACATTAACCAATCAGACTGGGGTTAACTGGCTCCATTTGCATAACTCATCACCCTGTCTGTGAGACTAATCGGAGAAAATGATGAGTGTGTAGAAACAGGTTCAAGTCAATTATCTTTACTAACAGCTGCAATTACTTGCCCCGGGCGCAATTTTTTCACACATGCACAAAAGATGACATGTTTATTGTACTTCTATGGAAAACAGTTTCATCATGGTTCCTTTGGGCCAAAACACTTTTCTCATACAAGACCCAGTGCAGCAAAAACACAGAAGCACCCAGCACAACCTCAGGGTTATAAAACATAGATTAAATCAACACAGGACACCAAACAACTGCAGATTCTTCGGCTCAGATTGTCTCTGCTGAAAATGAACATTTCACATGATTATATGAGCAAGGTTGGTGCTGAAGGAGAGAGCTATTGAAAATGCTTATTCTCTATTACTGAATACACTCTAGGAAATATCCCATAGGAAACATTTCCATTGGTGCCCTAAATATAAAAACTTTCTCCTGCTTTTCAGATTGAATCGAAATAAAGTGATTGTTGTCCAGGTGGTCATGTGATCTCAATGCTACCCGTGTGAGGCGACCTGCTCCATGTAAAATGAAACAGCTTTTATTTGACTACTGACATGACCAGAGTCTTCATCTCATGTGAATATATGATACTGTTTTAATGTTTAGTTTATTTCTTTAATAAAAAAATAACTCAGTCCACTTTTAAAAGAATGCATTTCCGTACTGAACCTCATGAAACATGAATTCTTGCAAAAATTGCCATCAAATAACTTTGTAGTGATGTGTGATTTGATTTACAGGAACCCTTCGCTGTAATCTTCTAAAAGCATGAGGCCCTTACAGACAGTTTTGACTGAAGGTTATTGAGGTTACAGCTTGAAATGAAACCTTTTCTTTCTGAAAAGAGTCTTTCTTTCTTGTTCTTGTTCCTACACACGTCTTCACTTCTGACGCCTTACATTATACATGATAAATGAATTAGCACTACCATTGAAAGTGTTGTGCTCACCTGCCTGCCTGGTACATTATCTGTTCTCTCTCTCTCATTCTGTTGTAACAGCCCCATCAACACATCAACACAGGACTCTGATTTCAACACTGCACTAAATGTTTAAAATAATGTAAAATAATATTCCATACATATTTACATACAGAATATAGTTTAAGAAATGAGAAAATGACATTAAAGTGTTCTGGGTATATTTAGCCTCTGATCAATTCAGCAACATTCTGACATGTACTTATCAGCTGCAGGAATAATTAGGGACCATCAATCATTCATATTCTTGCTTATTTTAATATAAAAGACATAATTTAAAGGCAATTTTACAAAAGACTAACAGAATGGAAAGTTATATTTAAGACTATTGTATTTTCTCTGTTATCACAGCTTAATAAATATAGGTTATATTTAGAACTACAGTGGGTGGCCCAGAAAAGTACTTAGACACCAAAATCACAACATAAGCAGATTTATTATTTTTAATTTACAGAAGTCAAGAAGAGTGCTGTATAACGGAAATGACCCAATACACTCACAGTTTTAAATTTCATAACGTCTCTGCCTTTCTTGGCAGACACGACTGAACTGGGTAGCAGCTTCTAAGGCTCTTTTGTCAATGGTGACATTAAACCCAGAACATGAGTGGTATGAGCTCTTATCTCGTCCTTTAAACCTGCTCAACTGTTGCCACACTTCCTGTCATCAAAAACAAGAGGAGGCATTATTTTGTTTTCTATGCAGTACAATAGCCAATCAAATATGAACAATCTTCTTTTAAAAATAGAATGACCATTTGTGTGCATTACTTCCTTAAAAACCAAATATGGAGGTTTGAATCACTTGACTCACGCTTTAAAGAAAATGATGTGCCTATACAGAAATATTAACTAGAAACGTGGAAATACTGACAACTAGCCCAGCCCCCTGATTAACCCCCCAAACAGAACTCATATCTAAATAAATTAATAGCAAATGAAACATATAATTGCAACACAACTGTTACTAAAATGTCAGCGTTCACACGTGATTAATGACACAACTATGAGCAGACACTTTAATTTGCGCTGGGAATAATTTCATGGGAATTCTTAATCAACTCTCAGTAAATAAAATTTGGTAAATTCCTAAAGTATATCTGAGAGTTCAGATGCTGTGCAATGATTCGTTCATTCCACCAGTGTGATGTGGCTGCACTTTTAAATTCATTATTAAAATGCTTACAAAGCCAAATACATTTTACTATCTCACTAATTTGTGGATAAGGGGGGTTGATTATTTTATCTCGAGCACTTTTAAATCCATTGACAAACCAAATCAGTCCATTAAAATTGCATTTATGTTTCATTTGAATTCCCTGATGCGAAATTCCAATTTGAGAGGGTTCTGAAAATTGGCATAACAGATAACCAGCACTGTGTAGCCAATATTTTAAACCAATGCACATTTAATCAGTTATCTCAGTAAAATATCTTGACTCATTTTTGTGATTCTACTGCTGTCGTCATTAGTCAACGGAGGGGATAAAAATCAATCATTCTTTGAGGATGAAAGATGTCCATCTGACAGGGAGGCAACATTAGTCAGTCAGTTTTTTGTTTACGCCACACAATGCCGCCTGCCAAGCGTTCACCCCCGAGAGTGCCACTTGTTTTAGTTGGAATGGCTGGATGTGGAATTTCAATCCATTAGTGTGCTGACCGGCCCTCACACCCGCTGTACAGAGAGCAGCGACCATGAGATAAATGTGCATTCATTAACACTAGTGGACAATTTCAAAAGCAGGGCCTTCATGTTAATGTTTGTGGCCTTATGCGCTTCCAATTGCTACATGAATAAACCTTCTTCTCTTGCAATCAAGAGTAATAAATTCAACCCTGAGAGAAACTGCATTACTCTGAGCTGGCTCTTTTACAGCTTAAGTCTTCATAAATGAAATTCTGAGTCAAAATTCTCAATAAAATTTAATTTCAGTATCAACTTCATTTAAAATGTTTCTCCTCAAAGATTTCTAAGGAAACATGAAAAAAGCATAAACAAGATCATTGCTGGCATAAACTGGCGAGAAATGTTGGAGCTCTTATTTATTTAAATCTGTGCATTTTTATTTACTCTGCAAAACTGAGAATAGTGTGAGATGTGGAGATCCTAGAAACTCAAGAGGGAGACATGTGAGATTACTTAAGAGAAAAATCTGAGAACCAAGATTTCTCTGTTTGCTCTCTGAATCTTATTGCTGCTTGTAGAAACAACTGAGATCTCAAGAAGATCTCACGTGTGATTCGTCTCTCTCCTGTGGGAAGGCTGCTCAGTTAAGGAGAGGCTGGTTGGCCAAATGTTGCACCAGATGGATTTTTTGGTATACAGTAGAGAGCCAATATGCTATTGTAATTTGTCTGTACATGTATATTCTTGCTAAACTGTTGAGCTCCCACCTTAACTAACCAACCTTAACATTTTATCCAGGTTCTTCAGAGATAATTACATTGTAACAGTATAAACTGATCTATTTTAATGCCATTCACCAAATTAATCAATTAACCTTTCAATTAAACAATCAATATTAATAAACCCTGCTGAACGCGCGCGATGACGTCACCGTGCGTCGGTAATCATTATAATGGCGTTTGTATTTCTAACAATGTGACCAATAATCCAGAACGTGTACGTTTGTTAACACGTAGGCTGTGTAATGTGATGGGTGATGTTGGGATCATTTAATTAAAAGCATTTTTATAAAACTCGTCACAAGAGCCAATGCTTACGAATATCAATGAGATCACGCACGCAATATATTAGCACAGTCACAATATGAAATTTACTTTAAACCATTTTCTATTACACCAAAGCAGCCACAGTTTCTGTGTATTAAAATTTCAAATGATATCCATCAACCAGCAGTTCTATGTGCCGGATTTCCATGCTGTATGGATCCTCAGATAAATAAATAATACACACATAATCATGTACACTATCCAGATAATTTTTCTGGCCTTGGATCTTTCCACACTAACTGATGTCAAGTATTGACAAAGTCTGCTTACTGCACTTTATAAATTGTATATGATAAAACGCTTCTGTTCTTTAACATCTGACAGCTGCGTCTCTAAAAGACTGTCTGAAAATCATTGTACCAAGACTGTAATCTTGTCCAGCTCTTGCCAGATACAGAAGAAAACTCAAATACAAAAAGAAAACACATTAATGTTGTAACAGTGAACACAATAGTGAGTCTTTCCAAAGTCAAACTTCTCATATAATGCAGAACATGTTTCTGTTCTCCATCAAAATCTGAAAGTATCTGTAATTGCTCATGCAGCCAGGAGTGACTGTTACATAATGTTCTCACAGAACACACAGATATGTGGGGGACCGACACAAATTGACTAAGAATTATACAAGAGATGCCGCCTGCAAACCTGCGTCTGCATCAGGTTAAAATATTTCAGCCATAAATGAACATTTGGCCATTATTTACAACCTTCGATCTAATATATCGATCTAAACCTCTGTGTTTATTTTGGTGCAGATTACTATAGATAGTTTGAAGAATACTGGAACAGCCATTTTTAACAGCTTTAAAACGACACTAGAGTGAGAAAATCATTTTTCAGATTTTTATTATTCTTTTAAGAGATTAAATCTGAGCAGAGGACAAAAGTCATGGATTGGAGTAGAAAAGCAAATTATTTGAGGAAGGCTGCGTTTGACGTTCTTTAGTCTCCATCTGAAGACTTCTTCAGTCCTGGTGGCTGAGGGCGTGATTTGAGAGGACGATCAGCTAAACTGGGCGAGTTGACTGCTGTATCTGTGATTGTGGGGATTAGGGTGAGGCATCTGTGAAGCATCCGTGTTGACAGACAAGCAGAGGAAGGTTTTAAGTGCTTAGTGCTGCTGTTCAATGAGACAAAAACATGATTGTCAGACTTCACAGAAGACCCAAAGATCACAGGCACTCTAAATGAGTGTCATTACCCATTTCTGTTATAAACACAGTACACAAACCTGAGATCCTTCTCAAAACATTAAAGAAAAGCTGTGAATATGCCCTGATGATGAGAACATATTGAAATATTCAGCCTTTAGTGCATGCTGACAAATACATGACAAACTCATCTATGCTAAACATTGTGCACTTATATTCATATGTACAAAATACATTTATATTACTTTGATATAACAGTTAATTTTCATTACATTTACAAAAATCTTGCAGTCCAATTGATTATTTTTACTAGTCGTTTACTAATTGAATATTCACACACTTGAGTGTTCCAACAGAAAAATGAAAACATCAGTTCATGGTGTTGAATTATAGCACAGTTCAATTGCTGAAGAATTATGAATAAATGCTGCCATTAAAGAACACTTTTAAAAGCACACTGTGTTGAAACACAATCCCTCATAAGTCTATGGGAGGCTTGGCGTAACATGAGGGTGAGAAAATAATGAAAAATTGTTTTTCTCCCTCTGAGAAAAAGTTTATGGGTGAAGTATCCCTTTTGATACATTGTTGGGATCTTAGACCCCATTTGATAATTGACATAACATTTCTGTTTTTTATACTTTTCATTTACAATTAATCAGTTGTGAAACTGTTCCATGTAAATGAACATCTCTACAGGACGTTTGTAAAGCAGAGTGAGATTTTCTTTCACGAGAGAAACATTTATTTACAACGTCCTCTGTGAGGGATATGGAGAGTTTCCACCTCCAGAGTCGAGTTAAACTGGTTAAAAGAATGAAAATTATTCTTACAAAACACATGAAAATATGATTATATAAATGTTAAAATATTTCACATTCTTGTGTCATTCATATATGAATCAAAACATCTGCAAATTATGTTTGTTACCACAACATTTTTTATACAATACAATGGTAAGAACCAATGGTTTATATACCATTGGTTCTTAATTTAATACATGTTGCCTTCTTGAGCATCAATGAATGACAGCAGCTTTTTGTAATAGTCGTGTATGAATCCTTTGACTCTGCGTGAAAGATAATCTCAACATCATCAGAGCTTGAATGAGAAGACAACGCTTGAGAATCAAAGAACATGTAGAATCTGGAGGATTCTCATGAAGAACAGTAAGCAGATTCACAGACTCGTGAACCATTATAACAAAACATACAGTCATCCATTACTGAGGAAGAAACACACCATAATAATAACTAGCCACGTGTTTGATGCCTCTTCTGTTCATATATACAGCGTGATGTTGAGATACACAGTTGGTTTATGTGCAGAACTGCAACTTACATGTAGGCTAGTCTGAACAATGACATTGTTCATGCATGGATGGGACACGAACACTGAAGATCTAAAATTAGCATTAGAAAAGCTGATGTAAAGAAACCACTTAAACTATCCCAGAAGAAATTACATGTAAAAAAAACGTACATGTATGTGCCTTTGGACATATAAAACATCTCTAATATGTATTGCAAGACTACATAAATGACAGCAAAAACAAATTAACATTTATGTTTACTATCTTCACAGCCTGTATACAGACCCCGCGTTTACTGCTTTGTCTTCAGCAGTATCTTCATTAAGACAACAACACGCACACAAGCAGGAAATGACGAGTCTGTCTCCCCCAGCACTTCATTAGACATGTTATATCATGCACCCTGTTTCTTCCAGAGACGCAGCTTAAAACAACATTGAAGCGCCTCGCTGTGAATTCTGCTGGAGACAGCAAAACTAGGACGAGACCAAAAAAAGATGAACATCAATTAAAGACTATTCAACGTAAATAACACATTTGTGCTTATGGATGGTAAAATAGCAAGAAACAAAAAATACCAATAGCCGACAGGCTAGAACTTTCCCTCCAACAAACAGACAGTAAAATATTCAGTTTTGTATCTGCTAGGAAAACAATCTTCATAAAACAGCAATGAGTCATGCATGAAATCATACTGTTGTAAACGGAGATTATGTTGCAATCTAGCATGATTTGTGCACATAAACGTGCCTCCATTGCAAGAGTCGGCACACATGCATGCCTGTGTTTGAAAACAAAGCCAACAGCAATTAAGACACAGTACAACCCACAAATAACAATGCATCAATCCACAGATCACTGCAATACAGAATGTTTAATAATAAGGAATAAACCTGTGCTTGCACATGCACACAAGCACATATATTCCTCTGCCACTTCACCCAGTGTGACTCTGGCCGTCTCTCTCTGACTATGATGTAAAGCTGGTAGTTAAAGGCTTCAAACACTCCAGCAGTGAGATATATCAGCCAGTTGTGTTTTTATTTGAGTTTCTTTGGCCAGACATTAGGAGGGTGTGGAGGCAGGGGCCCGTAACGTTACGCTTGCCATTTATCACACCACAGGGGGTTACAGTGACTGCCTATCGGTTGATGCAGTTTTGTAAACAAACAAACAAAAAAATCAAGCAATAATAAATCCAGCGTGGTGCCTGAACCAATGCAAAGCCCATTGGGGTGTCAGGGGCATTGATATGAGAACAAAATGAAGGTCGAATGCTGAACCCACAAATATTTTATAAACCCACAGGATTCCTCCATTCCAAACATGACAATATAAGGTTATCACTCACATATATTACAGAATACTCATTCGTATATACACACATATACAAAATAATATACTGGCAGCATCCCAAACACATCTTTACACATCAATCATGTTTATAAATACATATTAATCCTATTAATTTAATTTTCTATAAGCATAGAAAACATTTGTCTGATTTACATGTTTTACATGCTAGTTTTAGGGGACATTTTAATGCTAAACATACAAAAACAATGTGTGATTGAAACACACTTTACATATAAAAACTAATGAGGTAATATTGCTCATATATACAGGAAGAGCCTTCGCTATTACATGACTGAACCGTATAAAAAGGAAAAAGAGAAATTCATATTTAAGTGGCAAGATTAAAAATAGCACAGACTCCAAAAACACACTCTTGAAAAAGCACCGTTGAGAGCAGACAAAGGTCTGTGTCTTTTGAAGAAAATTATACAGAGATGTATTTTCTTGTCTTAATGAAAAGATGAGAACTGGCTTGTTTTGGGACCATGATTAAACTCTTCCTAGCAATCACAACAGGACACTTTGCCAACAGGCAAATATTCCTTTCAAACAAGTTTCTCAGACTCACACACAATGTTTCAGGTAGAACACAAATCTCCAAAATCATCTTGGCATGCACAAAATCCGATTTAGACCATCTGAAGTGAAAATAACATTGACGTCAAAATGAGGTTTCCTCTCAAATTCTTTATGCTTCAGTTGTTGGTTCAGCCTGTGAAATCTAAAGGGAGTTTGGACAAAAACAAATGAGTTGTTTTGCACATATAACTGCCTGCAGCTCTTAGAAAAAGGGCCTTTTCAGTGTCTCTTTGTTATGCTGTTTGTTCTCCTACTTTGGAACTGCTAATTCACCAGAAATATATTAATTAGAACAATTTTCCACAATGACCTGAGAGGTTGAAGCCACACTGAATGTCATTTAAAATACATGAATGCAGGCGTATGAAACACAGTTAGCTCTGTTTATGGTAATTTCCTTTGGATTAGCCAGTAACCATCAGGTGTCTAGTTGCTATGGGAACCTTTGGCAGTTACCAGCCCAACATGGCAAACTGTGTTTCTCACAGCATCTTGGCCATGAGTGTTGCTCTTTATTATTTGTTCGAGGGGATGAAGTATGCAGTCCAAATCATCTCATTTTATAAACCCCCTTTATTTGCTTCTAGGGGGCCGTTGAGGCCCAGATCAGGCCTGGTGCAGAGTCCAAATCTAGTGGATACAACCGAACCCTTGATTTTAAAGATAAACATGGGTAGGAACAAACCCCTAAACCATTCAACACATAATTACCTTCATTAGCTCTTGGTATTGCATTACGCAGCAAAGCAATAAGCTTTCTGATTTTGCATTACGCTGCATGCCCTGCTTAACCTCTGCAGCACAAATGGAAAAAGAGTATCATAACAGCGTCTTGAGTAAAACAATATAGTTCACTAAATTAATAATGCAGAAACAATATCAGCAATTTCAGAGGACATAACCAACATTAGATACAGCGTTGATCACCCTGCGGAAATGAAGGTTGCCCACAACTTTCCATTAGCTTGGTTGAAATATTCACATATAAAGACATAAAGCACAAAAGAAAATAAACACACAAAAATTCTGTAACATTTAGCAGATCTGTATGACCATATTAGGTACAAAACACGTGTAAACAAATTAGCAATAAATAGTCAACAAGACCTTGAACCTCTCCATGCCACCCTGCAAACAAGCACTGTTATAGAGGCTTAAAATGACTCCCAACCTGCGAAATTACCGCACTTTAACGTCTCCCCAAGGCTCGAAGAGTTTCATTAAATACCATGATTAAACTAATCAACAGACTCACTGGTGCCTGTCAGATATCATAGCTGCCTTCTCAATTAGCCACAGCTCCTCAAACCCCATTGCAAATGTCATCGATCGCAAGCCATCACCCTCCCGCTGCAGTGACCCCATCCCCCCCACCCCCCACCCCAAAAATGAGATAAGTGGAACAGCCAGCAGGGAAATTAAACATCGCTTCCTGCGACACCCCTCCCAAAGCCCCTCACATCCATTAGGAGGCATCATTTGTAATTTATTATTTGGAGAATAATATTTGTCTTTTTTGGTAGACAATATGTAACACATCCGTCACTATAACTTCAGTTCAGTGCTCAAATTAACTCAGCTAAACACAAAAACAGCAGTTGTTGTGCAGTTGTACATTGTTCATGTAGATCATTTTGGCGATGCAGATCAACACTTTTGGTGCAATTGTATGTGATTTTAGAACGCATCCTAAAGCTTCACTTTAGCACCAGCTGCATGTGTTTTGGACCTGGAATCTACAAATTAACTTAATGCAACACATTTATGTTGATCAATTAAAAAGAAAAACAACACAAAATCCACCCAAAATCAAAGAATTCTTCAAAAGCTTCAAACAGCTTCACTTCATAACACTGAGCAGACATGACTGAAATGAGCACACATGGATTTAAAACACAGTCACCTGACAATCTACCCCTGCACATTAATTACACACATGTCCCCAAGCAGCAGATCAGTGTGTCACACTATCTGAATGTCTGTCCTCATAACAGCTCACAGTAGCTTTACAACTTTATGATTCAAACTCTTCATCGACTCTTCAAGAGAAGTTGTCAGGTTGCCCAAATTATTCAAGCCCCTCATCCTGAGATGAAGCCTTCATTTTCCACAGCTATAAAAAGATCCACATCAAGCTTAAAGTGGAATAGGACCCTTGAGTCTAGTTTGGGTACAAAGCAGAGCTCTTTATCATGGAGTAGAGAGCCAGGTCAGCTTCATCTCTCAAACCTCCACACAGCAATTTCAAATCCACCAGCAGAAGCAGCTTTACCAATATTTGACTCTGTCACAGTCCAGAGGGCAAATGAGTGCAAGCTGAGAACTACTTTTAAACCACCTTTTAAAGAAGCATCAAAACAAATGTCCACCTTCATTTGACAGGATTTAACCTACAACTACCAATCAATCATTTTAAACACACCCTTGTTTTGCCATCAAATCGTTTTCCGGCATATTAAAACATCTCTGTCACTTCACTCGTGTTAGAATAATCACATTTTACCTGCTCTCCATATCATCTCACCACTATATTAAGCATAAGAAAGATTAGTGAGTATCGATTACTTGTTGTTTACCATAACAACAGTTGACCCTATTTAGTGTAGGCTAGTGTGTGCTGATCACCTACTGCAGAAACAAAACCAATACACACACACTTAGAAACTGCCCGTGTTGAGAGGTTCACTCAATATCGGCTTGTTTTATCGATTGAAGCTATTGAATTAACTCTTGTCAACTTACAATGGTCCTGCAACTGTTGGTTACCAGGTGGTAGCTGTAATTAAACCTGTCTGAACTTCCAACAAAGGTCTTTAGGAACCGGACATCATATTTATTGATGACATGAACATATTTTGGTCAATATAGTGCAATAAGTGCAAAGCAATCAAAACAATGAAATTAATAAGGGAAAAGGATTCTGCGAATGCTTGTATAAAAATAGGTGTTACATTAAAATATCAGTATTACACAACATAATTATTACTTCAATTTATATTTATGAATTTTTGATAACATATTAAAAATACATATTAAGAATGAATACACATATTCATTTTTAATATATAATATTTCTTCTAATGTTAGCTGGGAAGACCCAACAGTCTTCCATCTTCCATAAAAGTGCAGAACAGCATACAAAGACACTTCTCCTGTAAATCATTAAATGATGGAGTCTCTCTTGGACACTGGGGGTGTGCCACTGCTTAAAGAAAGCCACTTGTACAATGCAAGCTACAGTAAGTGATCGAAAACCACAAACAAAATGCTCATACAGAGAATCATGGGACGTTACACATAATATTGATGAATATTGAAAAAAATACATGGCAAAGAGTATACCAATAATTACAGTACTTACTTACAGACTACAGCAGAGAAACTGTCCTGCTTGGTTGAATGTACTGCAGTATAGTGGGTTTTTTTTTTTTTTACATTTTTTCATTTGCTTTTGTATGTAAACCCATTTTCCCCATCACCAAATCCATTAGATTCACAATATTTGATTATATTCCTGAAAATGTATTTGGGTGAGATTAACCTGTACACTTACAGATTTATGTGTATTCAATATTCATTTTAAAAAAATAGATTTTGCATTGCCAGTTTTTAATGACACCTCGTGCTTTCATTCAAGTTCCGTGAATCTCACTGTTGTATTTCTGTAATGCCATGTGACTCTGAAATTAAAGTAACATAGTCCGGCACACCCCACTGAAGGTTTGGATATTTTTGTTTAAGTTGGTGTTTATTGTGCCAGTTTTACTCTGTAAGTGGAAATGCTGTTACTGCATTTGTATATGGACCAGAATTCAAAACTGGCTCTGTGTCGTCTGTTTCTCAAGAACTTCGAGGTAGTCCGGCTCTATTTGAAGTTTTGCTTTTAGTTCCAAATAGTCGTTTCTGTTGGGTTCCACAAAGACAGTACTTGGTGCTGTACCATACAGCATTGTCTCTCTTATTCCCTCGGGATGTAAGAACTGGCGCCTGACATCGAAGTTTGGTTGGTATGTGTAGGGGACTGGGCCAGTGTATTTATATTCAAATCTGCCAGCAGCAGGGGATGAAGATTTATCCGGCTCCAGAATCCCTCTTAAGAAATGTTCTGCATCCTGAACAGGGGAAGGCTGCTCCCGGGGCTCAATGGTGCTAACAGTGTAAGCAGGGCTTCTCATGGTTACCTCCTGGTCTCCCTCTGCATTACTCCTGTAGGTGACCTTTAGTTCATGGAGGTCAGGGTAATCCTCAACAGCGTTGCCTTCTCGGGACCTGTAGATTGGGTTTTTGCACATGTGACCTAAAGGATGGGGGATATACTCATATACGTGGCTTGCGGGGGCTTTGACCCTGGGAACAGACCGATTGCTATAGAGATTGTACTGCAAGTTGAAGGAGCTCACGTCTGAGTTGTTTGTGCTGGCACGGTCGCTCTGAGACTTTTTACGCCTCTTCATCACCACCACGAACAGGCCAGCCGCCACAAAGACTGACATTATGAAAACAAGGAGGAGACTGAGAATCAGAACAGACAAAGGAACATTACTGGAAGGCGTGTTGAACCTCAGCTGTGTTTCTGTAGTGGTGATCCTGTCTGCATAAGCCTCTTCAGACGGAACCACAGTGGACATGATGACATCAGAGTAGTCTGGACAGAGTTGCTCGGAGGGGACAACCCGCATATCCTGACCTGAGAGCCGCTTGGGCATCACGCATATGATGTCATTTACTACCGTTCCAGTGTTGAGCTGCTCCAACCAGATTTTCATGCCAACCGCCTCGCACGTGCAATCCCAAGGGTTCTCAAACAGGTCAATCTGAACCAGCGCTTTCAACTGGTCCAAAACTCCACTCACAGGCAGGTTTTGAAAGTGGTTGCTGCGGAGACTGAGCCGTGAGAGAGACAGACTAGAGAAAATGCCTCCTGGCAAAGTTTTTAAAAGATTGTTGTTCAAGAAAAGCAGCTGAAGGTTGGGCACAAAGCGAAAGGTGCCGCCTACAATCTCTCTAATCTTATTATATTCTAAATACAAGTACTGCAGATTCTTTAGCCCAAAGAACATATCTGCTGTGAGTCTGTCAATCAAATTGCCATTCAAATACAGCCTTCGTAGGTTAATTAAATCCCCAAAGGCTCGGTCGTGTATGAGAGCGATCCGGTTGTTTCCCAGGTGCAGTAAGTCCAATCCCTCAGCCTCAAAGAAGTCAGATCTCCGTACCACAGGGATGTAATTCCCTGTCAGGTACATCTTTTTGGGATTGTATGGCTTGGGCTTTAGATCTGATATGTTTTCAATCTTCCTTTCCTGGCAGTTGACATTTAGCCCCAGGTCAGAGATTTGCAGATTGCATGTACAGGTGGTGGGGCAGTCCAAAGGCACAGGAGATTTGGTCTGAAAAGCAATGATGGGCCCATAGTTGTAGGGGTTGGCTGGAATTCGAGATGTGGGCTTGGACTTGGTTTTACTAGACTGACGGGTGCCCTTGGTCGGCCTGGATGAGGAGCGGAGAACTGCTGAAGATGTGGCTGATGCGGTCACGGCTACTGCTGTGGTCTGAAAATAGCCACTGGTGCTGAGGGGGGGTGGAGGGCGCACCTCGTACTCTGAGATGGCCCTTCTGGGACACAGCTCTTGCTTTGAGACCTCGTCCAGATCTCTGCCATGGAGCCTGAAGGGGGTCTCGCACACCACCTCTCCCACCAAAGCGGTGTAGGAAATGCTCTCCAGCCAAGCTTTGAGAGCTATAAGCTCACAAGAACAGTTCCATGGGTTCTCCTCCAGCTGTAATTCCACAACTTTGTCCATATGCTCCAAAAGTCCAATGTAAGGGAACATTTTTAATCGGTTGCCTCTAAGGTCCAGGTGCGTCAAGGGCACATTCCGGAAAATGTTTGTGGGCAGAGAAGACAACAAATTGTCATTTAGAATAAGCACAGTCAGATGATGAAGCCTGTTTAGAGCATTGGGCTCAATAGTGCTAATGAAATTATAATCAATCTGTAAATACTCCAGACTCTCCAGCCCGACAAACGTGTCGTCCCTCAGCATGTCTATTTTGTTATTGTTTAAATGTAATCTCCTTAATCCCTGGAGTCCATTGAACGCCCCAGTCTCCACCTCTGAGATGTCATTATTACCTAAATGCAAAATAGTAACTCCAGTGTAGTTGAAGAAGTCATTGACAGATAATCGTTTTAACAAATTGCCTGTCAGCAAAAGATGGTACACTGAAAAATGCACCGGGCTTATTTCCGACAGGCGCACAATGCCTCTGTTCTCACAGCTGACCGTCAGAATGCCTTCCTTCTCCTCGCAGGTGCACAGATTCCTACAGATCTCTCCATAACTGTCATACATCTCAACCAGACACAGAGATGTGGCAACCAGCAATATTATTTTCAGAATCCAGATATGCATTTTCTCGTGCAGGAATGGCCCGGCTCACTGTACAGATGCAGACTGGGGTATCATCTAAAAAAGAAAACATGTGATGAATGTCTGTTATATGAACTCAGACCTTCATATCTGCAAACTACAACAAATGAGGAAAACCCCCAGATGTTAGAAGAACATTACAAACATCAGCACTTGTATTCTTAACATTAATGGGAAGCAAGATGTTCCTACTTAATGCACAAGTGCAGACTGATCTGAATAACTGATGAGATGGACGATTCGTGCTGCTTTTAAGACTTCCCAATGTACACTAACGAAATTATTTAGTAATATTGGTTTTGCATTTATTGTTTTAATAATCAAGAGGAACAGTCTCTTACCAAACTATCACTGACATGTGAAGTATATTGATCTATGCATTATAACAGACTGTGTATATTAATGTTCATGAAATTTCAGAAACAGCAACGTTCTGCATCACACATTCAAGCTTTTTCTGAGGACATCTTAAACAGGCAATAAGGGAAAACGAGAAACTCTCCTGCATTATTGCAAACGAAAGCAGCAGCGGCTGGCAGAAATGCTCTCCACTCTCCAATGCGCAATCTGTAGATGCATCTAAACTCAGACGTGCAATGTCAACCCGTTTGCTTGTGCGCCGAACAAACCGACAACTTCGTGCTTTCCAAGGGCTTTACCTTTAACCTCTGTCGATCGAAAAACAGCATGACAAAAAAGACAAATTCTTCTTCACTCCAGAGATTGCTTAAAAAACCAGAGACCCTGAATAAACCCCAATGCCAGTGATGTCTCCGGTACTCACCCCACACATCCGACGGTCTCAGCCGACATCAGAATGGAAGTTAAATCGTATCGCGGACGACACAACTTCGGTTCACACGAGTGTGCATCGTACATGTGAATGTGAAAGACAAGAGTCTTCCTCCAGGAGGAAGACTTTCAGCAAAACGCGTCGTCATCGATTACAGCCCGACTGCATCTCGATGAGGCTCAAACGGTGTTAATGTAAGTGTTGTATTAAACATGTTAAACATGTCTTCTGTATTCGTGCACACGCGTTTGTATTCGTGCTGATAAATGCGCTCTCTCCCCAACACACACACACACACACACACACACACACACACACACACACACACACACACGTATACTAACTGTGAACATTATAAATGTTAAAAGAAACACAAACAGAAGCAGACGCAGAGAGCGCATTCAAACCACCGCGTTCATTCGTCCGGATCGAGGCGCTTGAATCTGATGGCTGGATGTGACCTGAAGTTGTGTAGCTCAATGTTTTAACACACATCTGAAGTTGTGTAACTCAATGTTTTAACACACATCTGAAGTTGTGTAGCTCAATGTTTGAACACACATCTGAAGTTGTGTAACTCAATGTTTTAACACACATCTGAAGTTGTGTAGCTCAATGTTTTAACACACATCTGAAGTTGTGTAGCTCAATGTTTTAACACACATCTGAAGTTGTGTAGCTCAATGTTTTAACACACATCTGAAGTTGTGTAGCTCAATGTTTTAACAAATGATGTTTTAACACACATCTGAAGTTGTGTAGCTCAATGTTTTAACACACATCTGAAGTTGTGTAGCTCAATGTTTTAACACACATCTGAAGTTGTGTAGCTCAATGTTTTAACACACATCTGAAGTTGTGTAGCTCAATGTTTTAACACACATCTGAAGTTGTGTAACTCAATGTTTTAACACACATCTGAAGTTGTGTAGCTCAATGTTTGAACACACATCTGAAGTTGTGTAACTCAATGTTTTAACACACATCTGAAGTTGTGTAGCTCAATGTTTTAACACACATCTGAAGTTGTGTAGCTCAATGTTTTAACACACATCTGAAGTTGTGTAACTCAATGTTTTAACACACATCTGAAGTTGTGTAGCTCAATGTTTTAACACACATCTGAAGTTGTGTAACTCAATGTTTAACACACATCCGTGTCTGAAAACAGCACAACAGTTCGCTTTCTCCAGTAACTCAATAACTGCATCTCAGCTCCATGCGCAGAAAACGGGCTCTGCTCAGGAAGAAAGCCGCTTCTTACCCGCTTCAGTGCGGCCACGTCGAGAGCATCACGACCCATCCATAACCTGCAGACAGACGCCGGTTACCCGCCTGCAATAATCCGGGAAGCGCTCTGTGATCCGCCCGCTGAAACAAACTGGAAACGCTCAGCGGACAAACGCAAGTTCAGGGATTTCTCTGGGAGAACATTCCCGTTTCCTGGCCAAATCCAGGCTGCTCCGTGTCCATTTTAACCGGCAGCTAAACCTGTTAACAGAAACTGCGTGTGGCATCGACGGATGTGCGCGGCAGCAGACTATCCCTCCTCCCAGCGAGCGCACCGGCGGAGCGGACGCGCAGACTGCGCATCCCCGCGTCAGACGAGCGCTTTCACCGTCGCAGATTTCTCTTGTAAAAGGCGATTGTGGCTCTTTTCATATTTGTGTTTTGCCAAAAGCCTCGCAATAAATCCGCCTTTGAGGATGCGTTGCCATCTTCACTAATGTTTCAACTAGTGGAACTTGCATTTCCATTGGCTCACTGTTGCTGTACTGTCGTCAGATCAGTTGTGAATGTGGGGCAGGGCGGAATATTTATGAGACTTAAAATAAAGCGGCGTGCTGCTCACTGTGTGTTCGCACTGCCCTCTCAGTCTTATTTTTACACATCCGAATAATTGAAGAGTGATGACCATTGTTAGACGACAAGAAGAGAGAGAGAGAGAGAATGCGAGAGAGAGAGAGAGAGAGAGAGAGAGAGAGACAGAGAGAGAGAGAGAGAGAGAGAGAGAGAGAGAGAGAGAGAGAGAGAGACAGAGAGAGAGAGAGAGAGAGAGAGAGAGAGAGAGAGAGAGAGAGAGAGAGAGAGAGAAAGAAAGAGAGAGAGAGAGACAGAGAGAGAGAGAGGAGAGAGAGAGAGACTGAGAGAGAGAGAGAGAGAGAGAATGAGAGAGAGAGAGAGAGAGAGAGAGAGAGAGATGCGAGAGAGAGAGAGAGAATGCGAGAGAGAGAGAGAGAGAGAGAGAGAGACAGAGAGAGAGAGAGAGAGAGAGAGAGAGAGAGAGAGAGAGAGAGAGAGAGAGAGAGAGAGAGAGAGAGAGAGAGAGAGAGAGAGAGAGAGACAGAGAGAGAGAGAGAGAGAGAGAGAGAGACAGAGAGAGAGAAGAAGAGAAGAGAGAGGGAGAGAAAAGGAGAGAGAGAAGAGAGAGAGGGAGAGAGAAGAGAGAGAGAGAGAGAGAAAGAGAGAGAGAGAGAGAGAGAGACAGAGAGAGAGAGAGAGAGAGAGAGAGAGAGACAGAGAGAGAGGGAGAGAGAGAGAGAGGCCCATAGAGGGCAGTGTAATTCGGTAAAAGACGCTTTTGCATCTGTATGCAGTATATGCAACACACATTTAACGTGTTACATCCTGTAGTTTACCTGCATTTTACACATCTAGCATGAAGTGTGTGTCAATTATAATTTCTCTAATTTATTTACACAAAAGAGAAGAGTCTATGATCTGCAATGCTATACACTAAGCTTTTGGTGCATTATTTCTGTTGCTTGTTGAAACAAACGTATGTTGGGTGTTATTAGTTAAAGAGAGCGAGAGAACGAGAGAACTACCTCAGCTGACACTTCCTCAGGACAGATATCAGCATCACAACAAGCAACATTTCACCTCTGATCCATGATCTTACTGGCTGACACACAAGCTAAATGACAGGCAAGCTTTTAACATTCAGTTTACTAATGCAGTATTTGTCACCTGGAGAGCGACATGCAATGTCAGTAAACACAAGATAAGACAACACACAAATGCACAGTGGTCACAAGCCAACATCACATCTGTCATGTTACAATTACTCTAAACTGTTGTGAAGGTGATCCTAGTGCTTTAGTGACATCAGAGAAAATACAGATGTGATTTATCACATTACTAATGGAGAACTTTCACTAATGAAAGCATCCTAACTATTTGGTTTGGTCTTTAAAGAATGAATGAATATTTTTACATACGTGTGTCTAAATACTTTTTGGGGCCACTGTTCACTTAAACACACACTAACTCTGTTGGCCACAGATGTATAAGTGCTCAGCTTCAGTTACACCTCGAGAGTCACTGAGCACCAGGTGTGTAAACAGAATTAACTCTGGGTGCTAAAGCATGCGTCTGGTGGAATCGTCTACTATCTCCTCTTTTGTATGTAAATACTAGACGTCCACCTCCCAGCTCTTTTAATGAAGACAGTAAGCAGCAGTGACATCTACCACATCTTTAAAGTAGCATCGACATTCACCACTAAGATACGTTCAGAGATTTAACTGATTCATTTAAAATGATTTAAGCGGATACAGTAACAAGACATTTCCTGTTTAGAAGGACGAATCGCCAGCACTGAAACACCATTGGTGTCCCACCCAGCTACAGTATACATTTCCACTGAGAATACATTACAGGCACAGCTTCACTGAATCACACTGGTTGGAGACGCATTGGAGACTTAAGTTGCATGTTTTTTGTAGTGAGAACTATTCAATACGTAAGATAAATGTATAACAAAAACATAGCATAAATGGAGTTACAAATTTGTCTGTAATTAATTATATTTTATTTTTAAAAAAGTGTATTAGTTCCAAATTTTATTGCTAAAAAATACAATAATAAGAAGAATTATTAGAAAGACATTCAATAAATTAGGATTTAAAATGATACATGCCCACTGTCTGTCCTAAGTTGTATGTCTTAAATCCGGGTGGCAATAATTGCTAACCCATCACAAAGCAATTCTAACTCTTCATATAATATTTAGTATGAAAACCCCAGACATTCAACCATTAGCATTTTCTGAAGGTTATGCGTCTTTGCATTTTGATTACGGAAAACGTCAGAGTTCTCAAATATGAGACATATAAGGTGAAGTTACAGGTAATACGAGACTTATAGAAGACATTTATAAGCGTGTGGGGGACTCTTACACTGAAGAATTCCAGAACATGCTGAAGATGAGCATTTTCTATAAATGAGCCCAGAAATCTTAGTGTACATAATGTCTATAATGTCATGCTGTCTGCCGACTTGAATTCAACTCTATACATGTAAACATAACAGCAGTGGGGCTAGAAGAGAAGCCATCTCCTGCATTAACCAATAAGTATGGCTCAGTTCTCAGATCAGCTATATGCATGATCAACAAAAATATTCTTAAATACGATGACAACTAGATTGGTTCTACACTCACTCATCACAGCTGTTGAACTAGTCTGGAACAAGCAAATGAAGCTATTTTTCCACAAAACATTAACAGTGACAATGGACAGCTTGTCACGTAAAAAACAAAAAACACAAGCCATCATGCAGTTTTACCTTAAGTGAAGGAAATATTTCCTTCAGGAAAGGTTGATTTGGTCATAATAAATCATATTTTGGGTTTAAAAATGTATTAAAACAATTATTACATGAAAACAGTGTTTTTTTTAAAACCTTTTTATATAAAGGTTACAAAACCTTTTCATAATAAACCATGTTGAGTTTGGTTAAAGGTCAAAAATGCAACCGAGTACAACCTGCATAGATTATAGACTGAATGCTATTTTTTTTAGATAATTATGATTGTCTTTATCTATTATTACAAATTTAATTACTCATAATTGTAATTAGCTTCAACAAAAAAAATGGAAAATCGTTTCAGAAGACACTAATATCTAATTATGCAGGGAGAGAAAGTGATATGTTCGTTCATTTGTATGTCTAATCGACGCACTTTTAAAATTTTACTGTGGTATTTCCTGGAGAGATGAGGCATGCCAACCTGAATTTACCGCAATAAAACAAGAGCTCACATATATGTGTCATTTATCAGCGAGTCATAAATCATATAAAGATATATGGAGACATAGCAAACACATCACTTCTGAATATTACAGTCAGTGTGAGGGTGCATACTTCATTCTGGGCTCTGCTTATATTACGTGTCTTTTAGAGGGTTGTAATCAAAAGTTTCAAAGTTAAACCACAGCATTTATCAGCCAAAGCTCTGATGTGAGACATCGAGTAGGATTCCAACTGAGGGTAGACGAGATTACCTGCTTGACAGGTAAGACAGATTGTTCAAATCTAGAGAGGCAGTATACGGGCCTTCCTTTGTTATTGCACAGAGCTGAAGTAAAAACACGAAGCTGAAAAGCAGGGAAATGGAAAGGAAGAAATTCCCTGACTGCAACAGTTGGAATCAAAGATATTCCTGACAGAGAAAGTTATTTACCTAGAGTTTTACACTTCTGAAGACAACGTGAGACGTGCTTGCTCACACAAAACTTGCCTGCACAATGCCGGAGTGTTGTGGGTGGTTGCCAGGGCATTGCTAAAGTGGTAGATGTTGCTATGGTGTTAGATGTGATTGCAAGTCAAAAGAATCTAACTAGGATTTATTTTTTCAAACATCTGAACACACTGTACAACTGGGTCATCCATGTTCATATCACGTACAGTGCTGCTGAATTATGTTGTTTATGCTCTAACTGGAAGTACAAGTGTAAAAGTGACACCTGTCTCAGCAAGAAGCACTAATAACACCCTGAACAGCTCAGGAAATTGTGAAATCGGAAGAACTAAATACATTATGCATGACCTTAGATGTTAGACTCAACAATACAAGGTTAATGTCATTCCGACCTCCTGCTTTTTACTCGCCCTTTCACGGCTTTTTGTTGTCATAATAACAGTAACAAACAGGCTGCAGTTCATCATTTGTCATGTGCTGCCTCAGATGTGCACTCTGCTTTCTCTTCACCGTACTGATGTGGCTGGAAAAACCTTCTGAGGTGTTGGGCTGGTAAAGGCTGTTAATAAACTCAAGCGTCTCTCTTAGCCTCTTTCGACACATTCAAATAACTCTTGTTGTCCTCAAACAGGAAGGTGAATTTTAAAAATTATTTTTAGACTGCTCCATCGCAGCTCAGTTTCTTTATTTAGACGATGTTGTGTCAAAAAACGTCTCTGAACGTTTATTTAGATCATACTACTTTAACCAACCCAGATCGACATCAGTGATGAGGAAGTTACTTTGAAATCGTACCTTGTCAAGATAACAGATAACATATGCAGACGGAGACACTCAGAGACTGCTGGAATCAGAGATGGAGCAGAAGTTCATCACCATGATGTCATAGAATAAATGCCAATAAACCTCAACTGTGAACTCAGGTGTTTACCTTTTATAGCTAAATATGATGTTAGCTGTCAAATGTAATGAAAACATAATGGTGCTCTCACATGACAAACTAACTACATTTACATCCAAAGCACCTCACAGTGAATTTAGCAGTTTGTGCAGCAAAATGTTTTGCCTAAACTACAAGAACCACAAGCTGAGCTACAGAAACTGCAAACTCTGAACTACAGTTTTCTGCATGACCCTAATGAAACATGAACATTCTAGATACAGGGGTGTTTAACTGGTGGCTTGGCTTGATCGTTTATAAAACCACGTGTCACTTCAGAAATCAATGATGTATCGCATGGTTACATTAAATCATTCTTTTTTTTTGAAAAATCATCTTGTCACTAGAAAAGCTTCACTAAACAACACAGTAGAAGAAAATTAAATCAAGTATTTAGACAGATAATAAAGCATCGTACTCAAAGATCTCTTTATTCCAGAAGAAAACACATCACTTCTGTCAACAAGTTGATAAAGCAAAATAGCAGCTACATGTATATCGCCTCAAAACGTTAAAAAGTACACAAATACTTCCTTTGTGTCAGGCAGCATTTTGAAGTGTCTCTCCAAGCACACATCAGTGCAGCTTGTGTAGTTTTTACAGTACATTACAAAACTATACTTCTATTGTGAAAATGACAGAAATTGTATCTGTCTGCTGGAATCCAGGCATCGTAATATATAATAATATAAACATTAAGCCACTGCTCTCCTGAATACAAAACTTATTGTATTACTAACTGTATTTCTGTTTACATTTTTTATTTAAAATAACATTCTGTTACACTGATTCCTTAAACCTTAAAATTAAGAAGTAATTTTCTTTTTGTAATACACTTCTCAGAAACCAGACCCACTCACCCCCCCAGCCTCTCAAATGTCTGAATCCCCCAAAGCTATAAAAAACCTCTATTTAACATATTTAAAACGGAACATTAATAGCTCCTAATAACCTGATTATTACTCTGCATCTGGTGGTGAGAGCAGCACATTTATTTGTCATTAGATTTCAATTCAGAGCAGAAAATGTGGAAGTTACTGCCGTCTATCACACTGCAACAAAATTAATAGATTTCTTAACTCACGAGAGGAAGTATTTGTCCTCTAATTTAAATAGGGCACTTAATTAAAACCACTTTGCTAAACGGATAAAAATATCATCATGCACAAATCAATTTTCCACCGCAGCATTCTCAGTTTTTCAATTATCAGACGGTAGAAACATTTACATTCATCAAAGCACCGCTCACAATGTTTTCATTTGTCACTCTATCGCTGGTGTAAAGCAGTAAATCAATGGGGATTCGTGTATTAATCTATTCTTTTTACATTTATATTTATTTACATAGCAAACCAAGCTAAGTGATCTAGTTTGGAGTTTGTAGCTTATCTTAAGATGTGCTCGACACCATGAAGAAAGACATGCAAGTGTTTGTGTGACTATAGAGCTGAAGGCCCTATGAAGGATTCAATAGACACTCATGATAATCTGCTGTAGAAAATCACTGTCAAGCTCTTGCTGGGACATCTTTCAGTGTGCGTTCCTCTCACATCTGTGTTCCTCTCATGTCATTGATTTCTTTGCCTGTTATTTGAATTCTGCTGTTCTGGACTATATGAAAGAGCTTGAGAAGAACTAAAGATGTCTTTCTCACCAGGAGAAATCTTGTACTGGCTCCATTCAATGTGACTGTTTTTGATAGACCGATCACTGTCGAAATCATGAAATGTCACATGCATTTGGGCTTGAGACAGTCAGCATAATCAACATGTAATCTTTTTGACAGTGACCCATCACATGACTGCTCTTATTATCTTCACTCTTCACTGTTTTGCAGTGACGCATTACATTTGGGGTTTTACTGCCTTACTGAGTTCTCAGTTTCTCATTATATTTACATGAGGGACGAACGAACAACATGGCTTTACCAAAACACATTCTCAGAATGAAAACAGAGGGAGCAGTATCCACTCTCATCCTACATAGGTGTATTTTTGGCCGGTCTAGTCAGATTATCAGTATGAAGGCTGTCTCAAATGGCAGGTTAGTGAAACTACTGTGTCATCTGAGATCTCTTATTTTGGTCAAAAACTGAGGCAGCGTCACATGTGTACTACATGAACAATCCCAGAATACACTGTGACCAGCTCAAAGAATAATTTCTAGACAAAGATGGAGCTGAAGCATATATACATGAAGTATATCATCAAATATATTTTGAATCAGCATTGACATATCTGAGTGATTACACTCTCAAATGGTGATCGATTTTATTTTCACCTGGCACATGATTATTGAATATGTCTATTTATGTTGAAGGAAAAACAGGAGACATATGTAGAGACGGGAATATCATACAGAGTTGTAGGTGGGCTCTTTTGACCTGGGACACTTAGCGAATATCTACCACATGAAATAACCTAACAAACGCAGTGCAACATGCTGAAAAACATAAACGTTTAAAAAACCTCAGCAACTACAAAGCAATGTCCTGACCACCACTTACAATACGCTGCTTTACCTGAAAAAAAAATCAGATGACAACTTCAGTCTTAACACTCACATCTCTCAATTTCTTAATCACCAGTCCTGGTTTTCTTTCGTTTGTGGCCTGTATTTCTGACCAGACAGGTCATGGATTTGTTGGCACGTCATCATTAAAAGTTATTGATAAGCATTCGTCAGTTTAACTTGAGACCAAATTCACTGCACAAAAGCTGTGGAAAAATGGCATAGCTGTTTATCTCATTATGTGGAGACACGGAGGGTAAAGCACCTTGATTTGTGTGTGTAATCTTCACATTAGTTAAGTCTCTTTGTATTATCCCTTGAACATAAAGATGATCGCTTAAATTAGACAAGAGCAACTGCATATCATGAGCTTATAAATGAAATCAATTAATCGCATGCTGTGACAGAAGCGCTACATTCTGTACTGTCAAGCCACCTAATTAGTAATAGCATAGCATGATGCAGGACCAGCTTCTGACTGCTTCAAAACTTTGAATTGTAAAAATGTCATGAACTCTATCAAACGCACCACCCTGAAGATAATTTTCAGAGACAGTTTTCCAAACATATGTTTAGATTTACATTGTCTCTTCATTTTAGACGCTGAAACCTTAAGAAAGTAACTGGGTGGATACCAATTACAGATAGAGCCCGACACCCAGAATTCAGCCGGCCCATTATGACTTCCTATATGTGCTCTTTAACTTCTCTCTATACATCACAAAGACAAAAAACAAAAATAAAGGCACCCTCCTATACTAACTGCACATTGTTACCTGTAATAAAAATTATAACTTCATAAACACATTTCTGTAAATTAAATGATTTCTATAATGTTTTGTTGAATGTTTAGCTGTGAAAATTGAATTTTAGGAAACAACTTGATCTGAATTTGACCATTTTAAATAGCAAATAACAAAATATGTTTGCAGGATTACTAAACTTGCTAAATGCATAAACATTTAGTGCTAAGACAGTCAGTTTTTATACAAAGTTTGATAGCCTACGTTTTGTAGGCTAAATAAATGTGTTCACACTCAAAGATCACAACTGTTTTTCCCACCCCCATCTAAAACTGGACATGATTGGAAATACCCTGCCCTGGACGCCATGAAGGTTTTAACTGGTTCTTTCGTTTAGTCATATCAGTCTGCGCTGCATACTAACAAACTGTATATTTCTGTTTCAATGAAGTGTAACTCAAAAATGTAGGGGCATCGTGTGAGTCAAATGGCAGCTTGCCCACACTTCCCCGCCGGCCTGTATGTTACAGTTTATAAATCACTGCAGTTCTAATTATTCGGCCAGACTAAAACATAAACAGCACTGGTTTACCTTAAAAAAAAAAAAGAAGTAATGTCTTAAAAATACTGTAAAGCACATACACATAAACTCCATACACAAATGATGCTACCATGTCTGCTGTGACAAAACAATCACTCATGTTTCAAATGAATCACCATCCGTACACTGAAGATATCCCAAAACCGCCAGTACCACAGCGCAGCTCTCAATCCCACAATCCACTTTGGAAGGGTTTCACTAAATGTACATTGAAATGAATTGAATGCTCACTTCCCTCAAATACAACATAATACAATACACCACCTTTGACAAAAAGACAGCAGCTGCAGTAAAACTGTGTGTCTAATAGAAAGTGAAGAGAGACAGACCCACTGGAAACTGACTCCATTATCACCACCTTATACAGCAGCACCTGTCACATTTATAATCTCTAGAGATCCTTCTGTTATATGGAGGTATTGTCTCATATTCATGCTTATTCTTTATATTGTCTGTCCTTGTACATATTGTATATACTTATGATGTAGATGAGAAGATATTTAAATAAATAAATAAATGAGAAAGAAGATCATATCATGTCCTGTTTATGGAGGGTTTCTAAAGCACAGCTTACAATACAAATACACTGAACAGAGATAAGTAGCTCACCGTGCTGAGGTTTTTAACAGCTTTCTTTTTTTACAAGCTTGTGAAACTTGCTCCATTGCTCCACCCCCTGGGGCTATTAAATTATTGTTTAAATTCATTCTGAATGCTCTGATATTTGATTGCTAACTTTGGTCTCTTGGCATATCCAAGCACAGTGTGAGGTGTTGTTAAGATCTGTTTTAAAACTCGACAGGAGACACACGTGAGATTACTGATGTTTTAGTCTCTGGAGAAAATTTAAGAAACAGGAGATTTAAGTGAAAGACACCATTTGATCTCATTTTAATCTTACTGCTGTCTTGGAGAAACAGTCGAGATATTAAAGACATCTCATCTGTGTTTTTTCCTCTGGGATCACATCACAGCTGAGATAAGAGAGGATCTTAACAATGAGGGTACCACACCAAGGTTCGGAGAGCTGGTGATGTGCATTTAAAATGAGTGAAAACAAATTACAAATGCATTTAAGCCCAAAATTCTAGCGCTGGCAGATTTGTGGAAACACAATTTAATAACAAGCATAAAATATTTCTGGCATCATAAGAGCATAAAACTTACCCTTTATTGGCAAGCTGCTTGTTCTTTGTATTGATTTTTTCCTGCAGGTTTGTCATGTGTCGCTCCCTTGAGATTAAATTTGCAAAACATCATATTTGGCCATTGACTTCTTTGTACTGGTAACAAAAAAGAGAAAATAAATAAATAAAAGCACAAAGGAATCACAGTCAAGTTTTCCACACAGTTTGCTAAGGATGTTTCTCTCTGTAGATGCACAACCTTTCAAATGTCGGCAGGTTTAACAACATCTGAAGAGGATATTAAATGGTTGGCAAGCTCTGAAAATAACGTGACAGTGTTTATAAGATCACGTCATAGGTGCAGGGCGGAAAACAACGATGAAAAGATTAAAAGTCTTTCATCAATGAACGTCTTCTGTGTCAGATGAATTTACTACCTCTGCTTCTGATGAGAAACAAAACAGAGATGAAAAGAGCTTTTGTTCTTGTGAAAAGACAATATTACTGAACTGAACATCTGAAGTCATCTTGTGTGTAATTCTGCATGAAACCAGACACGTTTTCACTCAGGTGGAGGTGCAGCATTTCGAAAACCTTCTGCTACATCACTGGTCTGAGCTACTTCTTAAGACATCATACACCTTACAACCTGGCTTAATCATGCTAATAATAATAACCCATACACAACTAGAGTTGTATAATGAGGATCTATAGCTCAGTATAAAAATGACAATTTTGGATTGTCAGTGGACCAATGTATGAATATGAAAGATGGGGGCGTGGCATCCTGGCGGTGAGACAGGGTGAGTGAAGGAGAGGGAGTGATGAGTAAATGCATTCAGTACTTCAGATGAGGAGCGAGAATTACTGTCTCTTGAGTTGTAAGCTTTGATGCCGCTGGATCAGGGAGCTCTGTGGTCTTGAGTGGTTACTCAGCCATAGGATGAGAGTTTAATGAATGAGGTTCAATTAATCACAACACAAAACTGTTCAACTGCTTGTGGCTGTTGTTACATTACAAAGACCAGACAATAAAAAAAAAACCTATCAATCCATCCATCTGTCCATCTGTCTATCTGTCTATCCATCCATCCATCTCGTGTGTATACATACAATATGTGCATACATAAATATATTTACAGAATTGTAAACTGAATAATACACTTTCATGGTGCTGGAAAGGGTTTTTTAGGACAATGTCCAACTCTGAGGTAGTATTGCATACAGCTACAAACAGAACTAAGAACAGCAGGCCATGAATCAATTCAATTGAATTAAAAACTCTCTTTGATGTTAGATACATATTTTCCATTGAACGAGACAAGGTGCATGTTTACAATGTACCGCAGGAGGCAGACAATCAGAAATATTGGGTATAATTGAATGATCAAGTGTGATATGTTGTTTGTGTATGAGAATATGAGAAACAGAAATGATGAAGGAGAGAAAGAGAATTGTCTAAGAGAGATATAGCTTGAGCAGGGATAGACCGGATGCAGGATTTATTGTACACACCTCGTCTCAGTATTGGCCACTAACTGCATCTGTCAGCACAATAACTGGTGACAAGTTATTAGCTTTAAAGGTCAAAACTTTACAGTACAACTGTTAAAAATTCTTTTCTCTCCAGTGGAACCCGGTTTTGCCACCCCTCATCTCAGACATAAAACACTGTATCTGACAACAGCCTTTTCCTGCTCTTTTTTGATATTTTTATGTTAGTTTTATGTTTAGTTTTAAGTTAGTTTACCCACAAATAAAACTTCAGTTTTAATTTACTCACCCTTATGTTTATATAAACCAAAGCAACGTTCTTTGGCACAGAAAGACGGCTGAGTTCAGGCAGGGAGAGGGGGTTTAAACTTCATAATGACACCAAAGTCACCCTTCAAATGCTCTTTTTGATTCAGGCAAGCTCAGGTTAAAGTGACAGTGCATCTGTCTTAAACAAGCATCTCACTCTGCATTTTGACCACTAATCTAATTTTTACTCGGTGAACTGAAACTGAAAGATGTCTTTCACCCTCTGAAATTCTTCTCTGGAATGTTCAGATAATGAAACATCTTTGCCCAGTATGACAGCCAGTCCAGCAAAATATTTTTATAAATTGCCTACTCACAAAATCTTGTCTTTCTCCATGTGCCTGTATCACTTCATCTGTCTACACACACACTACAAACGCACGTGCACACAGTTGGTACATTTACATGGTCACATAACTGCAGAGAGTGTGAGGGCAGGAGGCAGTGAAAGAAAACAGAGAAAGGACAGAGAAGGTCTTTTCCAAAAGGAATAACAAAAGTCTGAAATCTCCACACTCATGCAAGGTCTTTGAGTTTGAAGAGAAAGCCAAACAGACAGCTTTAATCTTTTCTTCATGGCCAAATGTTATGACTTTTCTGTGGAATTTGTCACTGACGTTTAAAGTGTTTTAGTTGTTGATGTCTCAAGGATGGACTGATCTGAAACTCGGTCTTACTTCTTTATGGAATTAGTTCATGAGTTTCATTAAAATAAAGAACCAGACAGGCACATTTTATCTGCTTCACTGCAGTGTGGCCATTGTGTGTTTAATTACTACAGTAATCAACACTCTGGAATTTTCTGACCCTTTCTTTCCAAGACACTTTCATTGCAAAGGAAGTACTTTGTTTAAAATATTTTTTTGTGTTTTAAAAATCCCTGAGAGGCCCTTATGGTGGGGAAATCAGGACAGAATGGGGCCGCTGCTTGCCTGTTTAAAAGTTTTTTAGGGTTTTAGTGCACTGCTCTGCAGTTTCTAAAGTGTTGTGGGTGGTCCAAAAGAGTCCAGCTTAAACTCTCTATCATGTCCTACCCCCTGTTCAGTTCTGCCTTCAGGTTCAGTTTACAGGATTTCCTGGCCTAGATTGTCCACTGTTAGGAAACAAGCCTTTAAGCTTTGAGCTATCATTGATGTGTACTGTGGAGTTACACACTGAAGTTTAAAACTTGAGTTAGGGGTTTGCTCAGAGTGCCAACTTTAAACATGAGAAATAACAACACTCGCCTTAGCAATGCACACTTTTAAAATGAGAATATATGCACAGGGGAGAGAGCTGTTGGTGAATTCAGTGGATTGGTGATGTTATCTTCAATATATTCAATGCTAATGAAGGAGTTTGTATCATCTTTGTAGCCGGAAGCTTGCTGTGAAAACAGAGATACATAGATTGCCACGTGGCCTGGTTCACATTCAGCTGGAATAATGATTTGAGAAGGAGGAAAAGTTTTGTTCTCTGAGACTTCTCAAATGCGACAGCAACACATATTGCATGTCGAGGTGGAGAGTTTTGAAGTGTCATTTGTGCATTACTTTACCTCAGTGTCCATGGTGTTTTAATTTGTACTGCACGAGCACTCAAGTCATGCTGACTGCTGCTTTTATGTTCACAAATATCTAGATTTGAAACACATCCAGGCTTTGAAGTCACCCACTTTTACTGCACACTTCACAGCAGCTTCAAGGCAAAATGAGAACAGAGTCTGCAAAACACTAAGTTGACATCTTATTTTTATCTCTTCATAAAAATACAAGGTTATATTCCACAATTTGTGTCAGATAATATAAGCTTACGATGTCTAAAGATAAGTGGTAAGTGCTTTTGAACTGCTTGGGAAGCCTGGCTTCATCTATACTGTAATTTCACTTAAAAATGTCATGTGTGTATTTAAATATAATCTTTATATATTGCATATTACTTTCCCTGTATTTCAATATTTTAGGCAAAATAACACCCAGCATTATCCCAGAGTTGACAACAAATTCATTATAATACAGAAAAGATAAACACTGATTGGACAAACAGCTGTAAAAACATAACTAGAGGCCTAACACCTCAATTCTTCATAATTTAGCCTAGCATTTACAGTTCTTAGCTGTTATAGCAGAAACAAGAGATTTACATACAGAGTGATAACTGGGAGCAGCCAGCACGATCACACACAGAGCTGAAAATATTATAACAATCTGGAGGTCTCTGAGAGTCTTTTGGGATTCTTCTACCCTCAGTACAATTCTCCTCTAACATGCCAGTTTTCTCTCGGCTATGACATGAGTGATTACTGTCGACTGCAGCTGTATCTCAGAATGCATTTTTAGCCAGTGTGTATCAGAAAGTCGTACTATACCACAAACTCCTGTACGTTTTCCTGAGGAGCTGATATTGGAGTTATATCTGCTAAAGAAACGTCTCTCCGTTGTTGATGACCTCAGAGACTGTGTTTCTCAAAACTGCTTTATCATTCCCAGGTCTTCAGCTCCAGCTTCTGCTCTTTTTATAGTCGCTGGTTTAGGTTTCATTCCATTAGCTTATCTTTTCTAAGTTTCTCTCTGTTCAGTAGATGATTGAATATCTGTCACGTATCATATGTTTTGTTCTAGAACTAAATTATTCACAGATTTACTGTTCTTGGGTGAAAGCAGAGGAGAAAGACAATGCCCTGGATTTTATATAGACTATTATATATTTGAAAACATACTAATATAAACGTTTTAAATATTATATGTATTGAAAATATAAGTACATAATATAAAAATGTACTAACATATAAGAATATATGTTATCATATGTACATCATGGACAATGTACAGTCAGGGGGGTCACTGTGGCAAAATGTTTTCTAAGGGTGATCCTGAAGGAAAGTACAGGGTCTCATATCATGCATGTTTATTTTGTTATAACAACTGGCTGACTGTACTGTATCCTGTTCATTATACAGCTACTCCCCAAACAAACAAACACATGTACATTAAATATTTAACTTATTATCTATTAAGATGTTTTATTATATGAAAAAGAGACCATAGAGTGATATGAAATCTATACAGTTTGCAGGAAATGTGTTGAGTTGCACAAGACTCAGTTAACCAGTTTAGGGGTCATTATACAAAGGCATTCCACAGCAGAGTGCCATGATCGACCAGTTAGAATAAAGTATTGCACAGAGCTATGTAATAATACATGAGCATATATTCTTTTAGGCTTTTTAGAATGCAGTCAAAATTTGTGAGATGCTCCTGAATCAGAGGTCGAGACAAAGGCTGAAACGCATAATGAGAGACCCATGATTCAGCACTACAGGAGAGCTGCTGCAGCTGTCTGGCAGCTTGATCCTGTGGTCAGCAGTGCACTTAACAGAGCTGAACTCACATAAAAAACAGAAAACAGACTAAAGAGCTGAATATAAAAGCAGATGATTGTTAATAAAGAGACCAAAGCTAGCTTACTGAGGTTTTACCTTGTGCCTGACCTTAACCTAAACCCAAGACAATTAAACTGACCAATCAGAAAAATGCAGGTTATCACTGCATCACAGTTTTGATTGTGGGCCGTTTCCTCAGTGTTTACATGCCCCAGTTAGCAGCCCTGTGCATCTACAGATGTCAAACACAGCTTTTGGGGGCAAAGTAGGGTCTTTCAAAGAAGTAATTGTCTGTTATAAGTCCTCTTTCTCTTTAATGGCTTAGGATGGTTAGATATGGTCCAGTTAGCCCCTGCTGGTAGATGATGTAACTACACCATTTATGGGCACAAAGCATCTTTCTCCATTGATGAATATTTGAAAGAAATTGTGACTCTGAGATTAAGCAGAAGGTTAATGGTTAGGTTTCTCCAGCTATTACACAAGTGCCTGCTCAAACCTCAAAAAGCTTTAGTCAGTGAAATACACAATTCACTGAAAGCGGTAAATGCTTAAATGCTTTCTCTCTTTAGTTCAGAAACTGTAGGCAAGTTTAAAAACGCTGAATGAATCATGATGTATCCCAGCCATATAGCGGTTTGCACAGATAACCAACATAAATGTTTCAGTGCTGTAGAAGAAACTCTAACCCAACAAACAATGAAGCTATTACTTCTGTCCTAACCAGAGACAGAACGTTTTGTGAGTCACATAGTTTAAGTTGCCACAGTGTTTCCACATTTGGGCCCCACAATGCAGGGTTTATCAGGACCAAACACACACACACACACACACAAAATCCAGCAATAGTCTGATCATGAATTTGTTAAGCCCTCTGCCCTCCCACACTGTTATGGTGTCAGTGTCCACCAATGTGCTCTTGTCAAAGGGTTTAGATTTAATTGCTTTCCATCATGTGTACTGTTAGCCCTAAATGATGAAGGTGCAGGAAACCAGTCATTTATGTAATCCTATTACCCAGCCGTGCCTCACTACCCCAGAGCACCAGTCGTTCACAAGACCCAGGCTCCTATCCACCAGTAATACACCCAAACAACCACCCCTGCTGTTCTCAGTCATGTCAGAGCAGAGATTAAAGCACTACTTAGAGTCTAGCTTGTGACTAGTCCTGACTGAATGAGCTTCCAGTGAGTTTTACAGAAAGACTGTCTTCCTCTTTTAAGTTTCTGTGCTGAAAAGACCAGCATTAATTTGCAGGATAGTTCAGGCAATAGTTGGTGGACCTTATTCTGGCCAGACAGAAAGTTATGTTTGATATTTATTTGCAACAAAACTATAACAAAAAATAAATAATGCATGCATTATTTTGTCATCTGGTATGAACCTGTTCAGCTGTTTACCAGTAATTCAGAAATTGTGACAACTTTGCTGTTTTCAAAGCACCAGTGAATGATCCTCTTCCAAACCCATCCTGTGTCACATGGAGGATCACACTCTGACGTAAACCCTTTGAGCGCTGAATACAAATCAGTAAAGATAACATATTTTTAACCACATCAAATTCCTGCTGCTTTCACTGCCTGCATAGCCCAATTCTGTCATCCCAATATGTGATAAGTTGTTGCTTGTGTAATACCTTAGTTGCATCTTCCTAGGTTTCCCTCTCTCTCTCTCTCTCTCTCTCTCTCTCTGTCTGTCTCTCTCTTTTCTTGCCCCTCACCTAGTCCTTGCCTGCTGAGGACTCCAAAATCACCCCCCCCAACCTGCAGCAGATATAATTAATGACAGTGGGAACGTGAGACATGTAATTATATAGGTTACTGCAGAATGCCATCAGCTCCTCCTCACATATTTCACTATCAGATGTAATCTGTGGATTCATTCACATCAACGCAGGTGTTTAAATAGAAAGCCACAGTTCTATACCGTGATTACCAGATTCAAGAGTCAAAGGTCAAATAACAAATATCATTTCATGAAACTGATGCCTTTTCCATTTTGAATTTTAATGCACAGTTCTGCACAGTTCTGCACGATTTTAGACATTCTGCCTGATAAATAATGTGTTTAAATGTTAATATAGTCTAAGAGTGGGTTATTATTATGCCATCAGAAAGGTAACAGGGTTGACAGTTTTATACTTTTACACAATTTTACATGACAAGACTCGTGCTTAAGGTAACAGCACCAAAGGTTACTTTAAGGGGGGATGGTAACAGGATTGACATAATCTGGAGATACATACATAAAGAGAAAGAGAGAAAAAGACAAAGAGAATAAATAAAATATTCAAACTTTCCCCATATTGCATATATATATTTCCCTTCATATTGCAAAAATAAAATTTACACAGGATAACAACACATCTTTAAATGTAGCATCAGACAGTCATTGTTCAGGTATAGTAGTAACACAAATTGCACCTGTTTTGAACAACGACCCACGTATTTTATCATATATATGCAGCATTTTACACAAAGAATGATCAATCCAGACTGGAACATCTGTATGTCTGTTCACATCATGAGAATATAAAACCAGCAGTGAAGTTCTTTCTGTAAACTCTGTGACTCTACCTCTGCATAGTTTCCTGCTTTCACGGGGAAAACTGAGCCATCTAAAGAGAATTGTAACGAGCTCTCCAGCACCAGCATGATATTTCAAAGTCAAGCATAAACCTGCTGGGGAAATCATCCTCACACATTTATTTTAATAAACCTTTCCACAACATCTACGTGATAAAATGGGCCATTGTAAATTATATGTTTTATCAAACTTGGGGTGCACAGAATTTGAAAAATTTAGGGCACGATGATCATTATTTTCCATTGTGATGAAATTGTTCTTTAACACCTACTAAAAAGGGAAAGTATGCAGGGTTCTTCCACAGTTTACTGGCCCACTTCAGAGAGCCCTACACTGTACCAAACGTATTGGGCATGTATATTATTATCAGACCTCAAACTCTCAGTTTACACTAGGTGAGGTGGCCATATCCACTCCTAACCACCCTGATTGATCTCCACTGGACCCTGTTTACATCTGTCTTTAGAGCCGCTCACCTCTGCTGGCCTCTAACAGCAGGTTTAAACAAGGTCTCTGTGCGCTCCGTTTCAATGAACAGGGCCGAACAGTGACTAATGGGCAGGAAAAGGGCATTTCTTTGGGTCCTGTCTCTTTCAACACACAGCCTGCTGCTCTGAATTTATGAAATGTCAATGGATATGCACACAGCTCTGGGGTTGCCATGGCAACTTGCTGCCTGATCTAAAAGCAGAAAAAAATATAAGATATTGTTTTTTGTAGTAGTTAAACACTTCAGTGAGGTCACTGTCCTCTGCCTCACTTTTATTGAGTTAAGAACTCTTCACTATTAAAAGTAAAATGTTACCTTTAGCACAGAGTTTTGCTCTTTGAAAGTACGTGAAACTTTCGCTTCAAGCGGCACTTAATTAATAAATGGCTGCAAGAGGGTAATTGTAGAAGAGGAAAATTTGATTTAGGGTGAATTGTTTATCAGTTTTGCTTTAATGATTCTACTCATATTTCTTGGAAAGTTGCTCAGAGTGCTCACAATTTGTTCAAAGTGGACCATGTCCTAATATAACATTTACCACACGACTTTGAAATATTTTAAAAGTTAACACAAAAAACAAGCGTTGAGATACAGTAAACAAGTCTGTTAGAGACAGCAAATGGTAGAAACTGCCCTGAAATGACAACCAATCACAATGCTCTGTACTACCAAACAACCAAAAACAACCAATCAGAATGAGGCATTCGAAAAGGTTTGGATTGTTGGCTGATTATCATACACATAACTTCACAATAATTTTAAATGCAACTTTCAAACTTGATATCTATTTAAAAGAATTGCAAGTTCTGTTGTGCAAGCAGGACATAAATCATGAATATTTAATTTTACAATAGTAGATTACTAGTGGCAGATTCTGGAGGGTCTTAAAAGTGTAGACTCGAATGAAATGGACTCAACAGCCATTGAAATGAAGGGAACAGTAGCTCTCTCTCTCTCTCTCTCTCTCTCTCTTTTCAGATATCGCATACTGGCCAGTTTAAGAAACCTCTCAGGGTGGTATGAGGACACAAACTCACTGTGCACTGTAGCGTAACGTGCTTTTCTGTCACACTCACACCCCCTCTCAACTCCCTGAAGTCAGCTCTGATGCTCAAAATCTCCTTAAAAAATCTCTCCCTTCACCAATTATATCCCCCTTATGCTGATAAGAAGTTCAGCATGAGTTCATGCCGAGATGAATTCAGTATAATGAACATCATCCAATGAAATATTTCTCATCCACTCACAATTAGAGCGATTACAGGCGTCAAATAAAGTTTCATTCTGTTTAGTCTCTTTAACCAATCAGATTCTGGTACACATGTCCCGGAGGTGACACGCAAGGGCCTGGATGATTTTGATGGAGTTGCATCGAAGTCCAAATTGGCAGCTTTCTTCTGTCATGCAGCCCTGTGTTTATGGGTAATGTCAAATTTTAATGCAATCAAACTGACTCCCTTGACTCAGGTTGAAGGACGGTTGCAGAATAGAAGGGCGGAAAAGTTTTATCCTATCTTTTCAATGTAATATTTGAAATCATTAAACCAGCCATTGTTGAGTTCTGCAATATTAAACAAGTTCTCTAGTTAAAGATTAACCTTACTGTACCTCAACAAGCTATGAGAAACTCTGCTTTACATTTACTCTCTTACTCTCCACAGAGGTCGTGTTAAAAAACTAAGGCACTCACGTTCTCATGATGTGTTGTTTTAAATAAATGCAATGTAATAAAAAGACACCAATTTTCAATAAAACTAAAATAATTAATATTCATAATCAAAATAAACCGTTTTTAATCAAAATTATTATATTATATAATAAAATATAAAATATATTATATTATATTTTGCAGTAATATAGTTCATTACTGTAGGCTGGTACGCTTGCCAACTGCTCTACATTAGCATGGACAGACAAATTTTTGATTTATTTACATCTATTGAAATAGGGCACATTCTATAATAAGACTAATTTTCATAGAAAAGAGGCACTTTGCACAACACAGAATGACTTGATTTAAATTCCACGCAGTATTAAATAAGCAGACTTCCAGGCGGATTTAGCTGGAGTTCAGGTGGATGGTGCAAAAGTAGTTCAACTGAAACAAGATTCATGATGGTGTTTGAGTCTCGGCTCTTTGACAAGATCAACAGGTTTGCTAAACATACAGCATCATCTGAGGATCTCCACATGCCTAAAGATCTCACATCACCCCTCACCGTGCCACTGTCACCCCATCATACGCCTGCATGACTCTTCAGATGTTTTCTACACGCTGTGGTGAAGAATGCAGGATAATGAGAGTACAAGTATCCTAATGTCTTTTCTTTCCACACACTATAAACTGAACTTCATCAAAACACCTCTGTTTCTCCTCCACTGAGGTAAATCATCATAAAAGGTCCAATAAATACTACCAGTCAACAGTTTGGTCACACCAATTTTTCATTATTATAATTTTACCATATTTGTTTTTAAAAACACTTGTCAGAATTTTCTACAAAAAGTATTTCAGCAAAAGCTTTAAGATCAAAAGGTTTTTGAGACACTGAGAAACATGTTTACTCCAGTGTGTCCAGCCATTGCACTCGTACATGCTTTTGAAATTCTGATGTCTGATTTAAATGAATATCCTCATATCTGCTCATATGTCACAGTGGGACACATGAATATTACCTGACTTAAACCAATCAGACGGTAAGTGTCCTCCGCTTGGTTCCCATGGCAATGAGGTTCATTTTGGTTTCAGCTGAAACTGAAGGTAATGTCATGGACTTCCATATATCCAACAGTCTCTAGAGAAGAAGATAGCAGCTTCAGTCAGACCAGACGCCCACAGACAGCCACAGCCCTTTAATGCAGAAGATAAAAACATAGTTATGAAAAAGTATCGCTGACAGGATTAAGCAGAACAGTCATATTGTCACACTTAGTTTTCTGTCTGTAAAATTGCAAGTACTCATTATTTTTAGACAGAACCAAATTTGGATTACAAAGTCTGCACACATTTGCTGCTATTTTTTGGTGTTTTCCATACAACCATTTATGGAAATGCAGATAAAAACAAATAAATGGCTGACTGGTCACTACAGTCTCTTCGTGACTAAGTGGGTGGTCCTTGGCCAGAATAAGCCACAATATGGATCAGACTTCATGCTGTTGGTCAAAAGTCTGACCATGTGAGACCAGATTACAGCCGATTTAGCATGAGCTACATGCCTGTCCTCGGTCACATCTCATGATACTGTAAATATTGAAAGGGCTCAGGGATTATGAGGGTTCAGGAAAAAGTTAATCCCAAATTTAATGGGCTTTTAATGTGTTTATTGGGATTTTTGCTCAAAGATGCATATAGAATTTTGTCTTAAAGAATAGTCATCAGTTTGTATTAGGTCTTAAATTCATTCCACTTGCAAAAAATGATCCCATTGGTATTCCGACTGCCTATTTTGACTTGGCCCTTGGATAGATCCAAAAGAGAGAGAGAGTAGGATAGAGAAAGAGAAGGACCACAAAATTAGACCAAAAGTAGCAGAATTGCACTATAGGCCTTTATTTTTCTCCCTCTCATTAGATTTGGTTCTTATCTGTTTGTGAGCGATAACAGTTTTACCCCAAGCTTGCCAAATGCATCCCATCCCGTTCTTTAACCGGATGAGCGGTCGTGCCAAAGCGTGTTTGGTGGGCTTTCTCTGAAGACACTGCCTCAGCCAAAAGAGTCACAGGGGCTCCTGACAACCTCTGATGGACATAATGTCATACACAGCGCTTGGGAAATACGACCATGGCACAGAGGAAGCACGGTTCATTCTGCCAGTATGGAGTTAACGACACACAATGAGAGCTTTAAAAAGTCTTAAAAGACTAACAAACTTCAGGTCAAGAAACCAAACAGAGAGGACTGTTCAAGTGTCCTGCTTTTCAGATGGGTCTCCTGAGAAAAAGACAAAAGTATCTATAGCATTTCTCTCTGTCTGATGTCTGTAAGCCCCTTTCCATGACATTCATCACAACATACGTGTATATTAACTTATTGGGATTAATGCAGTGGTTCATTTTAATGGTACATCTGAAAAATCACAATTCTATGATGTACTCGTTTAAGTTAATTCAGTTATGTCATGTATATATATATATATGTGTGTGTGTGTGTGTGTGTGTGTGTGTGTGTGTGTGTGTAGAGAGAGAGATGATGTAAAATGTGTCAAGATAGAGATTCTGCATTAATATACTACATACATTCATAACATGACCAACAAGAGATCATATAACAGTTGTTTATTATGTTATCCCCATGATGGATGATCCCTGTACATGCTGCTCTATGTGGAGGAAACTCTGAAATCTACAGTAATATGTGCAACACATAAAACATGTTAAATTCATAATTTGGAAAGCAGTGATATGTTTGTGTATTTGGGTTTGTGTAGCGTATTGACACATTAAATGATGCACAAAGGTGATTTGCAGGTCAAATAAAATCTGTCACTAAATCGTAGCTTTAACCCTCCAGGTGATGACCATAAGAGAACCGAAACATTTTCTACACCCTCACAAAAGCTCTCTGGACACTTTCAAGGTTTTGTTGTCCTCGAGACTTCTTAAGGGAAGCTACTGTCCTATTTTTGTTAACATGAAACACTTTGTCATGTTTGTAGCAGACGTCCTCACCTAATCTATTTTTAAATGGAAAAAAGATGCACCTGTTCTGAGTCTCCTTTTAGTTTCTTTCTCTGACACAGAGCCATACGCTGGTGTTCAGAGGCCACTGAATCTGTGTGGGGGCCACATTACAATTTGCTATAAGCCAGATTATGGTTAAATATATCTACACATCTACATATTGCGTTTGTGCATAGTCCAGCTGTGTAAATGGGGAAAACAAAGTAGACCAGACTGATACTCACAACACCATATCATTCTCATGGCCATTCAGCAATAGGGGGCATGTTCACCAGCTGTTAATCACTGACTACTGCATAGTGTGTTTGTTATTTAGGAAGGGGCTTGTCTGAGGGGTGCAGATTTTAAATAAACAGTGTTTCTCCAAAACCGCTGAATGGACCTTTAAAGACTTTTTTTTGACAAACAGTTAAAAAAATGTATTACAGGTTATTTCAAGTGCACAACAGAGTACATGATGTACGCTGACTGACCTGACGAAGCTACAGTGTAAATACACGGCAGGAGCTGAATGTCCGCCTACCTGTTTCCCTGCAATATGAAAACGTTTTTAGAACAAAAATCGAAACCTGTCCCAGTAATGTGACCATGTAGCTCACCAAAATTACAGCAATCCAAACAAAAAAGAACAAAATATTTTGGCAGAAAAAAAGGGAAAAGTATTTATTTTTCAATATTTTGTTTGTGTACTTGCACAGCCAGTGAAGCTGCTGTCAATAGTGCTCATCTAAAAGCCCAAACATTCATGGCTTCACAAGCACTGACACACACACAAATTGTGCACACTTCTACAAATCCTGATGACGAACACACACCTCACGAGAGAAGGTCCCACATGCACACACACACAGCCCACTGAGTTACATCTGATTCACTGAACGCTGCAGGTAGTGATTTTAAATGAATGCTGGTTTGTTCATTTGAGTTTTATACTGGCGGTACATCAAGAACTGTCACCAGTAAAAACAGCCCAGCAGAGACCTTGATGCTGTACTTATTAGAAGAGAAAGATGGATTCAGAAAAGGTCTGTTATTATTTACAAACCAACAATGTTGCTCTTAACCTGTGTGCTGGTCTTTCTGTGGATCTCAGAGGAGAATTTTTAAACTATGTTCAATTTCATTTACATTTATTTGTGCAGTGCTTTCCACAATGCATATGGTTTCAAAGCAGCTTTTCAGAAAGGGCATGGGTCTACATTACTCTGAAAACAGATACTCATAAACTGTAATGTCTGTATTACATGTAAGATAGCACAGAAGCACAAACATTGAGCATGCTAAAACACAGATCACATGATACATTATGAGGTAAATCTGGCAGTTTTGTGTTAACACAGAGTTGGCATTATTTGAGACCTCGCGAGGGTTGGCATCATCTCTTCACATGCTGGATGCTGGATGATGCTACTAATTTTTAGGTTGTTGTTTGCATGTAAATAATAATGACAGTTAATTGTTCTTATTTGTTGAATTGTAGCACTAGTAGCTAGCAGCGTAAAACACATTGGAATTGGGGGAGGATATAGACAGAGGAGAAATCACCTTCTACATTAATGAACACTTCTGCAGCTACACGGCACTGTTACAGAACACAAACTCCCCTGACTGAGACTCACATCCCATCAAATGTAAACAGTTCTATTTCTGCTGTGAGTTTGTCTCTTTTATCTTGGTCTGTGTGTGTATTCCACCGCAGGGGCCTGCTTAACAGATAGCAGGTGAAGAAATGGAGAGCCTGCACTTTATTTATCATTTTAAAAGACTTCAATAATCCGAGACTGAGCCAAGAACTCCCATAATACAAACAACACACGTCACTAGTGCCATCAGGGGAAAGGAGAGACTCTTGATCACTGCTACACCATGATAAAATATGCACATCATTTTGCCCCTTTTGCTGCTTTGGGATATTTGATCGCAAAATGACTCATCTCGTTCAGAAATACAGACAGAAACATCAAACCGGCTAAGCCTGCTGTCCCACAGTTAAACAGATCTTATAGCTTTAACTCCACAGACTGTCGTCAAAAAAGAATGGACAATTTAACTGAATTATCCATCTTAAACCTGAAACAGCCACAATGATAGAATGATCACCTGCACCAGAGGAAGAATAAAGAAATCAAATCATCAAGATCAACTGCAAGAAGGATTGCTACTTCATCTTTCAAAGGCCTGTTCCTGAATTCCACCATGTCTTCATCATCTCATTGAATCAAACATTTCACACCTTCAGCAGAACACCAATGAGTCACTATTGTTCTCACTTACCAATCACAGAAGACTTACCAATCACAGAAGGTCTGTTAATGGATTCCTTCCACAGAAGGAAACCAGCACTATTCCCCAAACAATTTCTAAAACAATTAGCACTGTCTTCACTGACCTTTTCTGCTAATCACCAAGCCTATTAACCACCACCTCTGCTTGTCTTAAGAACGCTGAAGTGCTGAACCCCCCAAAAAAACTCTACAGGTCTATACATCAATCTCTCTGATGTTGGTGGATGGTCTCATGAGGTTTCTCTTGGCCACTGTCAAAACTTCCATGACCTCTGGCTAGACCCTCTGCAAATCTGTTTGCGGAGCTCAGGTCAGCAGAAACTCTAGCATTATGAGCTTGGGCTAGCACAATATTTTGCTGCCTTTGGGCTGCAAGAGATCCTGCATCAGGACTTTGTTCATTGACCTCGTCACCATGTTTTAAACAGTAATCTCACAGCCTCAGCTCACGAGCTGTCCCATCTGCCTGTGCCAGACTCCATCTGTCAGTGGATCTTCCTGATGCGCAGGAAACAGCGAGCGTGCTGAAGAACGTGCTCTCAGAGCTGCAGCATCTGCAAACCTCTATTCTGCTCTCCCAACATCAGTGAAACAGTTTCCAGAATCCCTGCACACATCTTCTAGCCCCGAGTACACACTTGTTTTGTGCTGTTCTTCACTACAGTTTGTCAGGTGTGGTGTGATATGAGCTTGAAGAGATGTTGCATGAAAGCGAAGGCTGGCTGTGTGACGTTAACAGACTACGTCAGACATACGATATACCTTATATGTATCTTATAAATATCTTTATGATTTATATCTTAGCCAAGACTTGAATCGTCATGTTCTGACATCCATTGACTCATAAGTAAAATTGTATGGTGCGACTCAATCAAACCCTTGCATCTGTGCTGACGGTGTTTTGCCTTAAAAGAGATAAAAGCAGAAGTGTGTCATGGGTGGGAGGAAGAGAAAATCTGAGAACTGCTCATTTATTCAGTGCAAACTTGAGGCAATTTACGCAAAATAACATGATGTTTACATTGCATATCTGTCACACACACATTTTCAATTGCCATGGTGTTATTGGCTCTTCATAGACAGCTGTGTATTGTTAAAAGCACTAGTGTCTGTCTGTCTCTGTGTTTAATTTAACTGGAAAGTGATGCTACGAAACAGAATTCAGCATTCCAACCAGCCTAACACAGCAACAGAAGCTCAGCCAATAGCATGAGTTTGGGGCAGGGCTATCTGTTTGCCTGTCTGATAGTAAATGTGGGGGAACCTATTTGAAAAACGGTTAGAAAATGCATTATTTTGCAATTTGCTTTTACACTTTACCCAACAAAATAAAATTGTTATTGTATGTCTAATATGATACATGTATAATAATATAATATACATATATATATACATATATATATGTGTGTGTGTGTGTGTGTGTGTATGTATGTGTGTGTGTGTGTGTGTGTGTGTATGTGTGTGTATGTATAACATATAGACACACACACACACATGCATACATTAGGACTGCAACATGTTCTCTAAATCTGATTTAGAACAACATGCATTGTGAATGACGCTACATAAATAGTGACTTGATGTAATTTGACTTTAGGCATTCTAAAAAAGGTCAAACACTCTTTGGTTTGGTGTTAATGGAGAGTGATGAGGGCATGGAAAAGCTAAACTGTGAGCTAACTCTGTGAACCCAGAGCTAAACTGTCCTGCTCAGACTGTTGTGAACTTCAGAGGAAAACCTCCATCTGTGCCTCATACTTCCCATCCTGTGTTTTACAGTCAATAAATTTCCAGACAACGAGACAAAGATGCAGGAAAAGTTTTCTCCAGCAGTGAGTCTGCTTGAAAACTGACAACCTAGAATTAACCCAGCATCACTACTAACAGGAAAACAGCACCTGAATTCACTCACCTAAGTGCAATATGCAGAAAATATTATGCAAATGTGTAGCCACTAGCACTTTTCACCCACTCTGATGCAATATCTTAGACATCAGTTTTCAAAATATATGTAAATACTGCAACACATCTTTCCCTCTGTAGGGTGAGTTTAGGTAAACTGAGACACTTTTCCAAAATATATTTTCAAAAAGCCACCCTTCTGAATGTCTTATAACACGTGAACCTCGTAACATGTTGCTAACTGCCAAGTCAAGTTACTTATTAGTGCAAATTAATCCAGCCAATATAATTTATATTGCTATAAGAAACAGTCTCAGCCAAATTGTCTTATTTCCTAGTCAAAGATATTACACACAATACCACTGCTAACAGAGTCATTTCAGTTAAAAAGTTATTAATGTTGTGTTGTAAATAAGAGCCAAGATTTGTTTTCCTTATATTTATTTACTTTGCAGATTCTTATTTACCAAGCCAACTTACAAATAGCACATTTAACCTGTTATCACAATAATTACCTGTACCTAAGGCAAATTTTACCTCAGCAGTACAACTTGGCAGGAATCCTGGCAGAATATCAAGTCTCGGGAAAGGTTGCTACCTATTTGTAGAATGTGCAACAAATAAAAAAGTAAATAATTCAAATCTTGATTTAAGATAAATGTGATCATTTAATAAACTGTAATAATTCAGTCATGGAGATGTCTCCTCAAACTTAAATGGACGGGACAGGGATCACCAATTCATTTTGTTTGTCTACACCCAACCTCAGTGAACCTCAAGGAAAGCATGAGCAGTTATGGGTTTTGTACAGGGGAAAGAACAAACACAGAAAACAAGAATGACCCTCCTAAAGCCATTAGCTGTCTTTTCTCTGACTGAGAAATGTCATCTGCAGAACGAATGGCTACAATGCAGCCCTGGCATCTCCAATTCATTTCAATGCTTCGCTCCTCTGACCAAATAATTCATTTGTATTATTATATGTTGCGGGCTCTGAGTGGTGAGGACAAAAGCCTCGTCTTGGCCTCCAGCCAAAGGCAGTAGAAGAGGGATGTAATTTTATACTGTTGCCCAGCAAGGGCACCTTATGTTTCACTGGCCAAAACAGAACCCAGCCTCACCTCCTGCACGGGCAGTTAGATGTGTTTACTGGCACCTGAAGACTTAACAGTTTCAGTCTGTGATTGAGAAACAAAACACACGCAAGTGCTAACAGTAGCTATTAAAACAACATGGAAATGTGAGTTACTTTAAAAGTCTGAACAAGTTACAGTTCTGGGGGGTTTGAGGCATGACGTCAAGGTATGATAACACGTCATGATGATGTCAAAATAGGACCATTGCTGCTGTAAATACAGTCACATCATCTGCACATAATCTGAGAATGCATAAATCCACAAAAAAACAACAAAGATTTATAAAACAGGTTCCCTATCAAATGTAAAGAGCACAAAAAATTGTGTGTGTAGTCTCACAACACCTTTGACTTTGCAGACAATTTTGTGGAGTCATTTTAACTGATTTACCTAAAACGTGTGACACTATCAAACATTTCTGTTTGTTCCAGTAATTCAGAACAGCAACAGCAGCTCAGCCAATAGCCAGAGTTTGGGGCGGGGCTATCTGTTTGTCCATCCCACAGCAGAAGAAGACCTATGAAAAACGGAAACAAAACGAGAGTTTGTCAACTAATGAAAGCATAAAGAAACGTGTTCAGAAGCTGAATTCAATGGGACAGTTTCTGAGCTCTCATTCAAAGAATTTATCATGTTGAGTGAATCAATAGCTGCATATGTGTCATCATACAATCTTCTGATTTTCAATACATGCATCACCACAGAGTGAGGATGAAAGCTATCTCAGGTGAGAGAGTGCAGGGATGCACAAAAAGCTGCTTCAGAAGTATAAAGACTGCCATTTTGGGAAGAAATAGACATCATTATAGTAGGAAGTCCAGAACATTGAGATATAACTCTTTGGAAAAGGTGACGAGTTGCTTCCTTTTTAAAAAGCAAATAGAGTAGAGTGGGTGTATTATTCCTGAAATTGTGGGCCCTGGCAACAGCAGACACATTTAAAAAGTTTTAGCAAGATGTGCTAAAACACTTTAAATGCACCTTCTATTGAATCAGACTGCGTCTGGAATGAGTTTGTGCCGCACTGTACGTTCTCTGCCGCATCAGTGACGTGCACTGCACAGTTAATAAGTTCACAGGCAGAAAGCTCGATTTGCTACAGTTACGATGTAGAAAGTGGATTTATGGATGTTCACTGTGGTGTTATGTTAACATGTAGCTCATGAAAGCAGATCTGATGTGTTTGTGCCGTGTTTTCACTTCAGGATGAGAGATTTCCACACAGGCCTCATCGTTTACACAAAATGATGAACAGATCCAGGTTCTACTGCATCTACAGTACATGGGCTTTGTATGTATTTCAACATTTAAATAACTATAATTGCTTATCGATTAGCTTTAGAATATATCACGAATGCTGTATGGACTGTTTTCAGGATGTTTTGTTGACACTGCATGTGTGATTATGAGCTGTTGTTGTATGAGAAAACAAATGACACTGATAAGCAAATATATAATGACAGAATTGTTCATTTTGGACAAACTATTCTTTTAAGTTGCCCCACCAAATCTGAGCACTACAATAGATTTGTGTTGTCCACAGACATGTTGATTAACATTATTTACTGTTGTGACCTTTTACTTGTTTGCTAACAGACAATGGCATGCAAAAGTTATTTAGAGTAGAAATTAATAATTCCTTGCAAAAGTTAGAGAACTTTAACATTTTCTAAATGGGACCATTTTGCCTGAGGTCTCCCCAGAGGTTGCTGTAAAGCCACTGAAAAGCATAGCTGAAGGTACACAGAGAGTGAGACAGGCGAGCTCCGGGCCATTAAACACAGTGAGGTGCGGGAAATCATCCACTGAAGTTTGCTGACTGATGTAAATTTGGTACAGAAAGTAAATGAACATCTACCATAGAGGGGTGTTGATATTAATATGCACTAGAGGCCGAGTTAAGTTTTTTTTTTAACTTATTAAAAGAATCATCTGGATTCTCATGACTTCTCGTTACTACATGTGCCGCTGGAAATTTTACAGCTCACTGTGAAGATGAACTGCTGATGTAGAAAGTGGCATTAATTAAATAAATAAGCAGCTCATTTTCTAGTTTGGTAACATAATCCAACTATAGGAGTTTTAAATAGTTTGACCAAATATTAAAGTTCTGTCATTCTTTACTCCCCCTTGTGTTCCAAACCTGTATGATTGTCTCATGACAAATACATTGTGTAAGGAACAACAAATAAAGGGGTTATTCACAGC